>CM029501.1:7539534-8092034 GCA_017140595.1 Eucalyptus curtisii | reverse complement strand
TGTAGTCGGGAGTGCTTATGCTTTTAGTGCTGGCGAAGCACAGCTTACGCGAGAACATGACAGGAACATTAAAATCCTGATTGTCGTTGGACCTCATTTCGAGGGTGCTAATTGTATTTGGTCGATTCTCTTTAATGGGTTTCACGGTTTTCTGTTTTACTGGTACTATGTGGGTACATTCATCAGCTTTGCTATCAAGCCGAGCATGTTTGGTTCACCTAGGAAGCCCATGTACCTGTAGCGAATTAGCAATCATGTTTGATCGGAATGATCGCAAGGCACGGAACGTGACAGACCGAACGACCGTGCCTGAAAGTGATTTTCTTTTGGCCGACCATAAAAGGCGTCGTTCTTTTTTTATTTAGCATCATTTTGCAGTTGATGACGACAACGGACATTGTAAAAAATCTAGATAAGCCCAGTGCACAAAGTGCAACGCTGAAAATCAAGAAATTGGGTCAATATAGAACCTTTGAACTCAAAAGCTAACCTAATGCAACAGAGAAGAAAATCTGTTCCAAGTGCAAGAGCGTGCTGCAGATTTCATCGCATCTAATGTCAAGATAAGCACTTATACATTTGAACTCACTCTCTACTTGAAATGCCGGGGCCGCCTCATAAATCATCAATCCCCATTCTAATACAACAAAAAGGCAGCCACAGGAGCAAAGCTTAGGCTCTAAGCCGGAGAACCACATTGATACCCTACAGCTGATGAATTCCGATGACAGTGGTCTCCAAAAATGGAGAGAAGTCATGGAAAGCTGCTGATAGACAGACATTAGAAAGGAGCTGATTTGTAGGTGCGAGATGCTTTCGATAAAGAAGGGCTAAGATCCTATCATCAGCTATGATAACTAGAAAGCCGCGGATGGAAGCAACTTCAGCCAAATATACTATGCAATCGCTTCATGATCGAGGAGAAATATTCAGAGGAGGTCTATCACTGATTGCTGCTAACCATAACCTTCTGGCATAAAAGCAAAAAGGAACGCCATTCATGGTCTCGACTAAACACACCCGCCTGCTCATAGTTTAGAGCTTCTTCTCCAGACAGACTCATTATATCAATTCCAGTAGTTCTAAGGAAACCAGTCACAATTGAGCGAATCTCACAAGCCGAAGAGCCAAGAAAGACAACCAAAAATTATCCAAGCACATTGATATCCCAGATGGAGATACAAAAGGTGTCCTCCTCTCACCAGCCCGGACCAAACCACAAACTGCAAACCACACCCAAAACACAAAAAGCCACTAGTTCACCTATTGACCAAACGCATCTGGCCATTACTACCACCTCGCAAGATTGGATTTTGAATGAATCTATTTATCTATCTTCTCAACCCAACAATGATCAGAAAGCATGTTCATTGATAATCCACAAAGCATTTGCGAAAATGATCAGAAGCGCAGAGACCAAAAGGAGCCAGTCAAAGCTAAAGCAAAAACGATTCATAAGAGATGTCATTCAAGAAGCTAAATATCAGCAACCAAAATTCCACATTCCGGAGCCACAAATTAACACCAAAAGCACCAAGTACCGCAAAAAATGGAAGCACCATGAGCTAAATCCAGTCCGATCTTACGACTACATACTCCATATAACTGAATTCTCTATCTCTATATCTACCTCAATCACCGCCGGCCTTCTGGTAGACATAGGTGAGGCCGCACTTACCGCAGTAGTGGCGGTCGAAGTGGTTGGCCATGAAGGTCCCGGCGCCGCACTCGGCGTTCGGGCACTCCTTCCGGAGCCGCTGGACCTTGCCGGAGTCGTCCACCTTGTAGAATTGGAGGACGGCGAGCTTGACCTTCTTTTTCTTATGCTTGATCTTCTTGGGCTTGGTGTAGGTCTTCTTCTTGCGCTTCTTGGCGCCGCCCCGGAGGCGAAGGACCAGGTGGAGGGTGGACTCCTTCTGGATGTTATAGTCGGCGAGGGTGCGGCCGTCTTCGAGCTGCTTGCCGGCGAAGATGAGGCGCTGCTGGTCGGGCGGGATGCCCTCCTTGTCCTGGATCTTGGCCTTGACGTTGTCGATGGTGTCGGAGGACTCCACCTCCAGGGTGATGGTCTTCCCCGTCAGGGTTTTCACGAAGATCTGCATCTTGGCCGCCGGCGATGCAGACGCGGGGAGAAACAGAGAAGGGGAGAGAATGCGATGGAGGAGATGATCGGCTAGGGTTTGGGGTTTTTGTGGTGGAGAGAGGTGGAGGACACGTGGGCTTGATTGGCCAGTTTGGGCCTGGTATTGGGCTTTGTGGGTTGCATTTCGGCCCATGGGGTCGTGGGAACCGAGATGAGTCGGACAAGATCCATATCAATCCCAATTCCCGAATCCGTCCCAAACCCGTCAAGGCTCACGGGTTTCGCCCACGGAAGTTTTTGATTGTGATAACTAGGGGTTAGTAGTTCTAGGATTCGTACAGATTTTATATGAAACCTGGCTACTATTCATTGGAATAGGTTTTATATTTTGGAATCTAAAACTTACTCTGTATACCCTAGCATCTGGAACCTACAATATCACAGATTTTAGGGTCGATTTTAGGTTTTACTCAAGTTCTACCTCTATTATTAATTGAACGATTGCGATAGATCATCACCTTTAATAACTACCAATTACCACTACAATCCATTAACTTCGACTTATATTTAGACAAACGAAGAATATGAAACATTAATAAAGTAAAAGTCTCAATTATAAAACAAAAGCTCAGACATGTTGTTCCAAATTATATATTCATCATCGGATGCCATGGAAAATCACAGGACCGCATGAAAGATATTGATCAATAAAAAAACACAAAAACTTGTTTTCATGTAGATAGGTACTTGCCTGTAAAACAAGTTCCCCAATTTTTTAGAATCTAGAACTTATCATACATACCTTGGAATTTAGAGTCGGACGGGATCTTACCGATCCAGTTCTTCGATTCTAGGTTCTATCTTGGAATGATGGTCACCCATGGGGATAACCGATAACGACACAAATAGTTGCTGAACTTTAACTCAATATGCAATGTGGTTCATAGACTTTTAATTTGTTCAATGTCATCTCTAAACCTTAGTCCAATGTGAAATGTGGTTTATGAACTTTTAATTTGTTCAATATATATATGTTCAATGTGATCCATAGATTAATTGAAAATATTTAATATTATCATTCTATTAATTCAAGTTAACAGACAATATGTGAACATTTTCACATAGTTTAGGGACTTAATTGAATATATACTTAGGGACCACTTTGAACAAATTAAAAATTAAGATGTGAGATTGCACATTGAGTTAAAGTTTATGGATCATATTATATATTGAGTCAAAGTTTAGAATTTGTTTATGCCATTTTCCCTTTTTGATCTTAAGAGATCACTGTATTGCACTCGATTTTGTAATATTGGATTTACAAAAATAAAACCCTTAATTTTATTTTGAGATGGGTAGGAAACCTGATTCTAATTAGCTTGAGATATCGACTTTCCAAAATGATAAGACAATAAAAAACACAAAATCCCCCATTTTAACACAATAATTTATTGGCCAGCTTCACATCATTGCTCTCGTGTTCTCAAACTAAGAAAAAAGTAATTATATTTTGTCGATTTACTATCGCTTTTCGTCTCGAATGAGAATAGAAAAACTAAGATATGCTCGACAATAATCGAACTTATTCAAGCTTTGAACTAGTCTTGATGCACGATGGTGTGCCGAAGATAAAGGACCAGCGAAGGAGCTTCATTTTGCTACATTGTCTCAATTATTTGGGAGAATTGTCCAAAAAGTCCTAAACCTATTACAGTTTTGCCAATTCAGTTCTAAACTTTTTAACTTTACCAATTGAGTCCTAAACCTTTTCACTTCTTGCCGATTCAGTCCATCCGGCCAATTTTGGCCGGAAAATGCTGACGTGGACGCCGACGGTGCCACGTAGGATGCTAGTGGCGACGTGGACAATTTTAATAATATTTTAATATTTTAAAATATTTTTAATATTTTTAAAAAATTTTAATATTTTTTTAAATTTTCTGTTTTTTTCCTTTTTTTTTCTTCTTCTTTTTGGCTTTTTTCCTTGGCCTTTTCCGGTGGCCGGCCATCGGCCACAGGCGACGGTCGGCCACTAGCCGGTTGGCCTCGCCCGCCACAAGCGAGGCTTGGTCGGGCGACGGCGACGCCGGGCAAGGTCGCCCGGCCCCGACGAGGGGAGCCCTCGCCCGGCGAGTGTCGGCCTCGCCCCCGGGCGGGCGTCGGCCGGCCACCCGGCCGGCCTTGCCGGATTTGGTCTAGGCGAGGCCGATGCTCGCCCCGGCCGGCGTCGCCCGGCCCAGATCGGGGCGAGGTCGGCCCTCGCCCTTGGCCGGCGGGCGACGGCTGGCCACCGGCCACAAGCCGACGCCGCCCGGCCGGGGCGAGGGCCGGCCTCGCCAGATCTGGTCCGGGCGAGGCCAACGCCCTCGCCCCGGTCGCCGGCGAGGCCGGCCAGCGGCGTCGGCCTCGCCCGGACCGGATCCGGCGAGGCCGACGCCGCCCGGGCGAGGGCTCCTCGCCGGGGCGGGGCGGCCTCGCCGGCGTCGCGTCGCCCGGCCTAAGCCCGCGTGGTAGCGGCGATGCCCGGCCGCCGTGGCCGGGTGCCGCCCCGTGGCCGATGGCCGGCCACCGGAAAAGGCCAAGGAAAAAAGCCAAAAAGATGAAAAAAAAGGAAAAAAAAAAATTTAAAAAAAATTTAAAAAATTATTAAAAATTGTCCACGTCGGCGCTGGCACCGCCGGTGTCCACGTTAGCATTTTCCGGTCAAAATTGATCGAATAGGCTGAATCGGCAAGAAGTGAAAAAGTTTAGGACTCAATTGACAAAGTTAAAATATTTAGGACTGAATTGGCAAAACTGCAATAGGTTTAGGACTTTTTGGACAATTTTCCCCAATTATTTTGTTAGCTATAAAAAATTTGGATTAAATCCTCACGAGATTAGCAAAAGAAGAAGCTTCGGATCTTTGACCGGGTATTGCTCGATCCATATTAAGCTTGTTTAAGTCCCACGTGCTCAAGGACCCAAAATGATAATTAACAAAGTCAAAGTGGGCATGGCGTGGATGCTTGTATGGTCGTGCGCTCCATCATCAACCATCTAATAGGATCTTCTTACATGGCGGGCTAGCAATTCTTGCACAAGTCATTTTGGTGATAACTTATCAACGATGCATGCAAAATCTCAAGACAATTACACTAAAAAGTTTGTTACAGATCGGCAGCCTATTATATAGTATTTATTTACATCAATAGTTGCCACGATGCAATTTCTATTATGGCCAAAGGTTTGATAGCTATTTCGTGACCCCCTATATAATAAGTATTACATCATGACCGAATCAGTTAGTTCCAATTACCCTGTTTATTTCTATGTTAAATCGAATGTCTTGATAACATATATGGGGCATTACACTCATGATCTGTTGTTAAACTGATAATTTGTTTAATTAATATTTATTTTAAATGTGATCGTATGTCACGCGCTCAACTTTTAGTGGTTATTGGCTAATGAATTATGATTAACCATTACAATGGCGATTTTCATATTCCCTTTAGTTCTGATTTTAAGGCCATTTTTCTTAAATCTTATGCTATTTAACCTTATTACATGTGTCATTCATGAAACCAAACGGTGCAATAGATATTATTTCACTTAAGTCAAACGGACTAATATTAATCGCAGCACTATGAGACAGCATAATAGCGATTTCGTAAGACTTTTTCCATTATTGCAACCAAATGAGACGTGTGTGCATGTACACGGTTTACTCAACTGTTGTCCATTGATTAGTTCCTTCTCTCAATCGACGATGATTAAATGTTCATACCGACCAAATTTCAATCGTTAATTCTTTTGGTCATAAACTTCACAAATAATCTCATTTAGAAATGCAAATTTTGTCTGTCACAGACTGATTTTTTAATACTAAAACAGATTCTATGCCAGGCAAAATATTCTGATTATTATTTCGACATATCTCAACTGTTGATACTTTTAAGGTTCAATCATGAACTTCACAGCTAATCTCATTTAGCCATGAAGACTTGGCAAAAGCTGACCCTCCGAGAAGAGTCATAGCAGAGTTAGGAAGGAAGTGAGCTGGAAAAAACGTGCCAGGAGCAAAGGAAGAACTATTCCAATATGAACTGTTCAACATGATTTCGTGTTTGACAAAACAAAAAAAATTGTGACAAAATAATGTGTAAATATAGTTTGGATGTATATATATATGCATCTCTTAATTATCAATTATTCAAATGAAAAAAAAGAATAAATGAAAAAAGAATTAGAACATGCAGCCACGCAAGTTCCTTTGTTTTCGTTATAAGAGGAGTCACCCTTTTGCTTATACACACTCCATTATATCCATCTATAAATACTTGGACAGAACTATTTGCATTCTCATCATCTCTGCACATCTCTCCTTTTTCCCCTCTCCATCATCTCACGTACTCCATTAGAAACATCTCCATTTCAATTGAACTGCTTCCACTTCGCCTCTCTCTGGCTACATGGCTTCCGTCGCGGCGGGGTTTCACGCACTCGCGTTGGTTCTCTTTGTATCGGTTTCTGCAATGGCAGCTCCGGCCCTACGGGAGGGATACTACTTCCGTACTTGCCCGTTGGCAGAAGTTATCGTCAAGAAAACCGTGTTCAATGCCGCCTTGAGAAACCCCGGGATGGCGGCGGGTCTTGTTCGCCTGCATTTTCACGACTGCTTCGTTAGGGTACGGTGAAGTATTTATGCTCAAAAGTTTTGCCTTGACCGACTTATTTTGCTTTCTTTAAATATTTATTTCTTCTCTTTTCAGTAATTCCCTTTGCTTCATACTTGAAATGATTGGAAGGAAAATGTTAAAAGTGTGCTAGAGCATTTGCTAAGAATCATAAAATATGTATTGAAAATGTAAATTTTTATTATGAGGCATATAGTTTCTTTTGTATTGTGTGTGTGTATGGTTGATAGTTATTTTGTGATTTCTGTACTCTTACTGACTTTCTAGACTTATCTCAGGGCTGTGATGCTTCAGTGCTATTGAAATCAACCCCAGGAAACCCGGCGGAAAGAGATCACCCCGCTAACAACCCAAGCCTCCGAGGGTTTGAAATCATCGACCAGGCCAAGGCCCTGCTCGAAGCCTTGTGCCCTAGGACAGTCTCGTGTGCCGACATCATCGCCTTCGCTGCCCGCGACAGTGCCCAATTTGCCGGGGGCATAATCTACCACGTCCCTGCTGGCCGCCGCGACGGCCGTGTCTCTCGCCTCCCAGAAGTCACACAGAACCTCCCGCCGCCAAGCTTCAACGCCCAGCAGCTCATTGCCAACTTCGCTAGGAAAGGGCTCTCGGTGGATGAGATGGTGACCCTCTCGGGAGCGCACTCGATCGGAATCTCGCACTGCTCTTCGTTCTCGAGCCGCCTCTACGCGTTCAACGCCACCCATGCCCAAGATCCTACCTTGGACCCTGCGTACGCCACTTCCCTGAAGACCAAGTGCCCGCCACCGAGCAACAAGAACCAATCGGACCCAACCGTGCCGTTCGATAGCATCACGCCCAACACTTTGGACAACAAGTACTACATTCAGTTGCAGCAGCTCCGCGGCTTGTTGACTTCCGACGAGACGCTGTACACGAGTCCCTCGACTTCGGGGCTGGTCGTGAACAACGCGAAGAATGGCTATACTTGGGGCTCGAACTTTGCCAAGGCAATGGTGAAGATGGGCTCGATCGAAGTGCTCACTGGTAATCAAGGAGAGATCAGGAAGGTGTGCAGTGTCGTGAACTAAGGACGTGCCCGAGAGTTTTTTATTTTTTCTTTTGCAGGATGGAGATTGGGGAAATGATCTATTTCGTCCTTAATTTTATTCTTTGCTCGACTTTATTTGTTTCGACGTGTCCCTTTTAATTGTTACGTTTCTTTCCAATTATGAAGGTCTTGTAACGTTTCGTTTTCGAATGTAAGTCTTTCTTTATTTGGCAAAGATATGATTGAAATTCTGGCCATGCATGTGTTCATCCTCTCTATTGATCTGACCAAAACAATCATATAAATTGTCGAATATGTCTTATTAAAAGAAGAAACGTTGTCGTGGTTGTTGTGTACACATTTCATACCACAACTCAATTGAATTACCAATTTAACCGTAGTAAGTGTTTTTCGTTTCCTTGTTAATTTTCCTTTTGCCCCAAAAATTTTTCCTAAAAATCTCCAAACTTTAGGTCTTATCCCAATTCAATACTGATTTTTTTTTTTCTAAAAAATATCTTCAACTTTCACTCTAACTCCAAATCTTCCCACATGTTCAAATTTGCCATCAATTTTTTTAATGATTACCCATAGTAGGAGGTTATTATGGTTCCTTATGAAGGTGAGGGAGTTGATGAAGATGTAGGTACTAATAATGAAGATCTAACTAGCCCTGATGTTAATAATTTTAAAGAAACTAGTGACATTTTTTGGACGCATGAGTAGATTTGGAATTAGAGTAAAAATTCAATTTTTTTTTTTTTGAAAAATTGGGATTGGTTCTAGAGTTGGAGGTTTTTTAGGTGATTAAGCCTTATAAAAATTTTCGAGATTTTTGAGATCAAAAGTGTTAGGTCATAAGCTATAATCATAATAAAGGCCCATTTCCTAACAACTTAAGTTTTTGATAAACGGTTAATTGTAATTGGAAAGTGTATTAAAAAACAACTTTGGCTTAAATGTTGTTTGGAATAAAACTATGTCTATAAAGGACTTTAGTTATATTTTCTGAAAAAATAAAACAAAAAACTAAAGCTCTAGCAACTAGGGACACTCAGGCGAAAGACTTAGGCAGTTAGATGCTAGTGAAAGTGAGCTAAATCTAGCATCGGTGGCTTTTCCCGAGGTCATGCCAAATTGCCAGATCTAGCATTTGTCTTTCGACAGCCCTCGCCTGCAACCGTGCAACCCTAGGTGGAAGATTGCGCAACCCCAGCAACCCAAAATCTAGGTCATGCGACTTTGTGGGACGGCTGCTAATGCTAGATCTGGCTTGTTGGTGATCAAATCTAACCTCGCCATTGCACGCTTGTGAGGGTAAAATTGAAATTTGGAAAGTTTAAGGATGGCAAAGTTAGAAGAAAACAAGTGATCAACATTTCAAAAATGCTCGAAGCTAACATTGAGTAGGACTTTCGTTGGGGTAAGGGATTTTGAAATGCTAGCTTTGACTCAAGGGTTTTTAAAATTTTTATTGCCGAATACCTCAACTTTGACAAAGGTCTTTACAGTGCATTTGGTTTGACTTTGGAAATAAGCTAATACAAATATTGAAAGCCAAAATTCTTTGGGAAAATGCAAATTATGTTTGGTAAAAAAAAAACAAATTGCAAAGGGCTTTGACTACAATTTTTCTATTTTTCTATTTATTTAAAAGACCAAACCATTTGTTGCCGATGAGCCGATCTAGTGCCAACGACTGTAGCTTGGGGTTGTGTGACCCTAGGCGACAAAGCTTGGAGTTAGGCCGGGGTCGTCTAAGAGCCAAGCGCCACCGCCGGTGTTGCACATCAACGGTGTTGACAACCAGCCACTAACCCTAAAAATAGTGAGAGCGAGATGGGAACATGAGAAAGCTAGTGAGGGTAAGATGGGAAGAAAAATGTATATATATATATATATATAAAATATATATATATATATATATATAGCATTTCGCCCAAGGCTGAAAGCCCAAGGTTGGTCCCTACTTGCATTGGGCTTTCAATTTTTCCAAGCTAGCTTTTGGCCAAAAGCCACTTTGAAAGGCTTGCCAGCTGAACCATATGTCGTCTTAAGGTCCATTTGGTTTGGCTTTGGGGGAAATGTCTTTGGAAAAATACAAATATCTTTGGGCTAAAGAGGCTTTTCAAAATGCAATCGTGTTTTGTAAATTGTAATTTTAAAGTGCATTGGGAAATAACTTTGGGTTAAATGCCATTTGATAAAAACTACATTTGTAAATGACTTTTGCTTTTTTTTTTTTTTTTTAATAGTCTCAACTATTCCCAATAGAGCTTAGCCACCAATGGACCAAAACTAGGGGCGTGTAAAGAAATTGGGAATCGCCTGGGATCTGATCGAACTAGATCGAAATCGGCGATTTTCAAGGGAACCGATAGGTACCGGTTTAGTTCTCGGTTCTAGGTGTGGAGCTACCCACCCATTCACCCGGACCTTACCGGTAATATATATTAAATTTTTAACAAAAAATTCCAATAAAAAAACATAAGAAAAATAAAAACCTTAAAATCCTTAATTTGAAGCTTAACACTCATTAAGTGAGTGCTTATCTTATCTCACTCTCACCTTGTTTGAGTCATCTCTCTATTTCTCACTTACGGCCTCGACTCTCAAGCTCAACATCCATTGATTCATGGCCACGACTCTCAACTTTCAATATGAGCCAAGTTTTATTTATTTATTTATTATTTTTTTTATTGATCTTGCAATTAAGAATAAGGAAGTTCTTTGGGTTTTTCTTTACTTTGCTTACTAGAAAATGTTATATTGAGGGTGTGAAGCTTGGTGAGACTAGTTTCATGGACCAACCAAGGAACCGGACTGGACCAGATTGAGCTAGCAGTCCAGTTCCTAGGTGTATCTATATAACCAATAGACGGTTCCAATTTTTCAGAACCAATCCTTAATGGGTGGTTCTCGATTCCAAAGCAAGAACCACCCACCCAAACCATGCTCACTCCTAGCCAAAGCAACCGTAGAATAGCCTTGCCCGAGGTTACCCTACCTTAAGCGGCGTTGCCTGGATTCCCATGACACAAGTGGAGCCACCTAAGGTCATGCCGTTGGGGACACATGACCCCCCAAGTAGCGGTCGACGTGGATGCATGACCCCTCAGGTGGCAGTCGTCAGCCTCCATCCGGCTTCATTGTGCAAACCAGCGAAGATGAACAGTCAACATGAGCAACACCAAGACTTACAATTTGAAAATGCTGAAAGCCTGCTACCTATCTTGAGCTTTCAACTTTCCTAATGTTAGCATTTAGCTAATGGGGTCTCAAAACACTTGCTAAATACCTCATATATTCCCCCACTCTTGGGAAAACTAAATCAAACAGGGTCCAAAGCCCATATGAAATGCTGCACCAATCGCAACCTAAGGATAGTTATTGCAAATGCGTTCTGTACTTCCTCCTTTTAAAATCCGTTCAAGACCAATTTATCTTGAGATATAGGAAATCCGGTCAAAATTAGTTTGCAAAACGGGTCTTCCAAAATGTAGACGAGATAAAACACGATCCTCGTCTAACACTACAGTCTACTTGCCAATTTCGCATTTCTGCCACTTGTTGTCTTTTTTAGAATATGAAGAAACTAAGGAAAAGTAATTAAAATTTGTCGATGAACTACGGCTTTCGTCTCAAATGAAAATATAAGATTGGGATCCACTAGACAATAATCGAACTTATTCAAACTTTGAACTAGTCTTGATGCATGGTATGCTGAAGACAGAGACAGCGATGGAGCTTCATTTTGCTATATTATCTCAATTATTTTGTTGGGTATACGAATTTGAATTAAATCCTCATAACATTAAAAAAAAGAGAAGAATTATCGGATCTTTGACCGGCTTTTCCTTTCCCGGACCTTATCCCTATTAGGCTTGTTTATATTAATCAACTAAGTCAAAGGGGGAATAGCGTGGATGATTGTACGGTTGTCCTCCACCATTAACCAACTAATTTGCTCCAAAATTTAAGAATTATAGGTTCTCATTACATAGTTTGGTAGCAATTTTGCATTAGTCATTTGACGATGGCCTTCTTGGCGCATGCAAACCTTTGAATAAAGTACAGAACCTTTGGTTGTGATAATAGCTATTACATCACAAGTTTATTACAATTGGATTGCTTATTATTATATTTACCGTCTATTGATGCTTTCAATCATATATTTCACAAATAATCTCATTCACACATGAAAAATTGATAGTCAGCCATTTGCGGTCATTAATCGGGAAAAGTACCAAAAAAATCCTAAACCTATTGCATTGGTACCAATTCAGTCCTAAACTTTTCAATTGGACCAATTTAGTCCTAAACCTTTTGATATTGGTACCAATTCAGTCCATCCGGCCAATTTTGGCCGGCCGGCATTGACGTGGACGTCGGCCGGTGGCCGGACGCTGACGTGGCAATTTTTATGATTTCTTTATTATTTATGATTTTATTATTTTTTTATTATTTTTTTTCCTTTTTCCTTTTCTTTTCCGGCGGTGGCCGGCGAGCCTCCGGTGAGTGAGGCTCGCTAGCCACCGGGCGAGGGTCGCGAAGCCCTCGCCTGCATCCGGTGAGGGTAGCGGCCCTCGCCTGGCCTCTCCTGGGGCCGCCGGCGAGGCCATGGCGGCCATCGCCAGGCGGAGGCACGAGCCGCGAAGCCCTCACAGCCGCCGGCAAGGGACGCGGCCCTAGCTCGACCTCGTCCGCGGCCCCGGGCAAGGCCGAGCGAGGGCCGCGACCTTGCCGGCGGGCGGCGAGGGCTTCGCGGCCCTCGCCTCCTCCCCGACGATGGCCACCATGGCCTCGCCGGTGGCGGGCGAGGCCGCCCTCGCCCGTGGCAAGGCCGGGGTGAGGCGGCCTTGCCCAGATCCGGGTGAGCGAGGGCCGCGACCCTCGCCCGCCGCCATGGCCTCACCGGCGGCCCGGGGAGAGGCCGGGCGAGGGCCGCGACCCTCGCGCCGGCGGCGCGGCGAGGGATTCGCGGCCCTCGCCCGGTGGCCGGCGAGCCTCACTAGAGGCTCGCCGGCCACTGCCGGAAAAGAAAAGGAAAAAGGAAAAAAAAAAAGAAAAAAACAATAAAAATAATAATAAAAAAATAAAAAATTCGAAAAAATAATAAAAAAATCATAAAAATTTCCACGTCAGCGTCCGGCCACCGGCCGACGTCCACGTCAACACCAGCTGGCCAAAATTGGCCGGATGGACTGAATTGGTACCAATATCAAAAGGTTTAGGACTAAATTAGTTCAATTGAAAAGTTTAGGACTGATTTGGTACCAATGCAATAGGTTTAAGACTTTTTTGGTACTTTTCCAGTCATTAATCATATTCTCGAAATTTTGCTACCAAAAATAAATAAATCATATGCTTGAATTTTTCCAAAATACATCCTTTCTTCGCACTTGGACAGTCACCAGTTTCACGAGAGAAGTTGCAGTATGGAAAGTTGCATATATCATTTGGATATATTGCTAAAAAGGTTGAATATATTCACACACAATGTCCCTTACTCAACGTATTTGATCGCTGGATTTGCTATCTTGTGAATAGTCTTATTTAGTGCACGTACATGAAACGGGCTTATGTACATCCACGAAAATTAGTCGAGCTCAAAAGATTGATTACCTTTTTCTTTGGCTAAATGAAACCGAAACAGAAGTGTACTCATCTCTCCGAAGAAATGGATCCAACGGACTAGACATCGTCGGTGCCTATACAACTAATTATTCATTTATTTGTAATATGTTGTTTTCTTAAACATATTCTCGACAACTTTAACTATTTCGACAAACTCGTATCATAAGCCTCTGACTTGGCAATAGCTGACCCTGCGAGAAAAGTCAAAGAATGATAGATGGATTAGGAAGGAAGTGAGCTGGAAAAAGAGAGAAAAGATACAAAATGCAAATGGAAAGAGGGGGAAAGGGTCAAATGGGAAGAGAAAGAACTATTCCTGTATGGACTGCCCAACATTATCTTGTCACAAAATAATACGTAAATATAGTTTGAATAACGCATCTCTCTATAGCAAAAAATAAAGACAAGAACGTGTAGCTCTTCGATAGAACAGCTGCACCCGCTCCTTTGTTTCCGAAATAAGGAAAGTCAACGTTTTGCTTTGTCGCACTCCATTGTATCCATCTATAAATACCTGCACAGAACTATTTGGATTCTCACCATACTCCATCAAAAACATCCCCCAATTCAAGCCTCTCAACATGGCTTCCATCACAGCGGGATTTCGTGCGCTCGTGCTGGTTCTCTTCGTCTCGGTTTTTGCAACAGCAGCTCAAAGTCCGAACTCGTCCCTAAAGGTGGGATACTACCGACGTACTTGCCCATCGACAGAAGCTATTGTCAGGAAAACCGTGTTCGAGGCCATCTCTAGGAACCGTGGGATGGCGGCCGGTCTCATTCGCTTGCATTTTCATGACTGCTTCGTTAGGGTACGACGAAGTATTTATGCTCAGTAGTTTCGCCTTGATCAACTTATTTCTCCCTCTTTGAAATTTTCATTAATTCCCTTTTCTACCTAGTTGCGATTTAAGAGAAAGAAAATGATGATAATGTGTGCTAAGAGCATTTGCTAAGACTCATATGATAAATATTGGAAATGTAAGCTTTCTATTACGAGGCAAATGTTTTCTTTCAGTTACTAACTCATTCGCCTTATCTCAGGGCTGTGATGCTTCGGTGCTCTTGAAATCAACCGCAGGAAACCCGGCGGAAAGAGATCACCCCGCGAACAACCCGAGCCTACGAGGGTTTGAAATCATCGATAAGGCCAAGGCCCAGCTTGAAGCCTTGTGCCCCAGGACCGTCTCATGTGCCGATATAGTTGCTTTTGCCGCCCGTGACAGTGCCTACAAGGCTGGGGGCATATACTACGATGTCCCTGCTGGCCGCCGCGATGGCCGCATCTCTCGCCTCCCGGAAGTTACACAGAATCTCCCGCCGCCAAGCTTCAACGCCCAACAGCTGATTGCCAACTTCGCTAGGAAAGGGCTCTCGGCGGATGAGATGGTGACCCTCTCAGGAGCACACTCGATTGGAATCTCCCACTGCTCTTCCTTCTCAAGCCGCCTCTACACGTTCAACGCCACACTCGCCCAAGATCCTTCCTTGGACCCTGCGTACGCTGCATTCTTGAAGAGCAAGTGCCCACCACCGAGCAATGTGACGCAAGCAGACCCGACCGTGCCACTTGATAGCATCACAGCCAACACTTTGGACAACAAGTACTACCTCGAGTTGCTGAAGCTCCGTGGCTTGTTGACTTCTGACGAGACGCTGTACACGAGTCCCTCGACTTCAAGGATGGTCGTGAAAAATGCGAAGAACGGCTTCGCTTGGAGCGTGAAGTTCGCCAAGGCAACGGTGAAAATGGGCTCGATCGACGTACTCACTGGTAAACAAGGAGAGATCAGGAAGCTGTGCAGTATTGTAAATTGAGGATGTGCCGGAGGGTTACAACTTTTGCAGGACGGAGATTGGGAACATGATCTATATCGTCCTTTATATTTATTCTTTGCTTGACTTTATTTGTTTCGACGTGTCCGGTTCGATTGTTGCGTCATCTTTCAAATGTAAGACTTTCCTATTCGGCAAAAAGCTGATTGAAATTCTGACCATAGGGGAGTTTGTCCTCTCTGTGATCTGACCAAAACAATCATATATATTGTCGAAATATCTTAATAAAAGAAGAAAAGTTACCGTGGTTGTTGTCTGGCATGCACATTTCATGTCTAATTGTAGAAGTTCTTTTTAGTTCATTTTCTTTTCGCCCAGAAGTTCTTCACTTTTGACAAATTTTTGAGTTTTCCGAGACCAAACGTGATAAGTACAATATTGGTCCGTTTCCTTCCGACTTAAGTTTTTGAAAAATGGTTACTTTAACATGATATCTAATAATTGTTAAGTTTGAACCTCGTCTCTCTCTTTCAATTTAACATTAAAGAATTTACTCTTATGACTTGTAATTTTTCATGTTCGTCCTCTCGCTAGTAATACTATTTTAACTGGTTTGGCGCATGACCCTATCTTAAGTGTGTGAGACCAACTTACATACGGGGAACACAAAGTCATGTGCCATAAATATATGGTTGGTCCATTTCCTAAAAATTTAAACTTTAAAGTGTCTTTTTAGCAAAAAGGGTATCTCTACAGCTCACATATAAATGGATATTTGTCTTGGGAGATGATGCTTTCAAACGTAATGCCAAGCGGGAATAGAAAAACCAGATACTCCGACTCCAAAAATCGTGCATGGACGGCAAACTAATAAGTTTTTAACCTTACACCACACAATGACTATAACAACAAGTTAAGCAGGACCGCTCACCGTTGATTATGAGCCACTTATAGTCTGTAGCATCGTTCAGTATTACAATAGACCAACCATAACAAAACCTAACAAAGTTGGTGATTCAAGGAACGCAAAAGTCCTAGTTGGCATAATTTTGTCACGTCACGAGAAAGTAAATTCCCTAATGCCAACGTAGACGGAATACCTACGTGTCCGAGCAGATCAATGACAGTTTCTCTCACCCATTCGTACATACCAATTAGGTAAGCATCAACTGCACAAAGCTATAAAAGTATTTCAAACCGTAGACTATAAATTCAATCATGAGAAACAACTAATCATTAATAAATAAATAAAAATCGCGGGCCCATTAAATAAGTTGGATAAAAACTCATTCGACTTTGTTCTTGTGGTTGATCTTAATAGGGCTAAACGTAGATAGTTTAAGTTGAAGAGTTATTTTACCCTTGGAAAATTTGAGCTTTTGGTTTTCCCTTTATTATCAAGATTTTACCCTTTGAAAATTTCGAGCTTTTGATTTTCCCTTAATTATCAAGCAGGTTGATCATTTTCATCAGTCGCCTCTTAGAGCGTTAATGTTCTTCAACCAAAAAAAAAAAAACAGCGTTAAAGTTCACTTGCTTCCTGTAAATCGTTCAATTTAGCACTTCCATTTTCTATTCAATGAATATGTTTTTTAACGATTATGCTCCGTTTGTTTCGTGAAAAAATGAATAATTCGAAAATTAGGAAGGAAGTGAGCTGGAAAAGAGCGTGCCAGGAGCAAAGGCAGGACTATTCCAATATGAACTGTTCAACATGATTTTGTGCTTGACAAAAAAAAACGAAAAAACAAAATTTTGTGACAGAATAATGTGTGTGTATATATATCTATATATATATATATATATATATCTTAATTATCAATTATTCAAATGAAAAAAAAAGAAATGAAAAAAGAAAAAGAACATGCAGCTCTTCAGTAGTACAGCCACGCAAGTTCCTTTGTTTTCGTTATAAGAGGAGTCAACCTTTTGCTTATACACACTCCATTATATTAATCTATAAATACTTGGACAGAACCATTTGCATTCTCATCATCTCTGCACATCTCTCTCTTACCCCCTCTCCATCATCTCACGTACTCCATCAGAAACATCGCCATTTCAATTGAACTGCTTCAACTTCGCCTCTCTCTAGCAACATGGCTTCCATCACGGCGGGGTTTCACGCGCTCGCGTTGGTTCTCTTTGTATCGGTTTCTGCAATGGCAGCTCCGCCCCTAAAGGTGGGATACTACTCCCGTACTTGCCCGTTGGCAGAAGTTTTCGTCAAGGAAACCGTGTTCAATGCTGCCTCGAGCAACCCCGGGATGGCAGCCGGTCTTGTTCGCCTGCATTTTCACGACTGCTTCGTTAGGGTACGGTGAAGTATTTATGCTCAAAAGTTTTCCCTTAATCGACTTATTTCGCTTTCTTTAAATATTTATTTCTTCTCTTTTGAGTAATTCCCTTTGCTTTATACTTGAAATGATTGGAAGGAAAATATTGAAAGTGTGCTAGAGGATTTGCTAAGACTCATAAAATATGTATTGGAAATGTAATTTTTTATAATGAGGCATATAGTTTCTTTTGTATCGTGTGTGTGCGCGTGTGTGTATGGTTGATGGTTATTTTGATTTCTATACTCTTACTGACTTTCTAGACTTATCTCAGGGCTGTGATGCTTCAGTGCTCTTGAAATCAACCCCAGGAAGCCCGGCGGAAAGAGATCACCCCGCTAACAACTCTAGCCTCCGAGGGTTTGAAATCATCGACCAGGCCAAGGCCCGGCTGGAAGCCTTGTGCCCTGGGACAGTCTCGTGTGCCGACATCGTCGCCTTTGCTGCCCGTGACAGTGCCCAATTTGCCAGCCGCAACAGTGCCCTATTCACTGGGGGCATAATCTACGACGTCCCTGCTGGCCGCCTCGACGGCCGTGTCTCTCGCCTCCTGGAAGTCACACAGAACCTTCCGCCGCCAAGCTTCAACGCCCAGCAGCTCATTGCCAACTTCGCTAGGAAAGGGCTCTCGGTGGATGAGATGGTGACCCTCTCGGGAGCGCACTCGATCGGAATCTCGCACTGCTCTTCGTTCTCGAGCCGCCTCTACGCGTTCAACGCCACCCACGCCCAAGATCCTACCTTGGACCCTGCGTACGCCACTTCCCTGAAGACCAAGTGCCCGCCACCGAGCAACAAGAACCAGCCGGACCCAACCGTGCCGCTCGATAGGATCAAGCCGACACTCTGGACAACAAGTACTACATTCAGTTGCTGCAGCTCCGCGGCTTGTTGACTTCCGACGAGACGCTGTACACGAGTCCCTCGACTTCGGGGCTGGTCATGAACAACGCGAGGAATGGCTATACTTGGAGCTGGAAGTTCGCCAAGGCAATGGTGAAGATGGGCTCGATCGAAATGCCCACTGGTGATCAAGGAGAGATCTGGAAGGTGTGCAGTGTCGTGAACTAAGGACGTGCCGGAGAGTTTTTGATTTTTCTTTTGCAGGATGGAGATTGGGGAAAATCATCTATTTCGTCCTTAATATTTATTCTTTGCTCGACTTTATTTGTTTCGACGTGTCCCTTTTAATTGTTACGTTATTTTCCAATTATGAAGGTCTTGCAACGTTTCATTTTCGAATGTAAGTCTTTCTTTATTTGGCAAAGATATGATTGAAATTCTGGCCATGCATAGTTCATCCTCTCTTTAATCTGACCAAAGCAATCATATAAATTGTCGAATATGTCTTATTAAAAGAAGAAAAGTTGTCGTGGTTGTTGTGTAGTGTACACGTTTCCCACCACAACTCAATTGAATTACCAATTTAACCGTAGTAGTGTTTTTTTCCCTGTTACTTTTGCTTTTGCCCCAAAAATTTTTCCTAAAAATCTCCAAACGTTAGGTCTTATCCCAATTCAATACTGATTTTTTTTTTTTTTGGTCTAAAAGATATCTTCAACTTTCACTCTAGCTCCAAATCTTCTCACATGTTCAAATTTGCCATCAATTTTTTTTTTCAAGATTACCCATAGTAGGAGGTTATTATGGTTCCTTATGAAGGTGAGGGAGTTGATGAAGATGTAGGTTCTAATAATGAATATCTAACTAGCCCTGATGTCAATAATTTTAAAGAAACTAGTGGCCTTTTTTGGACGCATGAGTAGATTTGGAATTAGAGTAAAAGTTCAAGATTCTTTTTTTGGAAAAATTGGGATTGGTTCTAAAGTTGGAGGTTTTTTAGGGGATTAAGCCTTATATTTCAAAAAATTTCGAGATTTTTGAGATCAAAAGTTTTAGGTCATAAGCTATAATAATAATAATAAAGGCCTAATTCCTAACAACTCAAGTTTTTGATAAACGGTTAATTGTAATTGGAAAGTGTATTAAAAAACAACTTTGGCTTAAATGTTGTTTGGAATAAAACTACATCTATAAAGGACTTTAGTTATATTTTCTAAAAAAATAAAACGGAAAATTGAAGCTCTAGCAACTAGGGACACTCAAGCGAAAGACTTAGGCGGTTAGATGCTAGCAAAAGCGAGCCAAATCTAGCACCGGTGGCTTTTCCCAAGGTCATGCCAAATTGCCAGATCTGGCATTTGGCTTTTGGCTGCCCTCGCCTGCAACCGTGCGACCTTAGGTGGAAGATTGCGCAACCCTAGCAACCCAAAATCTAGGTCATGTGACTCTGTGGGACGGCTGCTAATGTTAGATCTGGCTTGTTGGTGATCAAATCTAACCTCGCCATTGCACGCTTGTGAGGGTAACATTGAAATTTGGAAAGTTTAAGGATGGCAAAGTTAGAAGAAAACAAGTGATCAACATTTCAGAAATGCTCGAAGCTAACATTGAGTAAGACTTTCATTGGGGTAAGGGATTTTGAAATGCTAGCTTTGACTCAAGGGTTTTTTAAAATTTTATTGCCGAACACCTGAACTTTGACTCAAAGGTCTTTACAATGCATTTGGTTTGACTTTGGAAATGAGCTTTAGGTGTAATACAAATATTGAAAGCCAAAAAATTTTGGGAAAATGCAAATTGTGTTTGGTAAAAAAAATAAATTGCAAAGGGCTTTGGCTACAATTTTTTTAAAAAAAAAAAAATTTAAAAGACCAAACCATTTGCTGCCAATGAGCTAGATCTAGTGCCAAAAATTGTAGCTTGGGGTTGTGCGACTACGGGTGGCCGTTTTGGGGTTGCGTGACCCTAGGCGACGAAGCTTGGGGTTAGGCCGGGGTTGTCTAAGAGCCAAGCGCCACCACCGGTGTTGCGCATCAGCAATGTTGACGACCAGCCACTAACCCTAAAAATATTGAGAGTGAGATGGGAATATGAGAAAGCTAGGGAGGGCAAGATGGGAAGAAAAATGTATAAATAGCATTTCACCCAAGGCTGAAAGCCCAAGGTTAGTCCTTACTTGCATTGGGCTTTCAACTTTTCTAAGCTAGCTTTTGGCCAAAAGCCACTTCGAAAGGCTTGCCAACCGAACCAAATGTCATCTTAAGGCCCATTTGGTTTGGCTTTGGGGGGGGGAATGTCTTTGGAAAAATACAAATACCTTTGGGCTAAAGAGGCTTTTCAAAATGCAATAGTGTTTGGTAAATTGTAATTTTAAAGTGCATTGAGAAATAACTTTGGGTTAAATGTCATTTGATAAAAACTACATTTGTAAATGACTTTTGCTAACTTTTTTTTTTTTTTAAGTCGCAAATATTCCTAATAGAGCTTAGCCACCAACGGACCAAAACTAGAGGCATGGAAAGAAATTGGGAATTTCCTAGGATTTGATCGAACTGGATCGAAATCGGCAGTTTTCAAGAGAACCGATAGGTACCGGTTTAGTTCTTGGTTCTAGGTGTGGAACTGCCCACCTATTCACCCGGACCATACCGGTTTTATATATTAAATTTTTAAGAAAAAATTCCAATAAAAAAATATAAGAAAAATGAAAACCTTAAAATCCTTTACTTGAAGCTTAACACTCATTGAATGAGTGCTTATCTCGTCTCTCTCTCACCTCATTTGAGCCATCTCTCTATTTCTCACTTACGGCCTCGACTCTCAAGCTCAACATCCTTTGACTCACGGCCTTGACTCTCAACTTTCAATATGAGCCCAGTTTTTTTTGTTTTTTTTACTAATATTGCAATTAAGAATAAGGAAGTTCTTTGGTTTTTTCTTTACTTTGCTTACTAGAAAATGTTATATTGAGGGTGTGAAGCTTGGTGGGATCAGTTTCATGGACCAACCAGGGAACCAGACCGGACCAGATTGAAGTAGTAGTCCGATTCCTAGGTGGATCCATATAACCAATAGATGGTTTCAATTTTTCGGAACCGGTCCTTAATGGGTGGTTCTCAATTCCAAAGCGAGAACCACCCACCTAAAGCATACTCACTCCTAGCCAAAACAACCGTTGAATAGCCTTGTCTAAGGTTACCCTACCTCAAGCGGCGTTGCCTGGGTTCCCATGACATAAGTGGAGCCGCCTAAGGTCGTGCCGTTGGGGACACATGACCCTCGAGTAGTGGTCGACAGGGATGTATGACCCCTCAAGTTGCGGTCGTCAGCCTCCATCCAACTTCCATGTGCAAACTAGTGAAGATGAACAGTCAACATGAACAACGCCTGTTGACACCTAATTTTCAAGTACATATAAAAAATTTAATTAATTTTTTTTAAAAAAAAATTGAGAGGCCGGGTCAGGCCGAATCCAATCTTGGCCTGGCCCACCTCTCCTTCCTTTTCCCCTTGCATGGGCCTAGGCCCGACGCCTTCTCTTTTCCTTTTTCTTTTCTCTCGCGGCCTAAAGCCTTTCCCCACTTCGGCCCAGCCTGTGCTTGAACCTATCTTCTCCTTCAACCATCCTCCATGCGCAAGACCTGGAAAAGAGGAAAGGACAAGGGCAGGAGGAGCAGAGCAGGGGATGAGAGAGCAAATCGCAGCAGAGATGTGGGAGCAGAGCAGAAAAGCAAAGGGGACGGGAGTCGCCAAAAAAAGAAGAAGGAAAAAGGCAGACGGAGCGGAGAGAGGGACTGAAAAAGAGAAAATTGGAGAGAGGGAGAGAAACCGGGGAGGGGGGCAAGATCCGAGGGGAAGGAGGCGTCGTCAACGCTGCCCAACACTGTCCCTGCGCTGAACCGTACCGTCCCGGCCATCCCCTAACGCCGTCGCTGCACCGGATCTCCGCCGTCGTTGTTTCCCACCACCATCTACTTCAGCGTAGTCCCGACGCCGAGCCCCGATCGAATGAGAAGTCAAGTGCCGAGGGTAGATCGGAGATCCGCGGGAGTTACTAGCCGCCCGAGCTATGCAACCGCGCGAACCGCCGCCGCTCACCAAGTCGCCACCCTCCAACCCCGACTGCTGCAACGCCTGGGCTCGACGCCGTCGCTACCCATCCTCCCCGACACCATACCACATTGAGTCGCCGCTGTTTACCTTGCCGTCGTGATCCAACCGCCTCGTCAACCACCCATCAAGCCCGCCAGCCTCGACCGAGCTTCGTGCCGTCGAGCACCGCCGTCCCTCACCGTTGCACACTCCCGTCGCGCTGTATCGGTGGGAACCTCTCTTTCACCATCTCTTTTTCCGAGAAGCTAGCAGCCGCCAAACAAGTCGTCGTCGCCGCCGCTTTCCCCACCCGGAACCCTAGCCGCCGTCCGCCTCGACGCCGCCATCAAATCACTGCCTGGCGACGTTCCAACCAACCCCCTTGGTGCCACAAATTGCCGGACTCAAGGGTTCCGAATCCGGGTCCGCGAAGAAGAAGCCGGGTCGGAGTTGGGTCGGATCCGGGTAGGTTTTTTCTTAGGAATCGGGTCGCGGTTTAAGATCCGGGTTGGGTGCGGGTCACGAGCTGGGTAGGGCTTTGAACAATCCGGGCTAGGTTTGGGTTGGTTTAGCTCGCGGGCTTGAGGGATGTTCTTCTTTAAAAAAGGGAAGGAGGCTTGGATTGGGCCCGTGTTCCGGGCCCATCCGGGCTAGCCACTCACGACCCGAGTCGACCCAACCCGGTTCGCCAAAAAATTATTATTTTTAAAAATAATTAAAATTTTCAAAAAATAAAAATATACATTTAAAAAAAAGGGATAAGTGCACCGAGAAGTCCTAAAACTTGTCACGGAAATGCATTTGAGTCCTAAAACTTGCAAAAAGTGCAAATAAGTCCTAAAACTTGTCAAAATGTTTCATTTGAGTCCTAAAATCGACGCCGTTAGCCTTTTCCGTTAAAAATGCTGACGTGGCATTTAAAATTAATTTTTATTTCCCACGTGGCTTTTTTAAATAATTTTTTAATAATTTAAAAAAAATAGATTTAAAAACGAAAAAATTAGATTTAATGATTTTATCTTATTTTCAACAAAAAAAGAAAAAGAAAATTTATTTGAAAAAGAAAACAGTTTATAAAAAAAAAAAAAAAATGGCAGCATCGCCGGCCTCTCCGGCGACCGTCGCCGGAAGCTCGGGCAAGGGTGCTCGATCGGGCTCGCCGGCCCTCACGGGGGCTGGTGGCCGTCGCGGGCCCGGGCGAGGCGTCCGTGGCCGTCACCCGGCCCGGGCGAGGCGTCGTGGCTGTCGCCCGGCCCGGGCGAGGCGTCGCCCAGCCCTCGTGGGGGCCGGTGACCGTCACCCGGCCCGGGCAACGCCTCGTTAGCCCTCGCTCGGGGCGGGCGAGGCTCGCTAGATTTGGGCGAGCCTCGTCGAGATCTAGCCAGCCTCGCCGACCCCGAGCGAGGGTCGGCGGCGTCGTCCGGCTGGGCGCGGCGCCGGCCCTCACGGGGCCGACGACGCCGTCGCTCGGCCGGGCGACGCCTCGTCGGCCCTCGCTCGGCGGTCGGCGACGGGCACCTCGCCCGAGCTTGGCGAGGGTCGCCGGCCCTCGCCTAGGGCTGGCGAGGCCTCGCCCGGGCGGGCGAGAGCCGGCCACTTGCGCCCGGGGCCGGCGACGGTTGCGTCCCCTCCGGCGAGGCTGCCATTTTTTTTTTGAACCGTTTTCTTTTTCAAATAAATTTTCCTTTTTTTTTTTTTTTTGTTGAAAATAAGATAAAATGAATAAATCTAATTTTTTAGTTTTTAAATCTATTTTTTAAATAATAATACAAAATCATTAAAAAAAGCAACGTGGAAAATAAAAATTAATTTTAAATGGCACGTCAGCATTTTTAACGGAAAATGCTAACAACGTCGATTTTAGGACTCAAATGAAACATTTTGACAAGTTTTAGGACTTATTTGCACTTTTTGCAAGTTTTAAGACTCAAATGCATTTTCGTGACAAGTTTTAGGACTTCTCGGTGCACTTATCCCTTAAAAAAATCAAATTTTAAAAAATGTAGGGTTTGGTTGGGAATTGCCATGTCTTGCATTCTTAGTATAATTAGGCCTTTATTTGCTCGTATATTAATTATATCGCATGTTTAATTTGCATATATTATTATGTTTAATTGCACGTGCTCAATTTTACTGCAATTAGAATCTTGGTAGCTATAATTATTATTTTAATGTTTCGCACCTGCATGATCACCTCACCTATTAGTGGAGGTGTAAAATCGATCCAAACCGCCTGGCAAAATCTTTTATTTTAAAATGAACAAGATTAGGTACCGAAAGGGCACTAATTGGTCAATTAGTGTAATCAAGTCCCCAACCTTAGATTCTTTGGTTGCGTAGGAAGTGAGGTACACTCTCATGCCTCACTTGGTTTCTAGCCGACCCCATTAGGCTAATGGCAACTCCTTATTGCGAAATTCTTGAGAACACCCCAATGTCAAGCGAAATATGGGCTTGGGAGAGCCCAAGCCTAATCATGGACCATAGGCCTGTTCTTTAGACAATACCCCTCAACCTATTCCCTCCCCTCGAGGGGTAGGTCTCGACAGCTTAACGACTCCATTGGGGACTTAGTTTAAACCTTATAGGACTTAGGCCTAAATCTATCTTGTTCAAAAATAATTTTTGTTTGGCAGCGAGAATACCGGGTATGTCCCTAACGTGAGTGTTAAATGTTTTTGCAGTTGGGAGTTATAAGGGGAGGAGTGATTGTTAACCCCTTGTCTTACAGGTGTGAAGTTGGGAATAAATGTTTATATGTTGAACTTTTGAAGTGGTGTTTGTTTATAGATTGTCATGCATGTATACCCTACATTGCACTACACCATGACACACTACCTGCTGCCGGACTTGAGCCGCATAAGATCTCTTAGGATGATATTGATGTGGATACCACTCCAACTACAACCATGTAGTACGAGTCACCCATCTCAACCACGAAATTTCTTTCTTGATATCAAAGGTCCCCACCCTGGTCTGCAACCATGCGACACGGGTCGGTTCTTTGATGAAGCCAGAGTCATGAGTAACACAACCTAGCCGCGATCTTGTTGATTCGGTTCGGTGATCCTATGGCTCCATTTTGAGCTGTATAGAGTAGAAATCGAATCACATCTCATGTGCATGTCTATGTAATTAAAAAAAAAAAGTCGCCCCCCATTGTAAGTATCATTCTTCTTTTTATTCGTTTTTTTAATTGAATTTTCATTTAGAAATTCATGGAGACTAATCAAATGTCCTCAGTTATGTAGGCTTCTAATTAAAAAAAAATAAAATTGGCAATCACTCTTGATAAATGAACATTGAAAGCAAGTTCTAAACACTTTGATTTGGCCCTGTTGAGCACATGGTTTTGTTTAACTTTCTAGTTATGGGCTCAAAATCACATTTAAAAAAAAGTGCCAAAAAAAAAAACTTTCAAGTTGCGATTATATATTGGGGCATAAGAATTGAAATTGCATTTTTAATCAAATCCTCGCCTTCTCACATTTTGGGACTGAAATGCAAATCATTTTGTGTACAAATTTCTCAAAATTGAAGTCATTTCATTTTTCTAGGAGTAAAATCACAAATCAATCTTTCAAAAATCAATGCCACTTTTGCATATGAAACTTTTAGAATAAGAGTGGACGTTCGATTGATGGCCGCGGATTGATTTTTTTTTTTTTAATGATGTCTCCTCTTATGATAAAATCTTAGCGAAATACTAAAACCCCGTAATAAGGACTATGGGGCATGTACCGTCGCTTCGATTTTGTTGTAAGAAGTGACCTCATTGAGAGATTATTCTCTCATTCACATATTGACATTGTCGTCCTTTTGCAGGTTATGTGTGATGCTCCTTGACATTATTGTGTTTGACCACATAGAGAAGTGAATTCTAGAGCTAAGACAATAGTTGATTTTTACTCTTGTCTATACGAGAGTTTCTTGTATTTTATCATTGTTTTCATTCTTGTTAAGAATCATGTTTTCCATTTTGGGTTTAGATTGCAAATCCAATTGTTGCTTTTGTAAATCATGCGACTCACATTTTTTGAACGATGGAATTCAATTTCATGAAAATCATCCTTTTAAAACAAACTCAGAAGTGTTTCAAACGAACATTTACGTCTACCTTCAAAATGTTTTGAAAATGAATTTCAAGAAAGCTTTGCTTAAGGCCATCTCTTCACGTGGTTGCTTTCTCAAGTAGAATGAGGAGTTTATTTGAGATCGGCATATGCCCCTTCTAAAAGATAAAAGTGTAGGCTCATGGAACTCGAGGAGCAAGCATGCGTCGAGGCTTCGTCGGTGCCAATCTTCCAATAGAGGCGGAACGAAACTGAATTCCGTTCTAGGAAGTTTCTTTGGAGATTGGGCATCGCCATCACTAGATTATTTTTTATGAGCTTTATCAAGAGCCACATCACATGTTACTAAAAAGCTAGCACTAGGGCTCTTGCACATTTCGGAAATGAGGCAATTGCCTTAGGTGCCAAAATAGTCCATCGATCTCATTCACTTTGCATGATGAGACAAATGAAGGGAATTGCCAAGCATCCAAAAGACAAATTCGAAGGAAGAGTAAACTGTATCGATTCCAATTATCCATTTATGATACCGTTTCTGACATGACTTTCTTTTCATTGTCAATGAGATATCAAGAGTACCAAGTTTTGTAACGTTCCAACAAATGCGATGGAACATTATTACGTTTTGTTCATTTTAAACAAAGAAAGATTCAAATGAAACAGATGGACAATATTATCCATTCCTCCATAAGGGATACCTTGGGATGTTGATCGCTCGACTTTGGAAAATAATATATTTCATTCCTAAACTTGATTCTCTTTAGCATAAAAAAAAATGATGACATATCATTTTCTTTGGTACAGGACAGACTCGAACAGAACAAAGGTTTTTCAAATAAAGAGTGGGAGAGCAACGTTTGATTTAGAATAAATCTCTCCTTCCCCCACCAATGAAGTGTGTTGGGATAACATTGTCAAATATTTCAAGAAATGATGTATCGTTCCTCAATTAAACCTAATTAAGTATGGAAATAACCCGTTTCATCACCTCTTCTCACGAGGTGATAAATGGGGGAAAATGCTGCACCCCGTAGAAGCAGTGCCTTTTATCAAGGAATCACGCTAAGACCTGATTGTCCATTTTGGAGTAAAGGGATGTGTATAGTTCCTAAATGATTCCCAATCGAGCGAGGGAATAACATATCTAATCTTTTCTTTGCAAGCAATAAATGGGCAAAGCATCTAAAGAACAATATCCTTAAATGTGGAATCAATGAGCAATCCATCTCCTTTCAAAGCAAGATCTTGAAAAACACATCTAATGATTCATATTTAAATTGTTCGAGCTCTTTGTCAATTAAAAGTCTCTTCGAAAAGAGCATTTGAAAAAGCAAGAACTGAACTTTGTAAATTGTTGTATACAATAAAGAAGTGCTTTTCATGGATAAAATCAGGGCCACATTGCCATTTTTCAATCAATCCTAGCCACTTTAGGCAAAGTTTATACCTGAAGAATGAAAAAACATGAATGGTAAATTATGTCGATTCCAATTGCTCATTTTGATAGCGTCTCTGACATGATTCTTTTTTCCTTTGATAGGAAAACATCAAACACTTAAAGGCAAATGCAAGTGAAGGATAATGTCAAGTTACCAAATATCCATGATGATTAATCCAAGAATTGTTAGCACCCAAAGGATAAAAGCGAGTGAAGGGTAATAATGTATCGTTTCCCACATTTCAATCCCTAAAGATTTTTGCACTAACATATTTTTTCGCATTCTTTACAGGGTTACCGAGTCACCATGCCGCAAGTAAGTACTCTTCTTCTCAAAATTAAATGAAAAAAAAATGGAGAATTTTCATTACAAAAAAGAACCTTTGGTGCTTTCCTAGAGACAAGCACAAAAATGAATAATTGAAAAAAAAAAAAACTTTCTACAAACTTTTTGAACATCCTTTTTATCTCAAAATTATTTTCTTGTTTTGTGGGTTATTCATTTTGAATCAAATTTCCCTATAGATTGATCTACTCAAATGATCTCAGCAGAGTGAAAGGTGAAATGTTAACCATGCCAAACAAGAAATGCTTAGGATGAAGAAAGGTAAGCCATTTCCAAACACGTCCTTCAAATACTTTTGAGAGTTGAGTGAAAAGCGACATTCTATTAGGACAAATGATTCATTCGCATTGAGCGCAAAGATCGAAATGATAAAGGCGTTTCCTTCATCAATCTCAAGCATTGCACTAATCTCTTGCTACCCCTTTGGACCAAATAAAGATGATCCTTCAAAGTACCCCTGTCGAGAACGACCCTACATTGGGGCAACATAGGAGGTTACGATCGTGTCGTAGAGCGAAGGATTGATAAAGATTCTATTACTTTCACTTACATCAATCTTTTGATGATAGCTTTAGAGGAATTCTCATCAAAGCTTGACTCATCCCAAGGTGAATAAGAGCATTTCCTTTTCTACCCAAACACTGATACCAGTTGCTTTAACCAATTTGGGCCTGATTGTTCATTTTTGAACCCTGAACGGTGAGCATCTCCCTTCACTGGGCAAGGCATAAAGATTGACCACATACAATTGACATTTATGAGAAAACGCGAAAAGCATCTCGAAAGTCATAAGAGTTCCAAAAGTTCAAAGAGCAAAAAGTTCAACAAAATTAGGGGGTATGAAAAAGTAATGTGTCTCGGTAAAAATAAAACTAATGCCCGTCAAGAAAAAATGCCAAAAAGCTGCATCTTATGTGAAAGAAAAATTATCAAAGTCCAAGTGCCTGCGAAAAAAAATTATCGCAAGTGCAAAGGAAAATAAAGAGGGGAGCAAAGCTCCCATGCAGAAATGATTAGTCAAGGGATTTTCGAGATGTGATGTGTTTCCAAAGCCAAATGATTTTGAAAGGTCAAGTGACCTGATCATGATGCCATGATGATCACCGACTCTTAAAAACTCTCTTGAAAATATTAAGCCTTTCCAGCCTTTCCCGAGCCAACATTACAACCCCCTTCCAAAGTCTCTTCTGATTGGGATGGTTCGAGCGAAAATGAGAATGCCAAAAAAGCTACGCTTGAAGGAGTGGAAGCAATTCTATCTTGTCTTATCTTCCAAGTTCTCGACTTGTAAACCCGATGAAGACAGCGACAAATGTTCCTTTCTTGGCCTCAAAGCAATAATCCATTTATGTAAGCCCATGACCAAACCTATATTGCGGTCCTTTCAAAAGACCTTTTTGATCGATCAGATTGTGCTAATCGCGAATGTTTCTGAAAGCCTTTGACATGGGTTATGTGAGATACCCTCAACAATAAGTTACTTTCCACGCAAATGGATGGGATCAAGTAGCTATTTTTTCGAGAGTGTGTAAGAAACCCTTTCTGACTAAGAAGCTCTAGTTTGGCATACTTAATGAACCTTTTTTCACGATTTGTAGCCGTTCTGATAAGAATTTGACTCCCAGAAAATTTGATGATTAATGATACATCCCGAGCAAGATGACAGTTTTGCGCCACATGATACTGATTGACATCGATTTTTTTTTTTTAAAGGCGGACTTAGCTTGATTAGTTTGTTCAATTAATTCTGCAATATTGTCAATACGTCTCTTGATGATGTCCCTAATGACATTTGCTCAAGTTAAGCTTAACAGGATTCCTTAGTGAAGCCATGCAGTTTTCAAGGGGGTAGCAGGTGCTTCCCTAAAAACCAAAGGTTCATGGTCAGCTTTAAACCATGTCATCTACAAGGTTCATGGTCAGCCTTAAACCATGTCGTCTCCAAAGGTTTATTGTCACGCCCCGATCCTCAGGCACACGCGCATCTCTTACCTTTGGTCGATTTTAAAATGCGATATCCCCAGGACTACACATCGTCGACCCTTTCATTTATATATGCACATGCGGAAGCAGTTATAAAAATCCCCAGACAATAAAGCAATGGGATATACAAGTAGGACTAGAAAATTGAACCTGAAAACCAACACCCTTATGTACATCCATAACGACACAGTCATACATGTACATATACAAACCATGCTAAAAAGGTTGGTTTCTACTCAAACAGATTCTACAGTAACAATCATCAGGATCCTACTCTGGTTCATCCTCGGGGTTCTCCTCCAGATACTCCTCTTCGGGTTCTTTCTCCTCAGGTTCTTCATCAGGGTCCTGAAATGCTGTCCCACAACCGAGATGAGACTACGTCTTAGCAAGTTCTACCCCCTAAGACCCGATTAGTAAACTAATACACCTTAGGGTTGCCTATGCACAACATGAGTCAGAAGACTTACCTTGGCCTCAGATTCCACCTGCATATTAGCACAGATCCAATAGACATCCAAGCAATCACATCACTGATCGAAGCATCGATCAAATTGACCTAGTCGATTACACGCCAACAAGACCACCCACGGTCATTCACATTCAATCAATCAAATTCACAACATTAAATCAAGGCAATGATCAGTTACATTAAATCACACTCAGATCGAATCATTGATCAATCGACCTAGTCGATTACAAGTTGGTTGGATCATTTCTAGGTCATTCATTCCATCCCTATAACCTCCAATAGTACACTCAGTCACAGAGCCACATCAATGCTCTCGGGCGTCAAGTTCGCCAAGTAAAGTATCCACTAGACAATTGCGTGCGTTCTTTAAGGCGTCGTTTTCGCCAGTGATATCCCAAATCACCGAACCACACATGCCTACAACGATTTGTCCAATAGACAATTGCATGTGTTCTTTAAGGCGCCGTTTTCGCCAGTGATATCCCAAATCACCGAACCACACATGCCTACAACGATTTGTCCAATAGACAATTGAGTGCGTTCTTTAAGGCGCTGTTTTCGCCAGTGATATCCTTAATCACCGAACCATACATGCCTACAACAATATGAGTACTAAACCGATACGTGCGTTCTTGAAGGCGCCGTTTTTGCCAGTGACGTCCTTAGTCACCGAACCACGTAGGTCCACAATGATGTATGTACTAGACCGATACGTGCGTTCTTTAAGGCGCCGTTTTCACCCGATGACGTCCTTAGTCACCGAACCATGTAGGCCTATACACCGTACCTGATTGGTTATAGCCCAGAGTATTTCCAATTCACTCTCATGATTCTATCCACTTTACAACTCATCAAAGCACTATAAATGCTAAATAAACATACTCGGCCATCTACCAATCAATCATTCAATCTCACTCAATTTCAATCAATTTAGGGTAAATCCCTAAAATATCACAATTAATTTAATTCCATGCAACGTAGAGCTCAAATACATAAACATACTGCACCACGACAATCAGGACGAGATTTCGGTCGTTGGCCATCTCAGCCTTAATTTTCGAAAAATAATTAATTACAATAAATCCAATTTAGCTCAAATTGGAGCTCAATTAAATAAACGGACTTCACCACAATCATCAGCATAAAATTTCGGTCACTGGCCATCCCAGTTGAATTTCCGGAAAATAAATAATTAAATAATTAATTTCGAAAAATAAACAAATAAATACGATAAATTCGATTTAGCACAATATAAAACTCAATTAAATAGATGGACTGCGCCACGATCATCAGCATAAAATCTCAGTCACTTGGCCATCCTAGTTGAATTCTCGGAAAATAAATAATTAAATAATTAATTTCGAAAATTAATATTTAATTCCTAAAAATTCCACTTAGGCCCGAATTGCCTAATTAACACCTGATAAGGGTCGAGAAAAATCCCAAGAAGCATCCAATAAATACTATAGGCAATTCTCTATCTAAGTACACTAACTATTTTACTAATATGCAATGCAATTCACTAATAATCCCTAATCCATTCTAATCTAACACCCTAATTACACTTAACTAACACTAATCAACCTTTAAGTGTAATTAGAAAACTAAGAAGGCATTAGTGAGCAAAACTCACTCAAAACGACGGCATCGACGCGAGGATCGACTTTCCCCAAAGCGGGCTGAGCATCCGGGCTCGGGAAGGCGGCCAAAACGGGCCAAAACCCCACTGTCATACCCATTTTCTGCCTTCTCTGTGCGTTGCTGGTTGAGGCGGTTCCGGCGTCGATTGAGGCGGCCAAGGGAGGCGGAGGGCAAGGTGGAGCTCCGGCGAGGCTGACGGTGGCTGGAGGTGGTCGGGCCACGGCCTGTGGTGGCCGAATCGAGCTGGACAGAGGCGAATGGAGGCGGAATAGGGGCTGGAGTCGTATGGTGGGGACGGCAGGCGCGGGCGACGCGCGGGCGGCGGCGCGGCAACTCCGGTGCGACGGCGTCTGGGCGGCTGGCTGCTGCTCCTTCCGGCGGTGCTGGTCGCTGCTTCTGCTTCAGCTGGTCGGTTCCGTTCGAACCGGAGGAAGGAGAGGGGGTGGAGGCCGTGCGGACGGTAGCTCGGCGGCAAGCTCGGGTGCGCGCGAGCAGCTCAGGTGGCTTGCGGGCGTGCGACGACGGCGGCGAGAGGCGGTGACGGCAGCTCAGTCTTCGGCTTCCATGGCGTCGAGTAGAGCCGAAGAGGAAGATGCAGGGGAGAGAGGTAACGTCGGGGGAGAAGAAAGGGGAAGAAGAGAAAACCGTTTTCTCTTTTTCTCTCTCTCTCTTAGGTCACTCACACGTGGGCCACCACCAGCTGTCATCCACCCTTCAATTTGTGGACAAAAATGCCCCTTCTAGAAGCATTTAGGCAGGCCAAAGTGTGGGGTAAAGGTGGCATACGAATTTTGCTAGGTTTTTTCCCTCCAATTGAACCTTGATCCTACTTGAATTAAATCAAATTGACCCCTATTAATTCATTCAACACCTCATCAATTAAATTGATATTTTTCCTTACCAACGTAGCCTACTTGCATCCCAATTTCTCAATAAAAACGGTCATCTGCAAATTTCGATCAAAAACGGTCCTAACTCAACTTTTTCCCAAAAATTCTCGGTTGTCAGAAAAATCTTTTGAGATTGAGTCGACGTTCCTAAAATTTATTGTGACATGATAGACTGTTCAATTTCTGAAATCGGACTTAGATTGGCGGTTAATTTCACTCGGACGCATTTTGAGCGTGACCTAGACTACTAGGTAGTTTTCAGAACTTTTTAGGACAAATGACCCGTGGTCAATTTTCTTCGAGTCACGATGAACCCACTCGACAAATTGACGACTCTCGGTTGTCGTGAAAATCTCGAGAATTCAAATACGGACACAGGGTACCAAAACAATAAGAAAATCAAATTAGTGCCGGTCGATGAGAATTTTCCAATTTAGTGGAGTCACCCACGATCGGTCATTCATCTCAATCGAACCGACCTATCTCTGATTTCAAATCGATTTTATACTGTGTCGCAATGATCTCTAAAGATGCGCACGGTTGAGAAGTCGATTCCTAGTCGAATTCTCAAGTCTATTTGTCTTAAAGTCCTTAATAGCTTACCCAGCTAGTCTAGTTATCTCGCGAGTGGCCAACTCAGAGAACAACACTATAGTCGCGTCAATGAAATGCCCAATTTATCTCATCGAAATCAGAACCCGAAAATCTGGATGTCACATTTATGGTCAACCTTAAACCATGTCATCTACATGGTTCATTGTCAGCCTTAAATCATGCCGTCTCCAACGGTTATTGGGTCTATCCTTAAACCACATGGTTCGTGGGTCTATCCTTAAACCGCACGGTTCGTGGGTCATCCTCCGCACGGTTCGTGGGTCTATCCTTAAACCATGGGGTTCATGATTCTATCCTTAAACCACGCTTTTAAAATGTTCATGAGTTTATCTTTAAACTGTGATTTTCAAAAGGTTCATGAGTTTTCCTTAAATCATGTATTTCCAACTCGGTCGAAACCCGTTGTTACACGGTGAGACCTCATTTCTTTCCTTCTTCTTATGACACGGCGTGCTTACGTAGCTCGGAGTCTTTCCTTTTTCCTTTGACACGACATGCTTCGTAACCCGAAGCCTTTCCTTCTTCTTATGACATGGCGTGCTTCTGTAGCCGGAGTCTTTCCTTCTTCTTATAACACGGCGTGCTTTTGTAGCCCGGAGTCTTTCCTTCTTCTTATGATGCGGCGTGCTTCTGTAGCCCGGGGTCTTTCTTCCTCTTATTGACAAGACGCACTTCCATAGCTCTGAGTCATTTCCGTCGACCTGATGCGTGTCTATGCACCCAGGGTCTCTCTACTGCCGAAATAATTTAGGTGTCTTCTGTCTTTGAATGCAACCTCTTCGAGGCTACATTCAAAGAGAGGCAGCTGTTGACACCTAATTTTCAAGTACATACAAAAAAATTAATTAATTTAAAAAAAAATTGAGAGGCCAAGTTGGGCTGAATCCAATCTTGGCCCAGCCCGCCTCCCCTTCCTTTTCCCCCACGTGGGCCTAGGCTTGACGCCTTCTCTTTTCCTTTTTCTTTTCTCTCACGGCCCAAAGCCTTTCCCCCTTCAGCCCGGCCCGCACTCGAACCTGTCTTCTCCTTCAGCTATCCTCTGCGTGCAAGACTTAGAAAAGAGGATAGGACAAGGGCAAGAGGAGCAGAGCAGGGGATGGGAGAGCAGACCGCAGTAGAGACGTGGGAGTAGAGCAGAAAAGCAAAGGGGACGAGAGTTGCCAAAAAAAAAAGAAGAAGGAAAAAGGTAGACAGGGGCGAGAGAGGGATCGAAAAAGACGGAACGGAAAGAGGGACCAAAAAAGAGAAAACCGGAGAGAGGGAGAGAAACCGAGGAGGGGGTAGGATCCGAGGGGAAAGGAGGCATCGTCAACCCTACGCTTCTTGGCGCCGCCGCGGAGGCGGAGGACAAGGTGGAGGGTGGACTCCTTTTGGATGTTGTAGTCGGCAAGGGTGCGGCCGTCCTCGAGCTGCTTATCGGCGAAGATGAGGTGCTGCGGTCGGGCGGGATGCCCTCCTTGTCCTGGATCTTGGCCTTGATGTTGTCGATGGTGTCGGAGGACTCCACCTCCAGGGTGATGGTCTTCCCCGTCAGGGTCTTCACGAAGATCTGCATCTTGGCCGCCAGCGATGTAGACGCGGGGAGAAACAGAGAAGGGGAGAGAATGCAATGGAGGAGATGATCGGCTAGGGTTTGGGGTTTTTGTGGTGGAGGGAGGTGGAGGACATGTGGGCTTGCTTGGCCAATTTGGGCATGGTATTGGGCTTTGTGGGTTGCATTTCGGGCCATGGGGTCGCTCGGAACCGAGATGGGTCAAACAAAATCCATATCAATCCAAATTTCCCAAATCCATCTTGAACCATCAAGGCTCACGGGTTTCACCCATAGAAGTTTTTGATCGTGATAACTAGGGATGAGTAGTTCTAGGATTTGTATCCGTTGGAATAAGTTTCTTATATTTTGGAATCTAGAACTTACTATGTATACCCTAAAACCTGGAACCTACAATATCATAGATTTTGGGGTCGATTTTAGGTTTTACTCATGTTCTACCTCTATTATTAATTAAACGATTGCGATGAATCATCACCTTTAATAATGATCAATTATCACTACAATCCATTGACTTCGACTTATATTTAGACAAACGAATAATATGAAACATTAACAAAGTAAAAGTTTCAATTATAAAATGAAAGCTCAGACATCGTGGTTCCAAATTATACATTCATTATCGGACACCATGGAAAATCACAGGATTGCATGAAAATAGAGATCAAGAAAAAAAAAAAACTTGTTTTCATGTTGGTAGGTACTTGCTTGTAAAACAAGTTCCCCAATTTTTTGGAACCTAGAACTTATCCTACATACCTTGGAATTTAGAGTCGAACAAGTTCTTACCAGTCTGGTTCTTCGGTTCCAAGTTCTATCCTGAAATGATGGTCACCCCTAGGGATAACAACAATGACACAGATAGTTGCTAAATTTTGACTCAATATGCAATGTAGTCCATAGACTTTTGATTTGCTTAATGTCATCTCTGAACCTTAGCCTAATATAAAATATGGTTCATGAACTTTTAATTTATTCAATTTGGTACCTAGACTTTTGGTATATATATGTTCAATGTAGTTCAATGTAGTCCATAGATTAAATGAAAATATTCGATATTATCATTCTATTAATTCAAGTTTACAAATAACATGTGAACATTTTCATATAATTTAGGGACTTGATTGAATATATACTAAAATTTTAGGGACCACTTTGAACAAATTAAAAACTAAGAGGTGAAATTGCACATTGAGCTAAAATTTATGGATCATATTATACATTAAGTCAAAGTTTAGGAACTGTTTATGCCAAAATTCCTTTTTGATCTTAAGAGATCGCTATATTGCACTTGATTTCATAATATTGGATTTACAAATAAAAACCCTTAATTTTATTTTGAGATGGGTAGGAAACCTGATTCCAATTAGCTTGAGATATCGACTTTCCAAAATGATACGACAATACAAAACACAAAATCCCCCATTTTAACACAATAGTTTCTTGGCCAGCTTCACATCACCGCTCTCGTGTTCTCAAACTAAGAAAAATGTAATAAGATTTTGTCGATGAACTATCGCTTTCCGTCTCGAATGAGAACAGAAAAACTGAGATCTGCTCGACAATAATCGAACTTATTCAAGCTTTGAACTAGTCTTGATGCACGATGGTGTGCCGAAGATAAAGGGCCAGCGAAGGAGCTTCATTTTGCTACATTGTCTCAATTATTTTGTTAGCTATAAAAAAATTTGGATTAAATCCTCACGAGATTAGCAAAGAAGCTTCGGATCTTTGACCGCGTATTGCTCGATCCATATTAAGTTTGTTTAAGTCCCACGTGCTCAAGGACCCAAAATGATAATTAACAAAATCAAAGGGGGCATGGCGTGGATGCTCGTATGGTTGTGCGCTCCACCATCAACCATCTTATAGGATCTCCTTACATGACGGGGTAACAATTCTTGCATGAGTCATTTTGATGGTAACTTATCAATGATGCATGCAAAACCTCAAGACAACTGCATCAAAAGCTTATTACAGATCGACTGCCTATTATATAGTATTTATGTACATCAAAGTTGCTACGACGCAATTTCTGTTATGGCCAAAGTTTCAATAGCTATTTCGTGACCCTCTATATAATAAGTATTACATCCTGACCGAATCAGTTATTTCCAATTACCCTGTTTATTTCTATCTAAAATCGAATTTCTTGATAACATATATGGGACATTACACTCATGATTAGTTGTTAAACTGATAATTTGTTTAATGTAATATTTATTTTAAATGGGATCGTATGTCACGCGCCCAACTTTTAGTGGGTATTAACTAATGAATGATGATTGACTATTACAACGGCGATGATCATAGTCCCTTTAGTTCTGATTTTAAGGCCATTTTTCCTAAATCTTATGCTATTTAACCTTATTACGTGTCATTCATGAAACCAAACCGCGTAATAGAAATTATTTCAGTTAAATCAAACGGACTAATATTAATCGCAGCACTATGACATTACAGCATAATAGCTATTTCGTAATAGACTTCTTCCATTATTGCAACCAAATGAGACGTATGTACATGTACACGGTTTACTCAACTGTTGTCCATTGATTAGTTCCTTCTCTCAATTGACGATGATTAAATGTTCATACCGACCAAATTTCAACCGTTAATGCTTTTGGTCATAAACTTCACAAATAATCTCATTTAAAAATGCAAATTTTATCGTCACAGCCTGATTTTTTAATACTAAAACAGATTCTATGCCAGGCAAAATATTCTGATTATTATTTCGACATATCTCAACTGTTGATATTTTTAAGGTTCAATCATGAACTTCACAGCTAATCTCATTTAGCCATGAAGATTTGGCAAAAGCTGACCCTCCGAGAAGAGTCATAGCAGAGTTAGGAAGGAAGTGAGCTGGAAAAGAGCGTGCCAGGAGCAAAGGAAGGACTAATCCAATATGAACTGTTCAACATGATTTTGTGCTTGACAGAAAAAACGAAAAAACAAAATTTTGTGACAGAATAATGTGTGAATATAGTTTGGATATATATATATATATATATATATATATATATACATCTCTTAATTAAAGATTATTCAAATGAAAAAAGAAAAGAAGAAATGAAAAAAGAAAAAGAACATGCGGCTCTTCAGTAGTACAGCCACGCAAGTTCCTTTGTTTTCGTTATAAGAGGAGTCAACCTTTTGCTTATACACACTCCATTATATCCATCTATAAATACTTGGACAGAACCATTTGCATTCTCATCATCTCTGCACATCTCTCTCTTACCCCATCTCCATCATCTCCCGTACTCCATCAGAAACATCGCCATTTCAATTGAACTGCTTCAACTTCGCCTCTCTCTAGCGACATGGCTTCCGTCACGGCGGGCTTTCACGCGCTCGCGTTGGTTCTCTTTGTATCGGTTTCTGCAATGGCAGCTCCGCCCCTAAAGGTGGGATACTACTCCCGTACTTGCCCGTTGGCAGAAGTTATCGTCAAGGAAACCGTGTTCAATGCTGCCTCGAGCAACCCGGGATGGCGGCCGGTCTTGTTCGCCTGCATTTTCACGATTGCTTCGTTAGGGTACGGTGAAGTATTTATGCTCAAAAGTTTTGCCTTAATCGACTTATTTCACTTTCTTTAAATATTTATTTCTTCTCTTTTCAGTAATTCCCTTTGCTTCATACTTGAAATGATTGGAAGGAAGATGTTGAAAGTGTGCTAGAGAATTTGCTAAGACTCATAAAATATGTATTGGAAATGTAAATTTTTATTATGAGGCATATAGTTTCTTTTGTAGTGTGTGTGTGTGGGTGTGTGTATGATTGATAGTTATTTTGTGATTTCTATACTCTTGCTAACTTTCTAGACTTATCTCAGGGCTGTGATGCTTCAGTGCTCTTGAAATCAACCCCAGGAAACCCGGCGGAAAGAGATCACCCCGCCAACAACCCTAGCTTACGAGGGTTTGAAATCATCGACCAGGCCAAGGCCCGGCTCGAAACCTTGTGCCCTGGGAAAGTCTCATGTGCCGACATCGTCGCCTTTGCTGCCCGTGACAGTGTCCAATTTGCCAGCCGCAACAGTGCCCTATTCACTGGGGGCATAATCTACGACGTCCCTGCTGGCCGCCTCGACGGCCGTGTCTCTCGCCTCCTGGAAGTCACACAGAACCTTCCGCCGCCAAGCTTCAACGCCCAGCAGCTCATTGCCAACTTCGCTAGGAAAGGGCTCTCGGTGGATGAGATGGTGACTCTCTCAGGAGCGCACTCGATCGGAATCTCACACTGCTCTTCGTTCTCGAGCCGCCTCTACGCGTTCAACGCCACCCTTGCCCAAGATCCTACCTTGGACCGTGCGTACGCCGCTTTCCTGAAGACCAAGTGCCCGCCACCGAGCAAGACCCAGCCGGACCCAACCGTGCCGCTCGATAGCATCACAGCCAACACTCTGGACAACAAGTACTACATTCAGTTGCTGCAGCTCCGCGGCTTGTTGACTTCCGACGAGACGCTGTACACGAGTCCCTCGACTTCGGGGCTGGTCATGAACAACGCGAGGAATGGCTATACTTGGAGCTGGAAGTTCGCCAAGGCAATGGTGAAGATGGGCTCGATCGAAATGCCCACTGGTGATCAAGGAGAGATCAGGAAGGTGTGCAGTGTCGTGAACTAAGGACGTGCCGGAGAGTTTTTGATTTTTCTTTTGCAGGATGGAGATTGGGGAAAATCATCTATTTCGTCCTAAATATTTATTCTTTGCTCGACTTTATTTGTTTCGACGTGTCCCTTTTAATTGTTACGTTATTTTCCAATTATGAAGGTCTTGCAACGTTTCATTTTCGAATGTAAGTCTTTCTTTATTTGGCAAAGATATGATTGAAATTCTGGCCATGCATGTGTTCATCCTCTCTTTGATCTGACCAAAACAATTATATAAATTGTCGAATATGTATTGTTAAAAGAAGAAAAGTTGTCGTGGTTGTTGTGTACTGTACACATTTCGCACCACAACTCAATTGAATTACCAATTTAACCGTAGTAAGTGTTTTTTTTCCTTGTTACTTATCCTTTTGCCCCAAAAATTTTTCCTAAAAATCTCCAAACTTTAGGTCTTATCCCAATTCAATACTGAATTTTTTTTTTGTCTAAAAAATATCTTCAACATTCACTCTAACTCCAAATCTTCTCACATGTTCAAATTTGCCATCAATTTTTTTCAAGATTACCCATAGTAGGAGGTTATTATGGTTCCTTATGAAGGTGAGGGAGTTGATAAAGATTTAGGTATTAATAATGAAGATCTAACTAGCCCTGATGTCAATAATTTTAAAGAAACTAGTGATGTTTTTGGTCGCATGAGAAGATTTGGAATTAGAGTAAAAATTTAAGAATTTTTTTTTTTTTTTGGAAAAATTGGGATTGGTTCTAAAGTTGGAGGCTTTTTAGGGGATTAAGCCTTATAAATTTACGAGATTTTTGAGATCAAAAGTGTTAGGTCATAAGCTATAATCATAATAAAGGCCCATTTCCTAACAACTTAAGTTTTTGATAAACGGTTAATTGTAATTGGAACGTGTATTAAAAAACAACTTTGGCTTAAATGTTGTTTGGAATAAAACTACATCTATAAAGGACTTTAGTTATATTTTCTGAAAAAATGAAACAAAAAACTTGTGACATCCCGATTTTACAATTCTGGTTTCAATTGAATAAGTCGGGCCTTTCATCTGCGCGCCTATAGCTCTCTTCTCTGAGTTGGCCACTCACGAGATAACTAGCTTATCAGGTGAAGCCGTTAAGGAATCTAAACGCAATAGACTTGAGAATTTGACCAGGGAACGACTGCTCGACCGTACTAATCTGCAAGGGTCATTGCGGCACAGATCGATTAGAGACCGGAGATAGGTCAACTCGACAAAGGCATGTGATTAAGTGTGGGCGATTCCACCCGATTTCACAAATCTTGTCGATCGGCACTAGACCGATTTCTCTGTCGTTTTGGTACCCTGTGTCCGTATTTGAAACCTTGAAATTTCTACGACAACCGAGAGTCGCCAATGTGTCGAAGATGTACTTTGTGGCTTGAAAATAATCAACCACAGGTCAATTGCACAGAAAATTCCTAAAAGCTACCCGGTAGGTTAGGACGCGCTAAAGTCGCCCCAGATTGAAATTAACCGAGAAATTGAACTCGATTTCAGAAATTGAAGGTTTTGTTATGTCACAATTCATTTTAGGAACGTCGACTCATCCTCAGAAGATTTTTCTACAAACTGAGATTTTTGGCTGAAAAGCAAAGTAAGGCCGTTTTTGTTCGAGATTGTCAGAGGGCCGTTTTTGATCGAATCTTTGGGAAGCAAGTTGAATTATTTGATGGGGAAAAGTCATAAGAAGGTTGAGGACACATGGGTTAATTTAATTGAGCTTTAATTAGATGGAATTGATTGAGAAATTGAAAGAATTGATGTACAAATAAGTGAAATTCGTATGCCATGGTGGACTAAGCAAAATGGACCCATTAGAAACTTGTCTTGGAAGCTTGGAGGTGAGTGGAAGGTGACATCACATGTGAGGTCATGGTGGGCCATTTTGGGGATTAAAGAAAGAGGAAAATGTGAGAAGTGGTCCCCCTAAGAGAGAGAAACCAATTCTCCCCCTCTCTCCTTCTTCTCGTACGAAGCCTCCCTGTCGCGACCAATTTTTCAGGTGAACTACCTAAAATCAGGCTAATGGATTACTAAGTCTAACTTAGCTCGGGCTCTCCCAAGCCCATACCAATTCGCGACTTAAGGTTCAAATATTTAGCATGCAAATGATTATTATTTATGAATCGCCACTAATCGTTTATGATAGGTCGATTAGACACCTAAGTAAAATAATGGGAAGATTATTTTACTCCTACGAAACCGCAGACTAAGGGTACGGGGACTTGGTTACACTAGATTTCTCTAATGCCCTTTCGGTACCATTCTTTTTAGTTTTTCAAAACTGTTTTTGCAGGCAGCTTATATTTATTTTAACCTAAATTACTATCATGCAATGGGATGACCATACAGATGTTCAATCATAATTAAACATTGAATAAAAAGATAAATAAATAAATTGCATTACACAAAGCAAGCAATCATTTTTTGGGTTTTCTTGAAATTAGAATTCTTTCATAAAAACATGCATTTTAACTACGTGATCTAACTTTATTAACAAACAAATTCTAATTAAATAAACCTAACATGCAAACTCAATTTTGGTTTTCACTTTATTTAATGAGAATCATGCAATGCATGCTACTAATTTAACATGAAATGATATGACGTGGCAATATGACCTAAACTATATAACATGAATAAGCATGCAATCTATCCTAAAGATGAAATGAATTTATTCTAAATTTTTTTGTATTTTCCATGAAATTCGAAATTAAAGAAATGCAATAATTAAATATGTAATCTAATTTATAAAATCCTAAATATGCACGTGTTTCATGATATTGGATGTATGACATAATAATTCTATATGCATGTTCTCTTTATGATTTTTTTAATGATTCTTTTTTAATGTATGCAACCTACACTAAACAATGATGACATAAAATGGGATTAATTATGAGCTAACCTATTAATTAACCAAATAAATGACCTTTTGTGTTTTTTTTTTTTTTTTTTCTCTTTTTTTTTTAAATTACTTAATAATTCTTATTAAAAAAAACATAATGATGTAATTAAAAAAACTACACGATGGGATTACTAAAACATAACAACATGATGCGATCCTAATTTACTAAGCCTAAAAAAAAACCTAATGCAAGATTTAGATTTTTTTTAACTTTTTGATTTTTTTTTTATAAAAAAATGCATAATTATGAAATATTAAATCTAAATAATCAACATAATCAACCAACAAAGGATTAAAATAATCGAAAAAATAACTTGTTGTCTCACAGTCAAATTAACGATTATTCTAACCCTAATTATCACAATAAGGAAATCAAGATAATTAAAAATCTGATCCGAAGTCTTACGGGCCAAATTAAATAATTATAATGATCTAACAATTGAAATTCTACTAAAAAGCCCAACAATTAAAATAATTAAAAAAATGATCCAATGTCTCTTTAATCAAATTAATAATTACAATAATTTCAGATAAAATCCCTACGGATAATGCCTACTAAATTTACAAATATTAACATCCAATATTACAAATTAAATAACTAAACCTAAAAATGCTATCAAATGGAATAAACAGAAAAATAACATAAAGATAGAAAAAAGGTAAAATAAACTAAACTCGTAAAGAAAGTAAAATAGAAAAGTAAAAAGTAAAAATAAAAATAAAAACTACCTAAGGGGAGAAGACAAGAACGTGGATGGGGTAACCGGAGAGAGGGTGGCAGCGGCGTCGGACCTCCGGCGAGGGCTAGGCGGCGGCGGCGGCGGCGGCGGCGGCAAGGCGTACGGCCTTCGCGGAGGATAAGCGCGGAGGAGGTCGTCGCCGCCGAAGCCGCTGTGGTGGCGGCGATGATGTGCAGATCGTGGGCCACCGGGTTGCCGGGTGCGGTTTGCGAGAGGGGTTTGTTGGCGTCCGGTGGTGCTCGGAGGCTTCGCGGCGGGCACGGGCGGTGCGGGGTTCCGGCGAAAAGCGGCGGATGCGCAGCGAGGTGGCAAGCCGCTGGTCGGATCGACGTTGAGGAAGAGCAGCGCGCGAAATCTAGGGAGCTCTAGCGCGGCCGCAGACGGTGCGGTGGCTCCCGGCGAAAGGCGGCAGACACGCGGGCTACTAGCGCGGGTGTCGGGGGTGGAGCGGCAAGGCGTCCGGCGGGCCGGGTCGACGAGGAGAGGCTCGCAGGTTGGTGCGTCGGAGGCGTCGGTTCGACGTCTAGTGGGGCACCAACGACTCGGCTTAGGACCCTGCGGCGCGGAGGGGAGCTCGGGCCTCGAGGATGGATGGGCAGTCGTCGCTTAAAGGGTTGCAGGCGGCGGACTCCAACGGTGGGCGAGTCGCGGACCATCGGCGCAGGGTCTGGAGCGGCAGCGTCGGGTGCCGCTCGGGAAGGCGAGTGGCGCGCGGAGGCGAAGGCGGAGGAGGAGGCTCGGACGAGACGGACCGGGCGGACGGCGTGCGAAGCTTCGGTTCATGAAGGAGCTAAGCAGATGCACCGAACAGAAACTCAAGAGGAGGAAGATGAACAGTGATTCATCTTTTTGCTTTTTTCTCCTTTTTTTTTCTTTTATTTTCTGCTCTCCTGACACTCTCTCACTTGTCTCTCTCACTCTCTTTCTCTGCCTTTTTCATTTCCACCGAAAGAAGGAAAAGCTTTTCACTTTTCTTCCTTTTCTCTCTCTTTTCACTTTCTCCACATTTGTATTCCTTTTTTTTTTGTTAGACGAAGAGAGAACCCCCCCCCCGTTCAAGGCTTCGTACTCTCTATTTATAGAGGAAAAACTCAACAAACAAGTGAAGATTTTCCCAATATTCGCTCAACTTCTCAACAAAAAAGTGGCTCCGAAATCAAATAAAAACTGAATTTTGAATTTTAAAATTAGAATATATTTTCAACAAGAAAGATTTTCAAAACCAAAATTTTATTTTATTTTGTTATTTTCTAAAAAATTAGGTGTCAACAGCTGCCCCTCTTTGAAGGGAAGCTCGTAGAGGTTTCCTTCAAAGATATATGACACCTAAATTTAAACCATGCAAAATGAAATATGAAATGAATATGCAAGTGTTAATGACTTTTTTTTTTTAAGAATAAATGATGCAATGTAAATGCAATGATTCGGTCCAGAACATAGATCTCTATATGTCTATGACCAATGAAATGCAAATGCAAAGAAGAACACGTACCTGTCGTACCTGTCTAGGGATTTAGGTGAGACCTGACAAACATCTGGAACTCTCTTCAGATAATTGAAAGGTTCAAAGTCTTCAAGGATCTGGAATTCTCATAAGATTCTAAGCACTTGGAAATTACATCAAGTACTTGAAATTTCAAAGATCTGATTCTGATGTCAGACATTTGAAAACATTTACTGAACATCTGGAAATCACATCAGATGTTTGAAATACAAACACTTGGAAATCACATAAAGCGTTTAAGGGTTCAAATATCTAGAATTCACACTAGACTTTTGAAAACATTTTATAAATGGGTACTTGGAATTCTCATCAAGTACAAAGATGATTGAACTCAGGGCTTCAAAGACGCATCTTTTGGTCTTTGAGGAAAAATTCAATGAAGGCCCATGCATGATGGCTTTATCGGACTTCCACTGGAAAAATTATCATTAGGACAATTTTCAGTTATAGAGCGAATCTCTTGAACATGCTAAATGAGACACTTTTGGTGTGAAAAGGCTTTTTCACTTGCTCTCATTTAAGAGGGGTTATTTGTCCCGACCATTGATGCGGGAATATATCACTTAATCTTATCATCATCTTGTCGACAAGGGTCCGAATTTTCTTGCAAGCAGTACGATCTACCAATCTGAGGAGTCTTTACCAGGATCGTAATGTGAGCTTGGTCAACGGCTTAACAATGGGACTCTTTGAGTCAAGGGAATTGAAAGAATAATTTCTGTAATCATCTCCGGGTTTACAAGTCAAGAACCCCGCAAAATGAGAAAGAAATAATCTTGCTCGCACTTCTTCGAACAATGCTTAAAACATGTAAACTCCTATGTTAATTCAAATGCCTTTAATCGAAGAGACTTTGTAAGGGACGTAACATAGGTTGGGTTCATGGGTTGAGAAACGAAAGGATCGTTAGGCTCAAAGATGTGTATGTGGGTCAAAGTTGATGATCGTCTAGGCATTTTGCCAGTCTTCTCTTTCGCCATTGATCTTGACTTTTTGAGTATCGCTCCATTGAGATACCACCTTTCGCAACCGATAGTCACTTATCATGACTCTTTCTTCTTCTCTCTTTTTTATTGGCCTTGCTCCTACTAGGCACATCACCTTTTTTTTTTTTTTTTTTTTTTTTTTTTTTTTTTTTTTTTTTTTTTTTTTTTTTTTTTTTTTTTTTTATATAATGCCTCTAGTTTTCATGCATTTTTTTTTATTTCTTTTTCATGGGCACTGGCCTTGCTTTTACTAGGCACACTGCTTTTTATGCCCCTTAGTTTTATTTTGATTTCAATTCTTGCGCACAATGCATGCGTCAAGCAATTACACTTTGAATGACACTCGAACTTTCAAGGGTCTTCATCTGCCTTTTGCCTTGCCCCAGTGTGGGGGATGATCATCAACTGGGTTTAAAGAAATGAAATTGTATGGCTCAAGTGGGCTATGCAAATGATATAATGTATAGGATAGTGAAAGAAATGCTCTTCGTCATCCTAAAGCACTTAAATTACCACATGAATTCAATGTAATAGCACGACTTGAAGATTGATGCAAGTGAGAGCAAGAAAATTTCTATCCATTTCCCTCTCCTTCAATGTCAACTTACCTCCATTTGCCCCGATGTGGGGTGGTTCTTGACAGGGGTAATATGAAAGAGAATCTTCGAGTATTTAGGCTCAAAGAATGGTTAAACAAGGGTTCATTAGTAAAGAAATGAATTGCCCCTCGCCATTCTAGTTGTCGTACTTTTTGCAAGAAAATTCTTCACCTTGAAACACAAAATGTTTCTACACTCACCTCACAATGTATAGACAAAGGACTGTGTATGGGATAAGGCTTGCCTTTCACGCCCCATTTAGCATCATTTAGCATGTTCAAGTAACTCAACATCCTTCACTGAATTATCCATTTTGATAAATCTCAAGTGGAATTGACGAATTGCACAATATCATGTGAAAGCATTCTATAATGATAAAGAGGCCATGCTCATAAAGTCAAAACTATTAGGTGTCCACATCTTGCCTTCTCTTTGTAAGGGAGCTCGTAGAAGTTCCTTACAAAAATAAGACACTGTCGTTCACATCTGTCCTTTGCCCCTGCAAAAATAAAACATACATCATTATACACTTGAGATTTGATCAACTTTGAGCGAGGGAAAGGCTTTTACGAGCCTTTTTTATTCATGGATAATATTTCTTTACAAAGCATCGAGTTTACGGGATTCATGAATTCCCGCCCATCCATTTCTCGCTAAGATTAAAGCACCTCCAAGAAGTACTTTCTTCACGATGTATGGCCCACCGTAATTTGGAGTGAACTTGCCACGAGGATCAAAGTTAATTGGCAGCATCTTGCGTAACACCAAATCATGGACTTTGAAATGCCTTGGGTGAACCTTCGATTGAAAGACTTGGCCACCGCTGTTGATAACATTGACCATGACATATGGCCTTCGTCTTTTTTCATCAATCAAATTGAGTTGGTCATACCTCTGTTGTGCCCATTCAGCTTCCGTCAACTTAGACGAGACAATACTCTTAGAGAAGGGATTTCTACTTCAACCGGCGGATCGCTTCCATGCCATACATTAGAGAAAAAGGAGTTGCCCCGGTAGAGGTGCGAATCGAAGTCCTATACGCCATCGAGCGTAAGGAAGCCTTTCATGCCGTCGCGATAATTATCACCTGTCTTTGCCAGAATTTTCTTAATGTTCTTATTCGCGCTTCAACCGCACCGTTCATCCGAGGGCGATAAGGTGATGAATTCAAATGACGAATTTTGAACTCCTTGAACAAATCATTGACAAGCTTGTTGTTTAAGTTTGTCCCGTTATATCCGTGATGATGGCTTCGTGCACGCCATAACGGGCAATAATATCCCGTCGCACGAATTTCACGACATTTTTGCGGTGACAACGCATAGGATGCTGCCTCTATCCATTTTGTGAAATAATCGATAGCGACAAGGATGAAACGATGACCATTCGAGGCTTTTGGATTAATTGGGCCGATTACATCGATGCCCCACATTGAAAAAGGCCATGATTTTGACAGTTGATGCAGCTCATTTGGAGGAACATTTATCTTGTCTCCATAAATTTGACAACGGTGGCAACTCCGGACATGTTGAATGCAATCACTTTCCAAGGTCAGCCAAAAGTAACCCAACCTCATAATTTTCTTTGCTAACATGTGGCCGCTCATGTGAGGACCACACACTCCTTCGTGCATTTCCTCCATCAATTTATTGGCTTCCTTAGCATTAACGCATCTAAGTAGGACGGAGTCGAAGGACCGTTTGTATAGTGTATCCCCACTAATAAAGAACTTGGAGGCAAGTTTCATAAGATGTTTCCGGTCAGCTGTATTGCTACCTTCTGGGAACTCCCGCCTTTGAATGTAGGTCATGATGTCATGGTACCATGGTTTTCCGTCTGGTTCTTCTATTACTACCATGCAATAAGTTGGCCTTGGCAAAACCTCTATCTTCAATGGCTCGACTTCTAATCCGTCAGTGACTTGCAACATAGATGATAAAGTTGCGAGTGCATCTGCGAATTGATTGTGAGACCTCGATAAGTATTCGAATGAAATTTCATCGAATTTCTTAACCAGCTTCTCTAAATACTTGTGATATGGGAGCAACTTGGCATCTTTAGTCTTCCATTCACCAACGGTTTGCAGTATGATTAATGCGGAATCTCCAAACACTTTTAACTTAACCACATCCATCTTAATTGCAGCTTGAAGCCCGAGGATGCAAGCTTCATACTCGGCTATATTGTTGGTGCATGGGAAGATCAATTTTGCAGCTTTTGGATAGTGTTGTCCGTTTGGGGATATCAAAATTGCCCCGTGCGAACCAGACAAATTCACAGCTCCATCAAAGAACATTGTCCATGAGTCTTCATGCACACTCAAAACACGGTCATCTAAGGAGTAGTCATTGTCATTTGAAATTCTCGAATTCTCGGCCAGTAGATCAGCAATCACTCGACCTTTAACTGATTTTTGTGGCATGAATTGTACATCAAATTCAGAGATCAAAATTTGCCATTTAGCCAACTTTCCAACCAAAGCTGGCCGATCAAGTAAGTATTTGATGGGATCATTCTCGATTACGAGGAACGCCGGTAATGCAAGCATGTCTTCGTCGCAGCCTATGCAATACCCACACCACCGCAAAGACAAGTCTTTTCAACATCAGAATATTTCAGCTCTGATACAGTGAACTTTTTACTCAGATAATAAATAGCTCGTTCCTTTCTATCGACATGACTTTCTTGAACCAACATTGCACCCAATGATTCACTATGAATGGTGAGGTAGAGAATCAAAGGATGCCCCGGCAAGGGCGGGACAAGTACTGGTGGATTTATCAAGTACTTTTCAGCTTATCGAACGCTTCACGACACTCATCATCCCAGTTGACTCGTGCATTCTTCTTTAGGAGCTTGAAGAACGGTTTGGCGGTTTCGTAAAGTTGGGAAATGAATCGAGCAATGTAGTTCAACCTCCCAAAAGGCTTCGGACCTCTTTCACCGTTGACGGAGGTTGCAGCTCACATATGGCCTTAGCTTTAGCCGGGTCGATTTCAATCCCTTTATCGCTCACCATGAATCCAAGTAATTTACTGGATGTTGTTCCAAATACGTACTTAGCGGGATTTAGCCGAAGCTTGAACTCACGGAGTCGATCAAACAGCTTCTTCAAGGTCTCGACATGGCTTTTTCCAGGTCGAGTTTTTGCAATCATATCATCAACATAGACCTCAATCTCTTGATGCATCATGTCATGAAACAGTGCTATCATGGCTCGCTGGTAAGTTGCCCCTGCATTTTTGAGTCCGAATGGCATAACCTTATAATGAAAGGTTCCCCAAGGGGTGATAAATGCAGTCTTCTCCTTGTCTTCCTCCTTCACCCTTATTTGATTATATCCGGAAAAACCATCCATAAATGAGAATAGTTCAAAGCCAGCGGTACTATCCACAAGGACATCTATGTGTGGTAACGGAAAATCATCTTTCGGACTAGCTTTGTTCAGATCCCGATAATCAACACAAACACGGACTCGACCGTCCTTCTTCATTACTGGTACAATATTGGCCACCCATTCGGGGTATTGTGAAACTTCAATGAATCCCACCTTTAAGAGCTTCATCACTTCCTCCTCTATCTTCTTTGAGAGTTCGGGCTTAGTTCTCCGCAGCCTCCGCTTCTTAGGTGGCACGTCCGGATTAGTAGGTAGGCAATGCTCCACAATTGACGGGTCTAACCTGTGCATGTCGGCATAGGACCATGCAAAGATGTCTTGATATTCCTTCGTAGTTGAATTAAGCGCTCGGCCTCATCTTTGGGGAGACTTGCCCCAATTTTCACCTCTTTGGCTTCTTCAGTGTCACTTAAATTAATAGTGACGGTTTGCTCGGATGTGAGAGCCTTGGCTTTTTCATGTTGTTCCCAGCTTCGCTGCACCTCAATGGGATCTTTGATCGAGTCTTCAGGATTGTCATTATCAACACTTGTTGCACTGGATTGGACCATCTCCACACCTTTGCAGGCCACAAGATTGTTCCTGAAACACGAAGTAGATAAATCAGAAAGACAAACAGAGTATTTTTGTTTTTGTCTTTTTTTTTTCGAAACTCTTTGGCAAAAACACTTTTGAGACATTTTGACACGAGGAAGCATGATGAAGCCCAGGCCTCGAATTCTCCTTGGATTTCTTTTCTTTTATCGGCTGGATATCATCCGGGCTGGTTTGGTGTACCTCATAATGCCCTCAAAATAAGACTTGTAATTTTATTGAAATTCATCAATCAATTACAATTTATTGAATGGAAAATGCGATTCAAGTCCTAAGAAGAAAGCGAAAAAGAAAAAAATTGAAAACAATTCTTAGAAAGCAATAAAAATTCCCGCGTAGGGGAATGTGCGAATAATTAAAATTCTCCTACTCTCGAGCTTCGTCGATGACAAACACTAAATTTTCTTCGAACAATTCAGTCATTCCTTCGAGTGCTTCATCCTTTCCAGTGGATCGAACGGTGTCTGCAACCGGCCTGTCTACCTCTACCCACCCGACATCGATATCAGCACCTGGAGGCTTTGAGTATCGAACACAGGTATCGATTGCCCCTTCTTCCTCATGCATCATCTTTGCAGGCCCAGGGAATGTGGACCTAATATGGGGTACAATGAAGCCAGTTCGCCCTCATCCTCTTCCTCTACAAGATCGTCCACCTCTACCATGATAGCCCAATCCAGCCGTATATGAATTTTGCCCGGCCTCAATCGGTTGGCGAGTGCCCCGACCATGTTGACCTAAACCATTTCTCGGGACAAAGCCACTCCCCACCATAACCTTGCCTACCATGATCGCCGATTTTGATAATTTTGGAGTGGGTAGGGTAGTGCCTTGAGAAATGTGAATGGTTGAAACCAACTCAAATGCTTGAAAACCGGATTCTTCTTTACAATCTGGTTCAACATAAGGGATAGCCGTCTCGTGATAAATCTTGAACTCATCCTCTCCTCGGATCGTAATAAGCTTCCCTTTTGTCACGAATTTTACTTTTTGGTGAAGACTTGAAGGAACCGCCCAACCGCATGAATCCATGGACGACCTAACAAGAAGTTGAATGCTGTAGGTATGTCTAGGACCTGGAAAACTCCATTAAATAGTACTGGCCCTATTTGCAAGTCTAAATCAACTTCCCCAATTGCTTCTTTTTTGGTTCCGTCAAATGCTCGAACGGAAGTTTTAGATGCGCGAATTTTTTCCAAATCATGCCCAAGACGCTTTAAAGTTGCTAGAGGGCATATGTTTAAAGCCGATCCATTATCAATGAGTACACGAGACACCAAGGTATTTCGACACTTGGCTGAAATATAAAGGGCTTTGCCATGTCCTCTTCCTTCATCTCGGGATTTCATCATCTCGAGAAAGCAATCTGGTCATTTAACAAAATGGTCCCCACGAATTCCCCAACTTCTCGGGTTCAATGGACTCGGGACATGTACTTCGTTAAGGACTTTCATCAAGGCCTTTTGATGTTTTCTCGATGTCAAAAGCAACTCTAATATGGAGACTTGTGCCGGCATTTTACGAAGTTGGTCCACCACGCTATACTCACTTGCCTTAATTACAGCCAAGAATTCTTTAGCCTCATCATCAGTGACTGGCTTGACAGGTCGTGAGTTGGCCTGAGTGTAAGTGCGTCCAGACCGAGTGACCATATCTATCTCTGTATCATAACACCATGGTACTGCCTTATCATTCGTATATGCATAGGGTTGCGTAACATCGAGAATTAATTCCTCATCATCTGATGGTGGCACATCGTGGATGATTAATCCATCTTCATCCGACGCATCTTCCAACGGTGGCATGTCAAAAGATAGGGGATCGTTAGCTCCAATGTTCAAGCCAAGTAAACTCATCCTCCAAATCAGAAAACTCCTCCTCCGAGATCAATAATGATTGGAGTGATAGTCGAAACTGTGCGGCATGATTTGCGTAAACAATCATCCCCTTCTTGGACATTGCCTTAACTCTTTGCACCTTCTGAGACATGGTAGGCTCTTCTACATTTGAATAGTATCCAGCTCGAACTAAACCATCGTAAACATCGTCTACACGCACTTTCAAGCTCTTCTTTCTACCGGCATCAAAACTGAAAATGGCATTCACAAATTTTCCGGGTGGTTAGGAAGTGGGTTATTCTGGATGTTCGGTTGTGCATCGCGGAATGAGACCACCTTGGCATCCAAAAGATTTTGGATTTGTTTCGCAGCGTATAACAATCATCAACAAAATGCCCTACCTCCCCCATATGATAAGCACATGTCTTGGACGGATCATAGTTGGGGAAATGCTCGGGATTAGATCGCTTAGGCTCCTTAGCGAGTAATCCTTTCTTCGAAGGGTTGGCAAGATCTTGGATAAGGGCTTAGGAAGTGGCGTAAATTGACGCCCTGGAAGAGTTCCTCTCGTTGGCCAAAGAATGGTCGTGCTCCTCCCTGTCGGGTGTTCGGAGTTGGGCGGGGTGGTTGAACATAAGCTGCATTAACTTCCGCTATAGGCTCCTTATCCTTCTTAGTTAAGATTCTCCTATATGAGCTGGTTTGATCAGACACCCATCCATCACGCAATGCTACTTCAATTCGCTCGCCAACAGGGATTAGCTGATTGAACGACTCGGCAGTCGATCCTAACATCCGATTTCGATATTCAAAGCGGGAGTGTCTTCATGAACAAATCCATCAGCTCCTTTTCTCGTCGGCTTTGGAGTAACTCGAGCAGCTACGGTCCTCCATCTCGTGACATATGCCTTGAAAGATTCAGTCCTCTTCTTCTCGGTGCGAAGTAAATCCTCTCGAGATGGAGTGACATCAATATTATACTTATATTGCTTGAAGAAGGCGTCGAGTCAAATCCTCCCAAGTTTCTAGTAGATTAATTTTCTTCATAATGTACCATTGAAGCGCCGGTCTGTCGGGCTTGCTTGAAATTGTTGAATCATCAAGGGGATGTTATCAACATATGGAGTCATCCTAACCACATAAGTCTGCAAATGGATCTTCGGGCAAGAGGTGCCATCATACTTTTCAAAGTCTGGGATTTTGAACTTCTTTGGTATCTTGATCTTTGCATAATGAGACAGATCAGTTGGGTCTTGGCTAAACGCACCCTGTAGCTGCTTAAGTTTCTCTTCGATTTTCGCCAAGCGTTTTTCTTGCTCGGTTTTCGATACAGCCGGATGTATCACTTGCACCTCATCATCAACAACGATTTGAGGCGAGTCAGTAATTTTGACACTGGAGGGATCATCAGAGGTTGATGGCCCACTTACAGAGACATTCTTGCCTTTATCTCTCGAATCAGCTAAGGGAGCATGTTGTGGTAACACCACTTCAACTTGCGGAGCTGGTGGGGTGGTGTTTGCTTGGAGAGAATCGATTTGTTTAGAGAGCTGCTCAAGAACATTCGGGACTTGCTTCATTTCCGTTTCGAGGGCGGTGACGCGAGCTTGTTCAGAAACACGCACTTGTTCGGTGTTATCGGCCATTGTTGCTCTAGAACGAGTACGTATTGGCGATCTTAGGTGAGCCGTGTTGTTACCTAAGGAGAGTAAAAGAGATAATGTAAGAAACGATGACAATATAGGAAAATGGCCCATGACAAAGGTCTAATCGTTTCATTTTATTTGAAATTTGAACCAAACTCCCTGACGATGAACTAAGAATTGAAATTCAAATCCCTAAACATTGAACTAAAAATTGAAAACACTGAATTGAAAACAAGGTCCCTAAACATTGAACTAAGAAACCAAAACATCTCATTTTATATGCTTTCGGGAACCCAACGCCTTGCGAAGCTTCTTATTTTCAGCTTCGATCATTTCCACTTTCCGCTTAAGATGCTCAATTTGTGCTCTTTGAGTAGGCTTCTCAGTCACATCGGGGACCACCGGACGCAAGGCGACAGGAATCCGGTGTTGCTGGATGTAGAACGTCGATGCATGGTGAATTTCCTCTTCGCCTTTCGTCTCTTGGGCACCAAAATCTTCTCTCGGGCGACATTCACTCCACGCAGCAATGACCATCAGGATCTCGTTGAAGTAGTCATAATCTTTGCGAATGAAACGAACTTGGAACAATTCCGTCTTGAAGGGCGGAGGAACTTCTTGAAGAGCCCCGTATCGACGGGCTACCCTATATGGGTAATAGGAAGTAACGAGAAAAGCCTAGCAACGGGATTGGCTCATCATGCTTGTGAGAAAAACGAGCCTCCTCAACATGGAGCCATTTAGTATGCCATAGGAATGCCTTAGGATCAGGTTTTTTCAAAAAATTAATCCAACAGGCATACTGTTTATTTGGGGAAAAACGTTCCAGGACCGCAAATTTTTGTATGGGGTGCCTTAAATCATCAATCTTAAATTGTTTCATAAGATGCCCAAAACCTCTCATGTGTGAGAAAAACCATATTTGCAAAAGTTCGGGGAGAGCACGCATGGTCTTTTCCTCATTTTGTTTGAAACGGGTTAATGAAAAAAATGTTTAAGCTAAAACCATATTGACATAATTTAACCCATCGCAAACACGATTAACCACCCATGAAATTGAAGGATTAATGGCATTTTTCGATAAGGAAAAATGATCGGTCCAAAAAATGCTAGCATGAAAATCCTAGCCTTCGAAATCATTGGTTGGTTTGCAAAACACTCTTTCAAAAATGAAAATGGGCATGCATAGCAATTGGCCTTAACAACCTTCCTTACCGCTTCGGCTTCGATTTTTAAAAATTGTGATAATTCAGAAATGGAATCAATACCGATAGGCGGCCAAATAAGTTCTTTCTCCAGGGGCATTCCTATGGCAACACTATATTCCTCTAGTGTTGGGGTAAGCTCATACTCGCCAAACATGAAGGTTGAGGTTTGTGGACACCAGAAATGGGGAAGCGCCTGTATAACACCGGAGTGGATGCTGATATCTAACAATAGAAGAAGTCGGGCGATCCTGGCTTTCACATATCTCGGCCGTCTTGATCTAACTGGTCCAGCCACATTTTGAGCTCTTTTTGGGAGTGGAAATGAATTGTACGTCGGTTTTCCCCATTGCATATAAAATAAGATTGATGACGAAACCTATTGTCATGGACTGACAAAATAAGGTAAGTAAATTGCGAAGAATTTAGATAACTTACTTTTACCGAAAAGGGATGACAATCACATAGACACACACATGAAATGTGAGGCTCGATTTCTATCTAGATGGCTTAACAAAGTGGAGCTAAGAGGATGATCGACCGTTGCGTAGTCTCGCATTAACGTGCCAGTCCCCCTAACTCCGGCTCAGTCGAATGGAATGTCCAATGGTCACGCAGTCTCGCCGATATGGACAAACACACTCGACACCATGAAAAACTTTCGGGGAAGAGAAGGTCAACCTCCACATAGCAGTCTCGCTTTTGAGGAAGTATCCTTCTCAACACCATCCTAAGAATCCTATCGCAGCACAGGTCCGGCCACAGGTTGTGTGTGCAATAGTGTAGTGCTAAAACAATAAAACATGCACAACAGTTTAAATGCAAACAACACTTCTATAATTTAAATTCAAACATTCATCTTTAACTCCAACCTGCAAGACAAGGGTTAGCAAAGACTACTCCCCTTATACCTCCCATCGCAAGAACATTTAACACCTTAGAAGGGTTAGGTACATACCTAGTGTCCTCGCTGCCAAACAAAATATTTTTAAAAGAGGAAGAAAAATTGGCCTAAGTCCACTAAGTGCTACAACACAAATCCCCAGTGGAGTCGCCAAGCTGTCGCGACCAATTTTTCAGGTGAACTATCTAAAATCAGGCTAATGGATTACTAAGTCTAACTTAGCTCGGGCTCTCCCAAGCCCATACCAATTCGCGACTTAAGGTTCAAATATTTAGCATGCAAATGATTATTATTTAGGAGTCGCCACTAATCAGTTTATGATAGGTCGATTAGACACCTAAGTAAAATAATGGGAGGATTATTTTACTCCTACGAACCAGAGACTAAGGGTACGGGGACTTGGTTACACTAGATTTCTCTAATGCCCTTTCGGTACCATTCTTTTTAGTTTTTCAAAATTGTTTTTGCAGGCAGCTTATATTTATTTGAACCTAAATTACTATCATGCAATGGGATGACCATACAGATGTTCAATCATAATTAAACATTGAATAAAAAGATAAATAAATAAATTGCATTACACAAAGCAAGCAATCATTTTTTGGGTTTTCTTGAAATTAGAATTCTTTCATAAAAACATGCATTTTAACTACGTGATCTAACTTTATTAACAAGCAAATTCTAATTAAATAAACCTAACATGCAAACTCAATTTTGGTTTTCACTTTATTTAATGAGAATCATGCAATGCATGCTACTAATTTAACATGAAATGATATGACGTGGCAATATGACCTAAACTATATAACATGAATAAGCATGCAATCTATCCTAAAGATGAAATGAATTTATTCTAAATTTTTTTGTATTTTCCATGAAATTCGAAATTAAAGAAATGCAATAATTAAATATGTAATCTAATTTATAAAATCCTAAATATGCACGTGTTTCATGATATTGGACGAATGACATAATAATTCTATATGCATGTTCTCTTTATGATTTTTTTAATGATTCTTTTTTAATGTATGCAACCTACACTAAACAATGATGACATAAAATGGGATTAATTATGAGCTAACCTATTAACTAACCAAATAAATGACCTTTTGTGTTTTTTTTTTCTTTTTTTTTCTCTTTGTTTTTAAATTACTTAATAATTCTTATTAAAAAAACATAATGATGTAATTAAAAAAAACTACACGATGGGATTACTAAAACATAACAACATGATGCGATCCTAATTTACTAAGCCTAAAAAAAAACCTAATGCAAGATTTAGATTTTTTTTAACTTTTTGATTTTTTTTAATAAAAAAATGCATAATTATGAAATATTAAATCAAAATAATCAACATAATCAACCAACAAAGGATTAAAATAATCGAAAAAATAACCTGTTGTCTCACAGTCAAATTAACGATTATTCTAACCCTAATTATCACAATAAGGAAATCAAGATAATTAAAAATCTGATCCGAAGTCTTACGGGCCAAATTAAATAATTATAATGATCTAACAATTGAAATTCTACTAAAAAGCCCAACAATTAAAATAATTAAAAAAATGATCCAATGTCTCTTGGATCAAATTAATAATTTCAATAATTTCAGACAAAATCCCTACGGATAATGCCTACTAAATTTACAAATATTAACATCGAGTATTACAAATTAAATAACTAAACCTAAAAATGCTATCAAATGGAATAAACAGAAAAATAACATAAAGATAGAAAAAAGGTAAAATAAACTAAACGTAAAGAAAGTAAAACAGAAAAGTAAAAAGTAAAAATAAAAATAAAAACTACCTAAGGGGAGAAGACAAAGAACGTGGATGGGGTAACCGGAGAGAGGGTGGGCAGCCGGCGTCGGACCTCCGGCGAGGGCGTACAGCCCGCGGAGGATAAGCACCGGCGGAGGAGGTCGTCGCCGCCGAAGCCGCCGTGGTGGCGGCGATGATGTGCAGATCGTGGGCCACCGGGTTGCTTGGGTGCGGTTTGCAGAGGGGTTTGTTGGCGTCCGGTGGTGCTCGGAGGCTTCGCGGCGGGCACGGGCGGTGCGGGGTTCCGGCGAAAAGCGGCGGATGCGCAGCGAGGTGGCAAGCTGCTGGTCGGATCGACGTTGAGGAAGAGCAGCGCGCGAAATCTAGGGAGCCGGCGCGGCGCGCAGACGGTGCGGGGCTCCGGCGAAAGGCGGTAGACACGCGGGCTACTAGCGCGGGTGTCGGGGGTGGAGCGGCAAGGCGTCCGGCGGCGGGTCGACGAGGAGAGGCTCGCAGGTTGGTGCGTCGGAGGCGTCGGTTCGACGTCCGGTGGGGCACCAACGACTCGGCTTAGGACCCGCGGCGCGGAGGGGAGCTCGGGCCTCGAGGACGGATGGGCAGTCGTCGCTTAAAGGGTTGCAGGCGGCGGACTCCGACGGTGGGCGAGTCGCGGACCGGCGGCGCAGGGTCTGGAGCGGCAGCGTCGGGTGCCGCTCGGGAAGGCGAGTGGCGCGCGGAGGCGAAGGCGGAGGCGGAGGCTCGGACGAGACGGACCGGGCGGACGGCGTGCGAAGCTTCGGTTCGTGAAGGAGCTAAGCAGATGCACCGAACAGAAACTCAAGAGGAGGAAGATGAACAGTGATTCATCTTTTTGCTTTTTCTCCTTTTTTTTTTCTTTTATTTTCTGCTCTCCGACACTCTCTCACTTGTCTCTCTCACTCTCTTTCTCTGCCTTTTTCATTTCTACCGAAAGAAGGAAAAGCTTTTCACTTTTCTTCCTTTTTCTCTCTTTTCACTTTCTCCACATTTGTATTCCTTTTTTTTTGTTCGACGAAGAGAGAACCCCCCCATTCAAGGCTTCGTACTCTATTTATAGAGGAAAAACTCAACAAACAAGTGAAGATTTTCCCAATATTCGCTCAACTTCTCAACAAAAAAGTGGCTCCGAAATCAAATAAAAACTGAATTTTGAATTTTAAAATTAGAATATATTTTCAACAAGAAAGATTTTCAAAACCGAATTTTTATTTTATTTTGTTATTTTCTAAAAAATTAGGTGTCAACACTCCCCTCCACCAAAGACACTGTTGTCTTCCACTTTGCTTCCTCTCTTTTGCCTTTGACTTTTTAAACTTACCTTTTCTCTCTCATCCTCCTTCTTCTCTCTCTCGACACTCTCTCTCCTTCCCCTCCCCGTTCGTGCGAAACCAGCGGACAGAAGGAGAAACGAAAGCAGCTCGCCTGGGATCGGAGCAGCTCGCCGTCGTCGCCCGTGCGCCACCACCCACACGTCGCCGCTCGCTGCCGTCCATCTCACTCGCGTCCTCGTCGCTCAGCCGCGCCGTCTAGCTCTGGTTTGGTCTCGGCTCAGCCTTGTGAGCGGCTGAGGAAGCCGTCGGACCGTCACCCAGCTCCGTCCGGTCACCGCTCGGCCTCGCCGGAGTTCCGCCTTGCCCTCCGCCGCCCTTGGCCGCCTCAATCGACCCCGGATCCGCCCCAAACAACAGCGAACAGAAGGTTGCAGAAATGGGTATTGCAGCGAGGTTTTGGCCCGTTTTGGCCGCCTTCCCGAGCCGGATGCGCGGCCCGCCTGAGGAAAGTCGATCCTCGTGTCGAACACGCTGCGTTTTGTGTGAGTTTTGCTCACTAATGCCTTCTTAGTTTGCTAATTATACTTAAAGGTTGATTAGTGTTAGTTAAGTGTAATTAAGTGGTTAGATTAGAATGGATTAGGGATTATTAGTGAATTACATTATATATTAGTGAAATGGTTAGTGTACTTAGATAGAGAATGGCCCATAGTATTTATTGGATGTCTCTTGGGATTTTTCCCGACCCTTATCGGGTGTTAATTAGGCAATTCGGGCCTAAATGGAATTTTTAGGAATTAAATATTAATTGTCGAAATTAATTATTTAATTATTTATTTTTCGGAAATTCAACTGGGATAGCTAGTGACAGGAATTTCGTGCTGATTGTCGTGGTGCAGTCCGTTTATTTAATTGAACTTTATATTATGCTAAATTGAATTTATTGTATTTATTTATTTAATTTTCGAAATTAATTATTTAATTATTTATTTTCTGGAAATTCAACTAGGATGGCCGGTGACCGGGGTTTTATGCTGATGATTGTGGTGCAGTCCGTTTATTTAATTGAGCTTTATATTGTGCTAAATTGAATTTCTTGTATTTAAATATTAAATTCCGAAATTATTTATTTATTTTTCCGGAAATTTAGACCGGGATGGTCGACGCTCAGAATTTCGTGCCGATCGCTGCGGTGTATTTAGAATTTGAATTTGATGAGTGGATAATGCAAATTGAGTGTTGATTGTGAAAAATATGGATTTTAATCAGAAAATCCCAAGTGTCGAGTTTGGCATCGAAATTGGATTTTTAAGGATTACTATTGTAATTGGAGTATATGAATGAAATGCAAAGTGTCCGAAGGTCAGTATTGATTTGTCGTGTGCTGGTTGGAAGGCTCGGGTCGCAGTAGTGGTTAGGCCAACTGGACCTGTATTCCTTTAGAATCGCCGTCAACTTAGTGATGAGACTCGGGTCACAGTAGAGGCTAAGCCAACTGGACCTGATTCTAAACTTAGTGACGAAGCTCGGGTCGCAGTAGAGGCTAAGCCAACTGGACTTGTATTCGTTTATAATTGCCATCAATATAGTGACGAGGCTCGGGTCGCAGTAGAGGCTAGGCCAACTGGACCTATGCTCCTTCGGGAATGCCGTCGACGTAGTGACGAAGCCGCGCTCCAAGGGGGGGGAGGCGATGCCTGGCATTAATGTCGGTAGATAGCCGAACTGCGAGTAGGCTATGCCCTTGTGTGGCAGTGGTTATCAGTTGGAACGCGTGCGGAGTGTGGTTACCGATTATATTGAAAGTTGCTTAGTGGGGCCGTGATTACCACCTATAGATAAGTTATGTCCTAAGGACCGTGATTCATAATTGTGAATTGATTGATTGAATTGAAATGACCGTGAGCGGTCTTGTTGGTGTGTAATCGACTAGGTCGGTTTGATCGATGCTTCGATCAGTGATGTGATTGCTTGGATGCTTATTTGATATGGGCTAATATGCAGGTGGAATATGAGGCCAAGGTAAGTCTTCTGACTCATGTTGTGCATAGGCAACCCTAAGGTGTATTAGTTTACTAATCGGGTCTTAGGGGGTAGAACTTGCTGAGACGTAGTCTCATCCCGGTTGTGGGACAACATTTCAGGACCCTGATGAAGAAGCCGAGGAGAAAGAAATCGAAGAGGAGTATCTCGGAGGAGAACCCGAGGATGATCCGAATAGGATCTTGATGACTTTTGTTGTAGAATCAATTTGAGTAGAAACCAACCTTTTTAGCATGGCTTGTATATGTACATGTATGACTGAGTCGTTATATATGTATATAAGGTTGTTGGTTTTCAGGTTTAAGTTTCTAGTCCTACTATTCAATCCCAATGTTTTATTGTCTAGGGATTTTTATAACTGCTTTCGCATGTGCAATACAAAATGAAAGGGGTCGGCGATGAGTAGTCCTGGGATATCGCATTTTAATATCAACCAAAGATAAGGGATGTGCGCGTTTCTGAGGATCGGGGCGTGACTAAACTGAAGCTCTAGCAACTAGGGACACTCAGGCGAAAGACTTAGGCAGTTTGATGCTTAGCGAAAGTGAGCCAAATCTAGCACCAGTGGCTTTTCCCGAGGTCATGCCAAATTGCCAGATCTAGCATTTGGCTTTCGATAGCCCTTGCCTGCAACCGTGCGACCCTAGGTGGAAGATTGCGCAACCCCATGTGGAAGATTGCGCAACCCCAACAACCCAAAATCTAGGTCATGCAACTTTGTGGGATGGCTGCTAATGCTAGATCTGGTTTGTTGGTGATCAAATCTAACCTCACCATTGCACGCTTGTGAGGGTAAAATTGAAATTTGGAAAGTTTAAGGATGGCAAAGTTAGAAGAAAACAAGTGATCAGCATTTCAAAAATGCTCGAAGCTAACATTGAGTAGGACTTTCGTTGGGGTAAGGGAATTTGAAATGCTAGCTTTGACTCAAGGGTTTTTTAAAATTTTATTGCCGAATACCTCAACTTTGACAAAGGTCTTTACAGTGCATTTGGTTTGACTTTGGAAATAAACTTTAGATGTAATACAAATATTGAAAGCCAAAATTCTTTGGGGAAATGCAAATTATGTTTGGTGAAAAAAAAAAACAAATTGCAAAGGGCTTTGGCTACAATTTTTCTATTTTTTTTTTAATTTAAAAGACCAAACCATTTGCCGCCGATGAGCCAGATCTAGTGCCAACGACTGTAGCTTGGGGTTGCGTGACCCTAGGTGACGAAGCTTGGAGTTAGGCCGGGGTCGTCTAAGAGCCAAACGCCACCGTCGGTGTCGCACATCAACGGTGTTGATGACTAGCCACTAACCCTAAAAATAGTGAGAGCGAGATGGGAACACGAGAAAGCTAGTGAGGGTAAGATGGGAAGAAAAATGTCTATAAATAGCATTTCGCCCAAGACTGAAAGCCCAAGGTTGGTCCCTACTTGCATTGGGCTTTCAATTTTTCCAAGCTAGCTTTTGGCCAAAAGCCACTTTTAAAGGCTTGCCAGCTGAACCATATGTCGTCTTAAGGTCCATTTGGTTTGGCTTTGGGGGGAAATGTCTTTGGAAAAATACAAATATCTTTGGGCTAAAGAGGATTTTCAAAATGCAATCGTGTTTGGTAAATTGTAATTTTAAAGTGCATTGGGAAATAACTTTGGGTTAACGCCATTTGATAAAAACTACATTTGTAAATGACTTTTGCTATTTTTTTTTAATCTCAACTATTCCCAATAGAGCTTAGCCACCAACGGACCAAAACTTGGGGCGTGTAAAGAAACTAGGAATCGCTTGGGATCTGATCGAACTGGATCGAAATCGGCGATTTTCAAGGGAACTGATAGGTACCGATTTAGTTCTCGATTCTAGGTGTGGAGCTACCCACCCATTCACCCGGACCATACCGATAATATATATTAAATTTTTAAGAAAAATAAAAACCTTAAAATCCTTAATTTGAAGCTTAACACTCATTGAATGAGTGCTTATCTCATCTCACTCTCACCTCGTTTGAGTCATCTCTCTATTTCTCACTTACGGCCTCAACTCTCAAGCTCAACATCCATTGACTCATGGCCACGACTCTCAACTTTCAATATGAGCCAAGTTTTTTTTTTTTTTAACTAATCTTGCAATTAAGAATAAGGAAGTTCTTTGGGTTTTTCTTTACTTTGCTTACTAGAAAATGTTATATTGAGGGTGTGAAGCTTGGTGAGACCAGTTTCATGGACCAACTAGGGAACCGGACTGGACCAGATTGAACTAGCAGTCCAGTTCCTAGGTGGATCTATATAACCAATAGACGATTTCAATTTTTCGGAACCAATCCTTAATGGGTGGTTCTTGATTCCAAAGCAAGAACCACCCACCCAAACCATGCTCACTCCTAGCCAAAGCAACCGAAGAATAGCCTTGCCTGAGGTTACCCTACCTTAAGTGGCGTTGCTCGGATTCCCATGACACAAGTGGAGCCACCTAAGGTCGTGCCATTGGGGACACATGACCCCCAAGTAGTGGTCGACGGGGATGCATGACGCCTCCGGTGGCGGTCGTCAGCCTCCATCTAGCTCCATTGTGCAAACCGGCGAAGATGAACAGTCAACATGAACAACACCAAGACTTACAATTTGAAAATGCTAAAAGCCAGCTACCTATCTTGAGCTTTCAACTTTCCTAATATTAGCATTTAGCTAATGGGGTCTCAAAAACACTTGCTAAATACCTCATATATTCCCCCACTCTTGGGAAAACTTAATCAAACAGGGTCCAAAGCCCATATGAAATGCTGCACCAATTGCAACCTAAGGATAGTTATTGCAAATGCGTTCCGTACTTCCTCCTTTTAAAATCCGTTCAAGACCAATTTATCTTGAGATATAGGAAATCCGGTCAAAATTAGTTTGCGAAACGGGTCTTCCAAAATGTAGACGAGATAAAACACGATCCTCGACTAAGACTACAGTCTACTTGCCAATTTCACATTTCTGCCACTTGTTGTCTTTTATAGAATATGAGGAGACTAAGGAAAAGTAATTAAAATTTGTCGATGAACTACGGCTTTCGTCTCAAATGAAAATAAAATATTGGGATCCACTAGACAAGAAGACAAAGAGACAGCGATGGAGCTTCATTTTGCTATATTATCTCAATTATTTTTTTGGGTATATGAATTTGAATTAAATCCTCATAACGTTAAAAAAAAAAAAAAAAAGAATTATCGGATCTTTGACCGGCTTTTCCCGGACCTTATCCCTATTAGGCTTGTTAATATTAATCAACAAAGTCAAAGGGGGAATGACGTGGATGATTGTACGGTTGTCCTCCACCATTAACCAACTAATTTGCTCCAAAATTTAAGAATTATAGGTTCTCATTACATAGTTTGGTAGCCATTTTGCATTAGTCATTTGACGATGGCCTTCTTGGCGCATGCAAACCTTTGAATAAAGTACAGAACCTTTGGTTGTGATAATAGCTATTACATCACAAGTTTATTACAATTGGATTGCTTATTATTATATTTACCGTCTGTTGATGCTTTCAATCATATATTTCACAAATAATCTCATTCACACATGAAAAATTGATAGTCAGCCATTTGCGGTCATTAATCATATTCTCGAAATTTTGCTACCAAAAATAAATAAATCATATGCTTGAATTTTTCCAAAATACATCCTTTCTTCGCACTTGGACAGTTACCAGTTTCACGAGAGAAGTTGCAGCATGGAAAGTTGCATATATCATTTGGATATATTGCTAAAAAGGTTGAATATACACACACAATGCCCCTTACTCAACGTATTTGATCGCTGGATTTGCTATCTTGTGAATAGTCTTATTTAGTGCACGTACATGAAACGGGCTTATGTACATCCACGAAAATTAGTCGAGCTCAAAAGATTGATTACCTTTTTCTTTGGCTAAATGAAACCGAAACAGAAGTGTACTCATCTCTCCGAAGAAATGGATCCAACGGACTATACATCGTCGGTGCCTATACAACTAATGATTCATTTATTTGTAATATGTTGTTTTCTTAAACGTATTCTCGACAACTTTAAATATTTCGACAAACTCGTATCATAAGCCTCTGACTTGGCAATAGCTGACCCTGCGAGAAAAGTCAAAGAATGACAGAAGGATTAGGAAGGAAGTGAGCTGGAAAAAGAGAGAAAAGATACAAAATGCAAATGGAAAGAGGGGGAAAGGGTCAAATGGGAAGAGAAAGAACTATTCCTGTATGGACTGTCCAACATTATCTTGTCACAAAATAACACGTAAATATAGTTTGAATATATACGCATCTCTCTATAGCAAAAAATAAAGACAAGAACGTGTAGCTCTTCGATAGAACAGCTGCACCCGCCCCTTTGTTTCCGAAATAAGAAAAGTCAACCTTTTGCTTTATCGCACTCCATTGTATCCATCTATAAATACCTGCACAGACCTATTTGGATTCTCACCATCTCTTCACCTGTCCTTTTCCCTCTCATCATAGTAAGTACTCCGTCGAAAACATCCCCCAATTCAAGCCTCTCAACATGGCTTCCATCACAGCGGGATTTCGTTCGCTCACACTGGTTCTCTTCGTCTCGGTTTTTGCAACAGCAGCTCAAAGGCCGAACTCGTCCCTAAAGGTGGGATACTACCGACGTACTTGCCCATCGACAGAAGCTATTGTCAGGAAAAGTGTGTTCGAGGCCGTCTCTAGGAACCCCGGGATGGCGGCCGGTCTCATTCGCTTGCATTTTCATGATTGCTTCGTTAGGGTACGGTGAAGTATTTATGCTTAGTAGTTTCGCCTTGATCAACTTATTTCTCCTTCTTTGAACTTTTCATTAATTCCCTTTTCTACCTAGTTGCGATTTAAGAGAAAGAAAATTATGATAATGTGTGCTAAGAGCATTTGCTAAACTCATATAAAAATATTGGAAATGTAGGCTTTCTATTACGAGGCAAATGGTTTCTTTCAGTTACTAACTCATTCGCCTTATCTCAGGGCTGTGATGCTTCGGTGCTCTTGAAATCAACCGCAGGAAACCCGGCGGAAAGAGATCACCCCGCGAACAACCCGAGCCTACGAGGGTTTGAAATCATCGATCAGGCCAAGGCCCAGCTTGAAGCCTTGTGCCCCAGGACCGTCTCATGTGCCGATATAGTTGCTTTTGCCGCCCGTGACAGTGCCTACAAGGCTGGGGGCATATACTACGATGTCCCTGCTGGCCGCCGCGATGGCCGCATCTCTCGCCTCCCGGAAGTTACACAGAACCTCCCGCCGCCAAGCTTCAACGCCCAACAGCTGATTGCCAACTTCGCTAGGAAAGGGCTCTCGGCGGATGAGATGGTGACCCTCTCAGGAGCACACTCGATTGGAATCTCCCACTGCTCTTCCTTCTCAAGCCGCCTCTACACGTTCAACGCCACACTCGCCCAAGATCCTTCCTTGGACCCTGCGTACGCTGCATTCTTGAAGAGCAAGTGCCCACCACCGAGCAATGTGACGCAAGCAGACCCGACCGTGCCACTTGATAGCATCACAGCCAACACTTTGGACAACAAGTACTACCTCGAGTTGCTGAAGCTCCGTGGCTTGTTGACTTCTGACGAGACGCTGTACACGAGTCCCTCGACTTCAAGGATGGTCGTGAAAAATGCGAAGAACGGCTTCGCTTGGAGCGTGAAGTTCGCCAAGGCAACGGTGAAAATGGGCTCGATCGACGTCCTCACTGGTAAACAAGGAGAGATCAGGAAGCTGTGCAGTATTGTAAATTGAGGACGTGCCGGAGAGTTACAACTTTTGCAGGACGGAGATTGGGAACATGATCTATATCGTCCTTTATATTTATTCTTTGCTTGACTTTATTTGTTTCGACGTGTCCGGTTTGATTGTTGCGTCATCTTTCAAATGTAAGACTTTACTATTCTGCAAAAAGCTGATTGAAATTCTGACCATGGGGGAGTTTGTCCTCTCTGTGATCTGACCAAAACAATCATATATATTGTCGAAATATCTTACTAAAAGAAGAAAAGTTACCGTGGTTGTTGTATGGCATGCACATTTCATGTCTAATTGTAGAAGTTCTTTTTAGTTCCTTTTCTTTTCGCCCCGAAGTTTTTCACTTTTGACAAATTTTTTAGTTTTCCGAGACCAAACGTGATAAGTACAATATTGGCCCGTTTGCTTCCGACTTAAGTTTTTGAAAAATGGTTACTTTAACATGATATCTAATAATGGTTAAGTTTGAACCTCGTCACTCTCTTTCAATTTAACATTAAAGAATTTACTCTTATGACTTGTAATTTTTCATGTTCGTCCTCTCGCTAGTAATACTATTTTAACTGGTTTGGCCCATGACCCTATCTTAAGTGTGTAAGACCAACTTACATACGGGGAACACAAATTCATATGCCATAAATATATAATTGGTCCATTCCTAAAATTTTAAAATTTCGGGGAAAATTGTCTTCTAGCAAAAAGGGTATCTCTACAGCTTACATATAAATGGATATTTGTCTTGGGAGATGATGCTTTCCAACGTAATGCCAAGCGGGAATAGAAAAACCAGATACTCCGACTCCAAAAATCGTGCATGGACGACAAACTAATAAGTTTTTAACCTTACACCACACAATGACTATAACAACAAGTTAAGCAGGACCGCTCACCGTTGATTATGAGCCACTTATAGTCTGTAGCATCATTCAGAATTACAATAGACCAACCATAACAAAACCTAACAAAGTTGGTGATTCAAGGAGCGCAAAAGTCCTAGTTGGCATAATTTTGTCACGTCACGAGAAAGTAAATTCCCTAATGCCAACGTAGACGGAATACCTACGTGTCCGAGCAGATCAATGACAGTTTCTCTCACCCATTCGTACATACCAATTAGGTAAGCATCAACTGCCCAAAGCTATAAAAGTATTTCAAACCGTAGACTATAAATTCAGTTATGAGAAACAACTAATCATTAATAAATAAATGAAAATCGCGGGCCCATTACATAAGTTGGATAAAAGCTCATTCGACTTTGTTCTTGTGGTTGATCTTAATAGGGCTAAACGTAGATAGTTTAAGTTGAAAAGTTATTTTACCCTTGGAAAATTTGAGCATTTGGTTTTCGCTTTATTATCAAGATTTTACCCTTTGTCCTTACCAAAAAAAAAAAAAAAAGATTTTACCCTTTGAAAATTTCGAGCTTTTGATTTTCCCTTAATTATCAAGCAGGTTGATCGTTTTCATCAGTCGCCTCTTAAAGCGTTAATGTTCTTCAACCAAAAAAAAAAAAAGCGTTAAAGTTCACTTGCTTCCTGTAAATCGTTCAATTTAGCACTTCCATTTTCTATTCAATGAATATGTCTTTTAACGATTATGCTCCGTTTGTTTCATGAAAAAATGAATTATTCGAAAATTATTTTTCAAAAAATAATAGTTTGTATCGCTTGATAATAAAAAATGTTTTCATTATTGAGAACAATTTAGGTATAAATGTTTTCATGGATTATAAAAAAAAAATTATTCATTTATTTTTAAGTGATATAAGCGATCATTTTTAAGGATTTTTTTTTTGAATCATCCATTTTCGCAAAACAAATAGCCTTAGGGGTGTTTGTTTGTGTTCTTTTTTTCTGTTTATGAACAAAAATTCTGTTTTTTTGTTCCCGGGAACAAAAAAAGAACAGAAACGCGTTTGTTTGCGTTTTTGTTCCAAATTTGTTTTTTTGTTCCCGGGAACAAGAAAAGAACAAAAACAAGAAACAAAAAAAAAAAGTTGTTTCTTGTTTCGGAACAACTTTTGGGAACAAATTTTTCTCTCCACTCTTTTCTTTTCTTCTTCTTTTTCTTTGGCCGGTTGCCGGCCTCGGCCATGGCCGGCGACCAGCCGTCGAGGGCTGGTGACGCCGTTGAGGGTTGGCGACCTTGCTGGAGCGTCGCCGGCCCTTGGTGAGGCTTGGCCTCGCCTTGGCTGGGCGAGCTCGGCTCACCAGATCCGGCGAGGCCGAGCTCGCCTAGCCAAGGCGAGGCCGAGCCTCGCCCAACCACGCCGAGGCTCGGCCTTGCCGAGGGTCGGGCGAGCCTCGCGGTGGCCGGGTGAGGCCGCCGGCCCTCGTCGGCCGCCGCCGGCCCTCATCGGCCGGTTGCCGGCCATGGCCAAGGCCGACGACCGGCCAAAAGAAGAAAAAAAAAAAAAAAAAGAAAGAAATAAATGAAAAATAAAATAAAAATATTAAAAAATTAAAAGAAATAAAAAAAAAAAGAACACAAATTTACCAAATATGTTTCTGTTCTTTTTTTATTCTAGGAACAAGTTTACCAAACGCGTTCTTTTGTTCAAAAATTGCTCCCCGGAACAGAAATAGTTTTTTTTTATTTCTGTTCCCTGGAACAAAAAAAGAACAGAAACACAAACAAACGCACCCTTAGTGTCGTTAGTGCATTTGTGTTCTCTTTTCTAAGTTCCCACACGAATTGTTTTCTTGCCCGAAACCCCAGCTGAAAAATTAAGAGACAGCTAGAACAATTTATCAATATTGTTTTCTTCTTCTTCCTTTTTTCCAATTCCATCATGCCAAGAAAATAAAAGAAATGATCTACTCGGACCACCCTTCAAATCAAATTCCTCCACTCCATTTTTTGGATTTACTCAAGCATTTGCATCATTCGGATGCACCATGCATCACAAATTCAAACCGAACTGGAAAAGAAACATCACGAATAAGCTACACAAGTTTGCCAAACCTCAAAGACAAATGAAAGAATCGAAACAAAAAAATGCATAGAGAATGAAGAACAACTGCTGATCTATTTCTGCCGAAGAAAAGCACAAAGCAACGCATCAGCATGGTGAGTACGCTCAATTCACGGCGCTGCAAACTTTCCTAATCTCGCCCTGTTGACCAGTGAGCACGTCGAGCGAGCCCAGCTTCACCATTGCCTTCACGAACTTAGCCCCCACACGCGGCCGTATTTTGCGTTGTTCAGCACCATCCCTTTCGTCAACTTGCTAGTGTACAGCGCCTCATCAGAAGAGAACAACCCACGGTAAGTCAGTAGCTGTTGGTAGTACTTGTTGTCCAGAGTGTTGGGCGTGATGCTGTCGAGCGCCACCGTCGGGTCCGTCTTGGAATTGCCCTGGGGGCACTTGGTCTTCAAGAAGGCCGCGTACTTAGGGTCCAACAACGGGTCTTGCTTGTGCGTCGCGTTGAACGAGTAGAGACGGTTCCAGAAGGACGAGCAGTGAGAGATGCCGATGGAGTGTGCTCCCGAGAGGGTCACCATCTCGTCCATTGAGAACCCTTTTCTCGCGAAGTTGGCAATGAGTTGCGGCACAGTGAAGGTCGGGGGAGGGAGGTTCTGGATCACCTCGGAGGCGCGGGAGATGCGACCATCACGACGGCCCGAGGGGACTTCGTAGTAGATGCGGCCAGCCTTGAAGACACTGTCTCGGGCCGCAAATGCGATGATGTCGGCGCACGAGACAGTTTGCGGGCATGCGGCTTCTAGCCGGGCTTTCGCTTGGTTGATGACATCGAAACCTTCTAAACTAGGGTTGTTCACGGGGCTATCTTTCTCGGCAGTGTTTCCCTTGGTTGAATTTAGGATGATGGATGCATCACAGCCCTAAAATCAATGGGGAAGAGCTAATAAATCAGAAAATATGTTATACTAAATGATGTGATAGACTCAAATTAGATATGATTATTACCCGCTCGTTTCAATTTTCACTTATGGAATCCTTCTACTTTCTGGCATAATATACGAATTTTGTATACTGATCTTCGTAAACCTAGCTTTGCTAAAGTAAGGAAGGTATGCAGCCAAAGCACAACTTAGTGATGAGTTGCTGCCTCGGCATGTGCATTGAGAAATCATTATTTTTATCCATTCCACTGTAAGAAATAGCAACCGGGGAAAGGTGCAATTTTACACTCCACAACACTAAAAATACATATGTTTTGATGCATTTCTTGTATGCTTGTGATAGGTTTAGGGTAGGGAGAATCACAAAAAAAATAAAATAAAATAAATCTATTGTAATTGTGCCAATTTTGTTTTTTGTTTTTTTTTTTTGCCAATTCAATCCTAAACATTTTGCAATTGTGCCAATTAAGTCAATTCGTCCAATTTTGGCTGATAGGTGCCGACGTGGACAATTTTGAATAATATTTTAATTTTTTTGATTTTTTGATTTTGATTTTTTTCTTTTTTTTTTTTTTTTTTTTTCCTTTTTTCCCCACGGTGAGGGCCGTGAAGCACTTGTCGGCCGCCGGTGAAAGTCACAACTCTCTCTTAGCCTTGCCCAAGTCTAGGAGAGGCCTGGGGCCCGTGGGTGAGGTACCTTCACCTAGATGTGGGCAAGGCCACCTTCACCCATGGCTAGGAAGGACATGGCGAGGTTGGTCTTGCCTAGATTTGGGCAAAGCCGCCTTGCTTATAGCCCCTAGGCCTTGCCTAGACTTGGGCAAGGCTGAACGAGGGCTGTGACCATCGCCATAGCCTCGTCGGCCACTGTAGGGGAAAAAAGGAAAAGGGGGAAGAAGAGGAAAAAGAAAAAGAAAAGAAAAAAAAATTAAATATTATTAAAATTGTCCGCGTCAGATTGGATTGGTAAAAGAAAATAAAAATTAAGATTGAATTGGTACAATTACAATATGTTTAAGACTTTTTTGGTAACTTTCCCATTTAAGGCACCATATCATCTCTAGAGTATCTTGGTGTTGGTGTTAACATGGCAACTTTGTATTTTAACTGATATTTGAGTATGCATCAACACATTATTGGAAAATCAATAAAATGAATGACGAATAAGCGGAAAATCCTTCATTTGATATGTTCGTATAGAGCATATTACCCTCACGAAGCAGTCGTGGAAATACATCCGGAGGAAATCAGCAGCCAACCCCGGATCACTGGAAAAGGCCTCATAAAGAGTGGCTCTGACGATGGCTTCGGCAGGAGGGCATGTATATTTGTAGAATCCGCCGCTGAGGGACGACGACGAAGATAACGGGTACACCTGCGTAGGGAGAGCTGTTGCAGATACAGCAAAAACTAGAAAGAAGGAAGCGACTAGGCCTTGAATGGAAGCCATAGCCGCTGTTGCTCAAAGGAAAGTGAGAACTCGATGAGGATATGAGGTTTATCTTGCGTTACTGGAGATGGAGGTGGAGAGAGGGCGTTGAGCTAGGGCATTTACATACGGGCGTGGTGTGGAAAGTTGTGAGAACAAGGGTGGACTTAGGGTTTACTTTTGGGGATGAATAATACTATCTACGAACGTGCATAGCTGTAACTAGGGTCGCATGTTGGAGAAGCTGTCATTGAATACTTCATGTTTTAGAACTCTTTATTTGCATTTACTATCTTTATTTTATGTTTGTTTTTTTTTTCTCTTTTTGCGTTACCCAAAAAAAAAAGAAAAAACTTCTGTCCAAATCATCTTGTCGTCTAAGGTTGCGGCCTCTCCAAGGAGTGTAAGGTTACGATGAAGTCTAACAGGACCATTTTTTTGGAAGCTTCGGGTAGGTTGGAAGCAAATATGCTGAAAAACCCAATAGTTCAAACAAGTGATGTGAAATACTTTAATTTTGATATATTGCAAATGAGTAAGTTTAATATCTATTTATGCGCGCTGTAATTGGTTGAAAGGGTGGCTTTTAATAGTGAGACGAGGGGGCTCGATAGAAATTTTCCTCTTATTTATGATATTGAGAGTTTTGTGTTTCTAATCGGTAGAACATGTTATTCCTGCCGAATTTAGGAAATTTATGAGAAATTGCTTTCTTGTAACATTTGTCAAGACTCATGGCAAGCAATGACAACCTCTAAATATATATCATAACATATAATCAATTCGACTGGTGAACCACTTGATGGGTTGTGAAAATTTGAGCAATTTAAGAAATCGATGCGTATATTCCTCTTTTTGATGTATAAAAAAAAACTTGCGAATGTCTAAAATTTGATATCAGCCACTCACAACAAAAAAATAACACTATTTATATATCTTAAATGGATAAAATATTACTCCCTCTAGGCACTAGCCATATTCTAGTCGTAGTTGAAATTCAAAGAAGGATGGTACCAAACACCTATTTATAATGGACAATTTCCAACAATAGCATGATTATATATTACAATACGTGTCTTAGTGGGAATTTGTTTAGCACGATTAACAACTGTACAGCCAATTTCTGTTAGATATTCTGTTTTGACTATTAATGCCGTCTTATATCTCGAGCCAGTTGACCAAGATAATTAAAGGTTGACCCTTTTTGGAAAAAAAAAAAGGAGCGTCGATGCATATTAAATCGAAGTTGTTCTCGGTTCTATCCATTTGAATGAAGGGACAGGGTTTAAGGCGTTGGGGCAGATAAAATAAAGCATAGTGGGATAATAAGACTCTACACTATCATTTGGCACTGGATGAACTCCATAAAAATATTTAGAACTCAATTAACAAAATTAATAGATTTTAAGACTGAACTGGCAAAAATGCAATAAGCGGAGGACTTTTTGAACAATTTTCCTGATGTTGGGGCAAATAAAAAAAAGCATAGTGGGATAATAAAACCCTATGCTATATATTGCAATGTTGTGATTGGTTCATTTCATCTCAATTTGCAAGATTATACGAAGGTTATCCACATCTCCCTTGGGAAATTATATGCTCACTATAATTTTTTTTTTTTGGAAATAAATATATCACACGAATATATCACTCTAGGAGGATTCTATCATTCCTTTTGAAAGGGACGAAATTTTCTCCGAGCTGACATATTTTTGAAAGAATTGGTATATGCCGAAAAATTGTCGATAAAAGAAAAATTACCGATTCAACAATAGAATGCTCCCTTGATGATATGATTGGGTGGAGGATTACGAGTTATTTAATTAAATGGTTTGTGAAGGACACGATCCCAAAGTCAATACCATCTAATTAACACCAAAAGTCTTGGCGAGATTCCGCGTGCTTGGATATGCATTGACCTCACGCCTAGTGGAATGGAATTATATAATTGTTGACGACTTCCTATATACAGTATGCACAAGACAATCTACTAATTATTGTTCAATAATGGAAAATGACATAAAAGATTCTTAAACTTTGTTGCAATATGATTTCTAAACTAATTTACTTAAATGTGATCCTTGAACTTTAAACCAATGTGCAATATAATCCCTAAACTTTTAATTTGTTCAGTATAGCTCTTGAGCTTTTGACACGTGTTTAATTTAATTTCTCAACTAGAAAATTTAGGGAGTAAATTGAATCCGGATATATAATAATTTAGAGATTAGGTTAAATATTTACCAAAAGTTTTGAGATCACATTGAAAATTAAAAGTTCAAAGACTGCATTGTATATTAGGTTAAACTGTATTGCATATTAGATTAAAGTTTAAGAACTATTTGTGAAATTATCTCTTCAGTAATAGGGACAAGTTGCGTTCAGAACAATAGCAATTGATTGACACAAAAACCATAAAAGCCTCTCTTGCCTTTTCGACAATTGATTTCTGATCGATTCAAGAACGCAGACGTGGAATGGAGATGTACGTGAGTATCCTGACTTGATTAACTAGGACGAATAAAATCCCATGCCGAAACGAACACGAAGTAGCTTTCCGGCATTTCACTCCCACAATTCTTCCCCATCGTCGGGCCGTTGTCACTCGCCGTCGTTGAATTTGGTTTGTCACGGGGCAGAGCCAGCATGTATACATTGTTGTCGTGGATCAATAGCACAATAAAGTCCAAATTGAGTTGGGATGATCGGAATGTAAATGAATGAAATTGACACCAACGCACAAATGCTTAGAGGGTCGCAATACCTTCTTCACTCAATTATTTCCATCCCTTTGGATATAAATCACAACAAATTACAATCAAGAAACGTTCAAGATGTCAAGCACCCGAACCGGAAAAACCTCACAAAAGTTCATAAGAAACAATTGAAACCATTGACCCTGCGCCACATGGAAAAGTATCCATGCATGGAGGAAGCCGATCTCAGTTCACCACGCTGCACACCTTCCTGATCTCTCCCTGTGTGCCGGTGAGCACGTCGAGCGAGCCCATCTTCACCATCGCCTTGGCGAACTTCACCCTCCAGGCAGCGCCGTTCACTGCGTTCCTCACGACCATCCGGGAAGTCGAGGGGCTCGCGTACAGCGTCTCATCCGTAGCCAACACGCCACGGAGCTTCAGCAGCTGAAGGTAGTACTTGTTGTCTAGAGCGTCGGGCGTGATGCTGTCGAGCGGCACTGTCGGGTCTGCTCGTGTCGCATTGCTCGGGGGTGGGCATTTGGTCTTCAACAAGGAGGCAAACGCCGGATCCAACGTAGGATCTTGGGCGAGCGTGGTGTTGAACGCGTAGAGCCGGGCCGAGAAGGACGAGCAGTGCGAGATGCCGATGGAGTGCGCTCCCGAGAGGGTCACCATCTCATCCGCCGACAGCCCTTTCCTGGCAAAATTAGCGATCAACTGTTGGGCGTTGAAGTTTGGTGGCGGGAGGTTTTGGGTCACTTCGGGAAGGCGAGAGATGCGGCCGTCACGGCGGCCGGCGGGGACATCATAGTATATGCCCCCGGATTTGAAAATGCTGTCGCGGGCCGCAAAAGCGACGATATCGGCGCACGAGACCGTCTTGGGACACACAGCCTCGAGTCGGGCCTTAGCCTGATCGATGATCTCGAACCCTCTCAAGCTAGGGTTATTGGCCGGATGGTCTCTTTCCGCCGGGTTTTGAGGAGTCGATTTCAAGAGCACCGACGCATCGCAACCCTAATAAAAAAATTCAATGGTTAGAAAGAGAAACAATATGCCATACCAAATTTGTCTTATTTTAAGAACTTTGCTCGTAAAAATTACTTAACGAAGTCTTGTATTTGATTATGTGACTTTCATTTTATAATCTAAGGGCATGAGTTTAGAGGCCTTGCCATCTTTGAAGCGCATGGAATACCCTACAACCTCAATGACCTTGTTAAAGTCCAACTTTTGGCCTATACAGATGACCGATCTGGTGCAGTTGGTACGTAACTTTTAACATGAAAATACACTTACGCTCCATTCAATTGTGTCAGCCCTGAGGCGTTGACCAATTCCGTAACTTTCAATGGATAGTGATTGACAAAGTATTATGTGTCATGAAGTACGTTTGCGAACGGCCATGTACACGTATATGTATAGTGAAACGAGCTTATAAACTAAAGGACTTGTCAAAAGGAGCTAAAGATGCTTCGCGTACCCTAACAAAGCAATCGTGGAAATGTAGGCGGAGGAGTCCGGCCGCCATTCCCGGATTTTTGGCGACGGCTTCATACACAGTCTGCTTGATGATAGACTCCGCAGCTGGACAGGTGTACTTGTAGAACCTGACCGTGAACTTGGATGATGTCGGGCACGGCTTCGTAGCTGCCGCAGACGCGACGCTGTCGGCTAGAACTAGGACAAAAGCCCATGCGAGACACCGGAACATCGAAGCCACCATTGCCAATTAGTATTGTGTTTTGGTGGGTTGATTTGAATTTCTGCTTATGTGCTATTATCCTTGTGGAGTTGAGTTTGAAGCCGGGGACGTATTTAAAGGCAAAGCATGAGCACATAGAAAATTGCAAGTGGAGCTAATAATCCTGTTTTGGAACAAGAACGTGAGTACATGTAAGAAGATGAGTATTGCTGCGTCGTTGAAGGTCTAAACGTGGAGGAGTCCATTTACTCCAATTAATTATTTCTTAAGATCCATGAAAAGTCGAGAAAACTAACAAAATTTGGCAAAACTCCTTAGCCAAATTTTATACACAAGTCTAATTTGTTTTTTATCAGGTCAATTTATTCCTTTCGCGCTGGATTTGCCCAAAATTTGTCTTCTTGACATGACAAGTTGCCAAAAAACAGAAAGAAGTGTTGACATGATATGATGGTACAATTAGGGGTGTACAACTCAACCGGTTCCACCCCATAACTGGACTGGACCACTCAAAAAATAGGTTCGAGAACTGGAATTGGTTCAGGAACAAGTTTCAAAGTTTTGGAACCGATTGAAATTGGTCCGGGAATAGGTTTCAAGTAAATACCCATCCAAGAACCGGATCAAATTGCCCTATTTTGGAACCGGTATTATAAGTTAAAATATCAAAACCCTAATTTCTTTTTCCTCTAAATAATAACCTTAGCACTCCTTTGTCCTTTGTCCTTTCTTTGGACTCCTTGCTAGTCTTTCATTTTCCTCTAAATTTTTATGGATGAATGGAGAATGAAGTTTTATATTTTATGTTTTATGTTACATGTTTGAATTTTTTATTATTTATAATTGTATGTGGCTATGTGTTCATCTCATGGATTATTATTATCATTACTTTTTTTTTTTTTTTTTTTGGGTTGGAGATTTCTATTGTTTATCTTTTACTTTGCATCTTTTTGTTGCTCATAACCTCATATGATTTTGCTATAGAAAAATAATTAAAAAAAAAAAAGGTTCTTGAGTAAATCCTGGAATTGAACCATATAGAGTAGGTTTCAAAACTGATTCTAGATAAATAGAGTAAGTTTTGGGGCCCAAAAACTGAGAACCGGTTATAATAGGGTAGTGAAGAAATTAAACAAGAAGACACAATTTAATGAGGTTCAGCAATGTGCTTACGTCATCGGGTAATCCTCTCTCAAAGTTTTCTTTTTGTCATATCGTCTTTGAGAGAGGGATTGCCATTTTATTGATGAAGTACAGGAAAGGAAGACAATGAAAAAATAAGGCAATTCCCAAAATTACAGAAATCAAAACGAATCTACATAATTTCTTCCCAAATCAAACAAATCTAAATAATTTCTTCCCAAAAAGAAGGGCCAGCACCAATCACGCCAACAGGTAGGTTCAAGGTTCCAACTCTGGAACTTACCCATCATGAAACCGATAATTCCTATGTACAATGCTCATATAGATGGCCGTACTGTCCAGCTACCTTTTGGTGGTGGGGACGATAAGAACATCGCCTATTGCGCTGAAGGAGTCCATCTATATTATATTCATAATAGGAGGGAAAATAAATTATGTCAAAAGAGCTATATTAAAGTTGATAGTTTCTCTCGAGTAATACGAGTTTGAGATTCATCTTCACCAAGTGGAATTTCGTAAAATGGAATCGATCTTCTGAGAACTACACTGAGTCATCATTATTTTATAATTAAACATTCTCGGTCGTGTAGAGAAGTCTCTTTGTTAATCTATATAAGACCATTCTAAATGTTTGGTTGGTACAAATTTCCCATAGAAATTTCTGTTAAAAAAAAAGGGGTGTTGCAATTTTTATAGGGTGTTTACCGAGTACCTTTAAGCGCAACAACTACACAAGACATCAATTTCCGGCAACAAATTTTTAAGAAGCTGGCCATTTTGTTTTTTATCTGATTTTGAAATTACATTTTTTAAACAACTAATCATGACACTTCACAATAGGGAAAAGTGCCAAAAAAGTCCTCAACCTTTTGTCTTTGTGCCGATTAGTCCTAAACCTTTTTTGGATGCCAATTTAGTCCTAAACCTTTTTACGTTGTGCCAATTCAGTCATTTTCGGCCAATTTTAGCCGGATTTTGCTGACTGGACGCCGGCCGGCTGACATAGACAACTTTTAATAATATTTTAATATTTTTGAATTTTTGAATTTTTTTCTTCTCCTCTTCTTCCTCCAGCTGGTCATCGGACCTCGGTCGACCACTCGGAGGTGACGGCCGACGAGGTCGAGGTCAACCTTGCCGGCCACCTCGCCAGTGGCCGCGAGGGCGGCCTCGCGCTAGGTGGCGAGGGTGAGCCCTGCCAGCTCGGCACAAGGAGGTGGCCTCGAGCTGGGTGGTGAGGGCGAGCCTCGCCAGCTCGGCGTGAGGAGGTGGCCTCAAGCCGGCCTCGTGCCGAGGGGCGGGCGAGCCCTCACCGGCCATGGGCGAGGCTCGACCCTCGCCAAATCCGGTGAGGGTGAGCCTCGCGCCTAGGCCTCAAGGGGCGGCCTCGCCGCCCAATGTGAGGCCGCCCTCGCGGCCATTGGCCATTGGCGAGGTGACCGGCGAGGTTGAGCCTCCGGCCGGTCACCGAGGTCTCGGTGACCGACTGGAGGAAGAAGAGGAGAAGAAAAAAGAAAAAGAAAAAAAAGAAATTAAAGAAATTAAAAATATTCAAAAATATTAAAATATTATTAAAAGTTGTCCACGTCAGCGTCGATCAGGCCACATCAGCCGGCCAACATCTAGTTAGCAAAATCCGGCCAAAATTGGTCGGAAATGACTGGATTGGCACAACAAAAAAGGTTTAGGACTAAATCGGCATAAAAAAAAGGTTTATGACTAAATTGGCAAAAAGACAAAATATTTAGGACTTTTTGGCACTTTTCCCCTTCACAATACATCTAGGTCACAACATATTTACAGTTTAGTCACAATGATACCAAACTCGCTCTCGATTTGTATGACATGTCTAGATTGAGGATTTACAATTACAGGCGTCACAATTGCTCTCTTTGAAAGGAATTACTAATTGGTATAAAAACTGCTGTAATAGGGATAAGTTGTGCTAACAATGCCATTAAATAGATCTCGCAAACATAACAGATTGTGACAGTTGATCAGGTGATCTCTCTTGCATCGAGTCGTCGGAAGTTTTTTGTGGACAGGAAATTAAGGGTTTTGCTGGCACAAATCGGTGTAGTTCAACCTCAATGTCCCAAAACTTGCTTCTACTGTGTTCATTATAGGTTACAGACGTGTGGAAGATCAAAGATATGGTGTGACATTGATATGCCTGTCTACTGTGCGGCCTGCAAGTGGAGTCTCGTGTTCATCTCTTCTTTCCTTGCTTGTTATCAAGTCAAGTTAGGGCAAGAATTGTTTCAGATTTGCTGCAGCTTGGGATCAAGAAATTTTCATGGTGTTTACATAAGTCTCAAGGGTTGCAGCTTACGGGTGAGACTGATGAGGCCTGCCTGGAATGCCTCTATCTTGTATATTTGGAAGGAATGGAATCGTGTCTTGCGTGATAATGTTCTCCTCCTGCCAATAGAGTTATAGTTGATGTTATGTTTGTTGTGACAGAGTCCTATCAGCTGAAGCTCAAGCTTCATTTCAGCAGATAAAAGTTAAGTAAAAAGGTGGCAATGCCATCAAATAATCAACACCAAATCAAGCATACCGAATTAGGAAAGCCTCGGAAATCAATTTCAAAGCAATGGACAAATTTGACTTTGACTCCATGTGATAAAGGCAAGTATAAATAAAGGCGAACTACTTCTAGGCTTCAACGGAGGCCAACTCCAGCAGCGACAGCACTTGTGTCTGTGTCTCTTCGTCACGACACTGCTTGCATTATCTCAGTTCACTACACTGCACAGCTCCCTGATCTCTCCCTGTGCGCTGGTGAGCATGTCGAGCGAGCCCATTTTCACCATCGCCTTGGCGAACTTCGCTCTCCAAGCAGCGCCATTCACCGCGTTGTTCACAATCATCCGCGAAGTTGAGGGACTCGTGTACAATGTCTCGTCCGTAGCCAACACGCCATGGCGCTTCAGCAGCTGAAGGTAGTACTTGTTGTCCAGAGTGTTGGGCGTGATGCTATCGAGTGGAACGGTCGGGTCTACTCGCGTCGCGTTGCTTTGGGGCAGGCATTTGGTCTTCAGAGAGGCGGCGAACGCCGGATCCAACGAAGGATCTTGGGTCAGCGTGGCGTTGAACGCGTAGAGCTGGGACGAGAAGGACGAGCAGTGTGAGATGCCGATGGAGTGCGCTCCCAAGAGGGTCACCATCTCGTCCGCCGACAGCCCTTTCCTGGCGAAATTAGCGATCAACTGTTGGGCGTTGAAGTTTGGTGGCGGGAGGTTTTGGGTCACTTCGGGAAGGCGAGAGACGCGGCCATCACGGCGGCCAGCAGCGACGTTGTAATATATGCCCCCGGTTTTGTAGACGCTGTCGCGGGCTGCGAAAGCGACGATATCGGCGCACGAAACCGTTTTGGGACACACGGCCTCGAGTCTGGCCTTGGCCTGGTCGATGATCTCGAAGCCTCTCAAGCTAGGGTTATTGGTGGGATGGTCTCTCTCCGCCGGGTTTTCAGGAGTCGATTTCAAGAGCACCGAAGCATCACAACCCTAATCAAAATTCAATGGTTAGAGATAGAAACAACGTGCCATACCAAATTCGTTTTATTTTTCGAACTCTGTTAAATTTACTTAACTAAATTTTGTGTTTGATTATGTAAATTTCATTTTATAAACTAAGGGCATGAGTTTAGAGGCCTTGCTGCCTTTGAAGCCTGTGGAATACCCTACAACCCCAACAAACCTGTTAAAGTCCAATCTTTGGCCTATGCAGATGACCCGGTGCAGTTAGTACGTAAGTTATGGGATTTGAACAGGCGATCTTCAGTTGCCGACATGAAAATACCTTACGCTCCAAGCAATTGTGTCAACCCTGAGGTGTTGACTAATATTGTAATTTCTAATGGATAGGGATTGACCAAGTATTATGTGTCTTGAAATACGTATGCGCACGGCCATGCACGCGTATTTGTATGGTGAAACGAGCTTATAAATTAAAGGACTCGTCAAAAGGAGCTAGAGATGTTTCATGTACCCTAACAAAGCAATCGTGGAAATGCAGGCGGAGGAGTCCGGCCGCCATTCCGGGATTCTTGGCGATGGCTTCATACACAGTCTGCTTGCCGATAGACTCTGCAGCTGGACAGGTGTACTTGTAGAATCCGAACCTGAACTTGGACGATGTCGGGCATGGCTTCGTAGCCGCCGCCACAGACGGGACGGTGCCGACCAAAACTAGGACGAAAGCCCATGCGATACCCTAGAACATCGAATCCGCCATCGCCGAGTAGTATCGTGCTTTGGCAGGTTGATTTGAATTTCTATTTAAGGGCTATTATCCTTGTGGAGTTGAGTTCGAAGCCGGGGACGTATTCAAAGGCAAAGCATGAGCACGTAGAGAATTGCAAGTGTTAGTTAATAATCTTGTTTTGGAACAAGAACGTGAGTACATGTAAGGATATGAGCAATGCTCTAAACGCGGAGGAGTTCGTTTACTCCAATTAATCATTTTCTTAAGATCCAGAAAAAGGCAAGAAAATTAACAAAATTTGGCAAAACTCCTGAGCAAATTTTATACACAAGTCTAATGGTTTTTTATCAGGTCAATTTATTCCTTTCGTGTTCGATTTGCCCGGAAATTGTCTTCCTACACTGCCCATACGGATGGCTACACTCTCCAGCAACCCTTGGGTCGTGGGGACAACGAGAACGTTACCTATTGCGCGTGAAGAAGTCCATCTTTGTTATATTCGTAATAGTGAAAATAGATTATGTCAAAAGAGCTATATCAAAGTTGATAATTTCTCTCGATTAATACGAAATTTATACTCATCTCCACCAAGTGGAGTTTGGTAAGAAGTGTTGGAGAAAACTCCTTTGTTGTTTTGAAGTTGACAAAACCTTTTCAAAGTCTAGTATGAAGATCTCCAGACACTATCGTCAAAGTCTGAAGACCGCCAGACTTTAGTTTCAAAGTTTGCCCTCACTGACAGTTTCCAGACCGAAAAATGAAGACTTATCAAGATGCAGGATTATCTTCAAGAATTCGATTCATATGGTTTATGGATGACCTTATGGCTGGATATAGCACCTACTTGATTGATTATCTTTATTGGAATCAATTCTAATATCAGATCTTTTGAAAGGCGAAGCAAACTTGGAAGGTTCTACTTATGAAACCAAGATCCTAATTGTATGGGTGAACATGATTGACGGGCTTTCATCACAACTCATCTAAGGACTTGAGATCACCTTAATTGATTCTGTCCAATAGATTGATGGGAAGAATTCCTTTGGAAAGTGCCAACGGTCATGAAGGCATGAAGGAGTATATAAGGAGGACTCGCTAGTTGTTTGATAGAGTGCGTGAAAGAAAAATTTCAAAGTCTAAAGCTTTCTAGTTCCTTGTTATTTCATTTACTAAGCTCAAAGTTGTATACAAAAGAGAGAAACACATAGTGAGACTTTGTGAGAGACCAGTAGAGACTCTTTACTATGAAGTCAAGATCACATTGCTGTAAAATCTCTTTTGATTCATAGTGGAATCCAGCCAATATGCTGTCAGCGTAGGAGAGTGGACGTAGGCTTGGTCTAAGCCGAACCACTATAAACCTTGTGTTCCTATTCTCTTCCTTGAACTCTTTACTTTTATTCATAGCCTTATTTAATTGTTTAAAGCTGAATGTGTTTATAGTCTGTTATCTTCTGAAGGCAATTACCTCTTCTGAATTTTGCGAATTTTTTTTTTTACACCTATTTATCTCTCTCTAGGTGTTCGTACTAACTCTTTCAATTGGTATCAGAGCTTGTGTGCTTATTTATTGAAGTGTTTTTACTTCTTAAGCTAAAGATCTATGGCTAATATTTTGGCTCCAGGTTTGGTTGAAGGCCAAAGCAACACCAGACCTCCTTACTTTGATGGGAAGGAGTACAATGTGTGGAAAAACAAGAGGAAGGCATTCTTGAGATCGAAAGATCCCTTGGAATGGGATGTGGTAGAAAAAGGATTATTCCCAAAGTTACATCAACCTCAAAAAGAGGAAAGGAAGTTGCAGATGCCGGTGAAATGACACAAGCAAAAATAACCAAGAGACAAGCTCTTGATGCTAACTCCATCTATTCATTATACTATGCTTTATCTCCTACTGAGTATAACAGAATTTCATCTTGTGAAACAGTAAAAGAAGTTTGGGATAGGTTGCATGTTACCTATGAAGGAATTGATTGAGTTAAAGAAACAAAAATCAATATCCTACTCGGACAATATGAAGCCTTCAAGATGAAGCCAGGAGAATCCATCACTGACATGTTCAGTCGTTTCACAGAGATTGTAAACGGTCTAGCATATCAAGCACAGCCAATCTCAGGACCAATGAAGGTCAATAAATTGCTGCGTGGACTCTCCAAAGACTGGAATCATGTGAAGACTTCAATAAGAGAAACCCAGAGGATCATGTCTCTTTCAGTAGACGAACTAGTTGGCACACTTCAATCATATGAAGTGGAACAAATCAACGAAGAAGAAGATCCTAAAGGTAAGAAGTCAATTGCTTTAAAATCTAACGATGATTCTGATGATACAGACTCAGAAGATGACATGGACGATGAAGAGCTAGCACTCATGATAAGAAAGTTCAGAAAGTTGAATAGGAAGGGAAGAAGATTCAACTGGAAGAAGCAAAGCACTCAAAGATTCCAGAAGAAATCAACTGAGGACAATGAAACCAACAAAGATGTGATATGTTTCGAATGCAAGAAAAAGGGGCACATAAGACCCAACTGTCCTTTGTTGAATAAAAAGAAAGGAAAAACAGAGAAATACAAAAAGGCTCTCAAAGCAAAGACATGGAGTGATACTGAATGCGAGGAAAGTGATGAAGAATATGCCAACATATGTCTAATGACAAATTCAGAATCAGACTCAGACTCTGAAACAGATTCAGACTCAGACTCAGACAAAGAAATCGAGGTTAGCAATTTAAAAATTCCAGTTAAAGTCTCAAAGTATATAGATGAACTTTGTATCAGTCTCAAAACATCTCTTAAAAGGATTTCGAGTTGAAGAAGGAGAATTCTAAACTGAAGCAACATGAGACTTCTTGGAAAGAAAAGATTGAAAATCTAGATAAAAGTTTCATTGATTTGAAAGAAAACACAGACTCTCTTTCAAAGGAAAATGCTTTTTTGAAAGAGGACATTTCAAATATCACAAAAATGTTTTCAAAAGGTTATGAGAAGTTGGAAAAGATTCTTTCTGTACAAAGACCTTATTTTAACAAATCTGGTTTGGGTATGACACCAGAAACTATTCCTTTAATTGATTTTCCCAAAGTAAAGGAAATAATCAAACAAAGACCTACAAATACATTTTACAAAAATCATTTTCAAAAAGTTTTTATAAAACCTGTTAGCCGAAGTGCTCTCAAATGTTCAAAGTTTAACAGCTCAGAACATTTTGAGAAAGAATGTCCCAAGGTTTGGAGACCTGTTAAGAGGGATTGGACAAAGACTGTTTTTAATACTAACTCCCTTGGACCGAAGAAAATATGGGTAGCAAAGAAAGCTTGAGTTCTTTTTATGATTACAGGTCACTATCAAGAAGAAGATCAAATGGTATTTGGATAGTGGTTGTTCGAGACACATGACATGAGATTCAAGTTGTTTTATAAAGCTTGGTCAAGTAAATGGTGGAAAAGTTTCTTTTGATGGAAATAACAAAGGAAAAATTGTTGGTTGTGGAACTGTGAAGATATGAAGTCTAACAATTAACAACGTTTCCTTGGTGGAAGGCTTGAATTACAATCTACTTAGCATAAGTCGGATTGAATTACAATCTACTTAGCATAAGTCAACTGTGCGATACTGGATTCAAAATTAATTTTCAAGAAGGCATTTGTTCGGGAACTAGTAAAGACTTTTCTCAATCTTTCACTGGACGAAGACATGAGAATATTTACCTTCTGGATATAAAACTAGAAAGCCGTCAGTGTTTAATTTTCATTCAAGATGAAGAAAATCTTTGGCATCGAAAGCTTGGCCATGTTAACATGAAGCAAATTGCCAAGATCTCCTCCAAGAAACTTGTTCGTGGTCTTCCCAATTTGGCTTATCAAAAGTTTGAATTATGCACACCATGTGTTTTGGGAAAATAGGTTAGAAGTTCTTTTAAACCTATAAATCAAGGTTCTACTAATCGAGTTTTGCAGCTTCTGCATATGGACCTCTTTGGACCAACCAAAACTCAAAGCATTGGTGGAAAGAGATTCTGCCTAGTAATCGTGGATGATTACTCTCGCTTTACCTGGGTATACTTCCTAGCAAGTAAGTCTGAAGCCTTCTCTCACTTTTCAAAATTTGCCAAGAATGTTTAGAATGAAAAGGGTTATGTTATTTCAAGTGTGACATCCCGATTTTCCAATTCTGTTTTCAGTAAAATGAGACGGGCATTTCATCTTAGTGCATATAGTTCTTTTTTCTGAGTTGACCACTCACGAGAAGACTAGTCTATCAGGTGAAGCCGTTAAGGGATTCTAACATATCAGACTCGAGAATTTGACCAGGAAACGACTTTTTGACCGAGCTAATCTGTAAGGGTCATTACGGCACAGTTAAAAATTGATTAGAGACCGAAGACAGGTCAACTCGACAAGGGCATGTGGTCGAGTGTGGGTGATTCCACTAGATTGCATAATTCTTTTCGATCGGCACTAGACCGATTTTTCTGTCATTTTAGTACCCTATGTTTGTATTTGAAACCTTGAGATTCCCACGACAACCGAGAGTCGCCAATGTGTCAAAGATGTACATTGTGGCTTGAAAATGATCAACCACAGGTCAAATGCACGAAAATTTCCTAAAAGCTACACGGTAGATTAGGACGCGTTAGGATCACGCCAGAGTGAAATTAACCGTGAAATTGAAACCAAATTTAGAAATTGGAAGTCCTGTTGTGTCACAAATCATTTTAGGAACGTTGACTCATCTTCAGAAGATTTTTTATACAAACCGAGTTTTTTCGGCAAAAAATCAAAGTATGGTTACTTTGTTTCGGGAAAATTGGTAGGCCCGCTTTTGGTCGCACTTTTAGGATCCAAGATAGTTCTATGGTCAAGGAAAAATGTGGATTTAAGTGTGGTTACATTGGATGAATTTATGGACTTCAATTTGGCTAAATTGGAAGGGCATTGAAGAAAATTGAATGAAATTGATGTACAAATGTTAAAATTCGTATGCCATGGGGGATGAGACAATTTAGACCTATTGGAAGCTTGTCAAGGAAGATTGGAGGAGTGATGATGGTGATCTCATGTGAGGTCATGGTGGAGCCAAGTTGGAGGGGGTTTTGACAAGTGTAAGAAGCCCATTGGCTCTCAAAAAGGGGCCCTCACATCAACTCTTTCTTCTTCGTCAATTCAAGGCTTTTCCTTGGGAGTTGGAGTGGAAAAGCTGTGCGGAACCAGCAGCAACCGGCCGCCCCTCCTCCTTGCTCGACCGGCCGCCCGCACGCCCGTCGGAGTCCTTCGCCGTCGCCGCTCGTCCGCGTGCGCTGCTCCGCTCGCCAACTCGCTGCTCCGCCTTTGTTCACGCATCCCTGACCGTCCGTGCCGTCGTCCAACTGCTGCTCGTCATCGCTAAGGTCGCCGGAGGTCTCACCTGGCCGCTAGAGTGCCCGCCGTCGCCTCACCTCCACCGCCTGGCCGTTTCTGATCTGTTCCAGCTATTGGAGTTGCCGGACCAGCCCTCCTCCGACTGTGACCAACAGCCGGAGTTCCAACAAGTTTCGGAGCTTCAAGGCCCATTTTGGGTGCCTTCCGGTCTTCACTTGGTGTCGCCCGTGGAGGTTTATCGATCGCCTCACCATTATCTTCGCCGTGGACTCATGGAAAGCAATTCCGGTGAGTTTAGCCTTTAAACCTTGATTAGAAGGTTAATGATGCTTTAGGGAGGTTTAGTTTAAGTTAAGTAAAATTAGGTGGTTATATTAGTTTAGTTAAGTGTGGATTAGATTAAGGGGTGTGATTAGCATAATGTATGATTAATTAAGGCTAAGTAGATGTTTAGATTAATATAATCTTGATTTGAACTTAATTAATTATTTTTTATTATATAATTATTTCGAAATTATTTAATAATATTTTATATTATATAAAATTATTAAAATATTAATATTTAATTAATTTTCGGAATAAATTTAATTATTTATTATTTCTGAAAATTATTCCGGAATCTTAAATCGTTAGAATTTTGTGTTGATCGTTGTTATGTATCCATATTTTGAATTTGAAGGTTGGATATTGCAAATTGAGTGTTGATTGTGAAAAATATAAACTATATTCAGAAAAATCCCAGGTGCCGGGTTTGACATCGAAATTAGATTTTAAGGATTATATTAAATGGTGGGGTTTGAAAAAGTAAGATATTAGTCTTCTGGTTCGAAATTAACGTGCCCCCACACACGTGAATAATTTCTTGAACATTTTTAATATGAAGAAAAGAGTCCGGGATCACCATTTTAAATGGAAGCATTGAGTGAAATGCAAAGTGTCATGGGCCGAGTATGAATTTATTGTGTGTTAATTAAGAGGAAATTGTCCTGAGTCGTTGAGTTGGAGTTACCCTTATATGGGATGCCCCATACAACGACTGCGGGTTGCAGTAGATTCTGGGCCCATGCTCCTTTGGGAATGCCATCGACGTAATGACAAAGTTGTGACATCCCAGATTTTCAACCTTGTTTTCTACTGAATAAATCGGGCATTTCATTGACGCGCCTAAAAGGTTGTTCTCAAAGCTGATCACTCTCGAGAACCGAGAGTCGAGATTTTCACGACAACCGAGAGTCGCCAATGAGTCGAGTGGGTTCATAGTGGCTCGAAGAAAATCAACCACGAGTCATTTGCCCTAGAAATTTCTGAAAGTTACCCGGTAGCCTAGGTCATGCTAAAAACACGCCGAATGGAAATTAACTGACAATTCAAGTCCGATTTCAAAAATTGGAGATTCTATCATGTCACAATAAATTCTAGGAGCGTCGACTTAGTTTCAGAAGATTTTTCTGAAACCCGACACTTTTTAGGAAAAAGTCGTCATGGGGCCGTTATTGTGCATAAAAAGCCGGTGATTATTTTTGTTTGCAAAATTGGGAAGCTTGATGGATATATGGGTGAGGAAAAATGCCGAGACGATCGATGGTGGATTGAAAGATTTTATGGAAGCCAATTGAGAGTGAATCAAGAGAGAATTATTGTCCAATTGAAGCCATCTCTTCCAAAATTCTTGTGCCCCCTTCCCCCTAGCCATTTTGGACCATTTGAGAGGTTGTTGGGCATGCATGGGTGGCTCCATGACAGCCATGGATTGCTGGCTTCTTGGACAAGCTTGTAGGGGATAAATTGGTGGAAAAAGTTGGCCAAGGGACCCTCCATTCCCCTCATCTCTATCCTCTCCCTCTCTCCCTCTCACTCCACCGTCCAAGACCCTCTCTCTCCCTCCATTTTGTGCGAAACCAGCAGCTGGAAGAGAGGAGCCGGAGCAGCCACCGCTTGGACACCAAGCCGTCGCCGAGAGCCACTGTCGCCCGTTGCACCATTGCTTTGGCTCTGCCCGCGCGTTGTCTACCCTCACCGCTTAGCCGCACCATCCAGCAGCTTCCTCTCGCTGTCCTGAGCCTAGCCGGGGTTTTCCTTAGCCATTTCTTCGCCGGTAAACCTCCACCTAGGCCCGGTTTAGCCTATTCTTTCATTCCCGAGCAATTCCCACCTAAACCGAGTTGATTTCCCTTCATTTCCAGCCAAGAACATCAAGAAGAAAAGTGGGTCTCGCAGCACCTTTGAGGCTTGATTTGAGGTGTTTACGGGCCCCGGACCTTAGGCCCGCTTTGGAGAAAAACGTCCCTCGTGACGTTCCCGACGTTTCAATCCGAGCGGATTGTTAAACGGGTGAGTTTATCTCACTAAACCCTGCTTAGTTTGCTAATTATGCTTAGGAGTTGATTAGTTTAGAATAATTAAATTATTAACTTATTAATGCATGTTAGGTGGTTAGATATAGCCATTAGCGAGTAGAAAGGTTCGGTTATTTATTGACCGAGTCTCGGTAATTTTCCGAGCTCGTCTTGACTTTCAATTAGGCAATACGGGCCTAAATTGGATTTATTAGTATTTAATAATTAATTTTCGAAATTAATTAATTAATTATTTTTTTTTCCGGAAATTCAACCAGGATGGTCGGTGACCGAAATTTCATGCTGATTGTCGTGGTGCAGTCCGTTTATTTATTTGAGTTTTGAATCATGCCGAATTGATTTAATTGTGAAATTTTAGGATATGTTCCTAAATGATTGATTTTGGATTATTTGATTGAGAAGTAATCGGATATTGATTGTCAGTATCGAAAGTAGATTGGTGATTAAGTATGGTATCTAAAAAGGGCACGTGGGCTCGGTGATCTGATGCGTCACTTTGGCGAACTAGTGCCTAAGAGAATGCACGTGGGCCCAATGTTTCAGTATGGCATCTAAAAAGGGCACGTGAGCTCGGTGATCTGATGCGTCACTTTGGCGAACTAGTGCATAAGAGAATGCACGTGGGCCCAATGTTTCAGTATGGCATCGTGAAAAGGGCACGTGGGCTCGGTGATTTGATGCATCACCTTGGCGAACTAGTGCCTAAGAGAATACACGTGGGCCCAATGTTTAAGTATATCATCTTGGTGAAGAGGTCGCCTTAGAGAATGCACGTGGGCTCGGAGACTTGGTATGTCATCCTAGAGAATGCACGTGGGCTCGGTGACTAGATATTCCGCCTTGGAAATGTACGTGGGTTCGATGAGTAGGTACGTCGTCTTAGAGAAGGCATATGGGCTCGGACACTTGGTATGTCATCCTGAAAAATGCACGTGGGCTCGACGACTAGATATTCCATATTGGGGAAAGTATGGTATTGATTGAAAGGACAGGGAAATGGTCTGATTGACATGTAATCGACTAGGTCGATTGATCGATAGTTCGATCTGTGTCGAGTAAGTGGGTGCCTATTATGAATTGTACTGACGTGCAGGTGGGATCTTAGGCCAAGGTAAGTCCTCTGACCGGTGTGTGCTTAGGTAGCCCATAGTGTATTGGTTTCCTAATCGGATTTTAAGGAGTAGAACTCGCTGAGATGTTGTCTCAGTGGTTATTGTAAAACCATTTCAGGCCTCTAGATGGCAGCACCTCCACCTCCTCGTCCTCCGATGCATTTTGGTATTCCTGAGGAGATCACCGAAGTAGGATACCACTTCCCGATACACCCTCACCCGAAAGGACTAGAGTACATTTTAGTAGAGTCCAAGGTCTGGGTCGACGTGGGTAGAGATGACCTGGTGCCTCACGAGTATCGATCATGGTATCGTCACTACCATGATGGGCGAAGAGAAGGTCCCATCCTGGAAGGTGATGTACCTCTGTACGTTCTAGAGGCAGCATTCGGGCTAGGGACGGTAGATCCTAAGGGTGGGTCGGTAGTGGATGCCAAGGATCCCAAGCTCGAGGGCGATTCTAAGTCACCAATATACTCAACTGAGGGTGCTAATTGGAGCGAAGATGAAGGGGAAATCGTCGAACAGGATGAGCCATCGGAAGAGGAGCTAGAGGAGGAGGAACCGGAGGAGGAACATGAGTTGGAAGACCCTGATGAGGAGTCTGAAGAAGAAGAAGAAGAAGAAGAAGAAGAAGAACCTAAAGAGGAGTTGGAGGAGGATCCAGAGGATGATCCTGAGTATGACCCCGACGAAGACTGAGACCTCCGCCTGGTTTTGCAAACTCTAAGTTTGATCTAGTGTGTGATAGATCTGACTTGTTAATAGTATGGGAAAATATACTATGAGGTTTGCTTTGTATAAAAGTGTGGTTGTAGTTTTTCAGTTGTGAAATATATGGCCCTACTTTTTTATCCCATTGTTTTATTGTCTAAGGATTTTCTATATGCTTCCGCATGTGTATTATAAATTAACAGGGTCAGCGATGCGTCCTGGGACGTCGCCATTAATTGACCAGGTGAGGGATGGGCACGCGTTCGAGGATTGGGGCGTGACAGAAGCCATGCTCCAAGGTGGGGAGATGGTGCCTGGCTAAACGCCAGTAGATAGCTGAACTGTGAGTAGGCTATGTTCATGTGTGGCAATGAATAAAAATTGGAACGCATGCTGAGTGTGACTGACGTGCCGGATTATGGGTCGGAATTGTGTGGCATGGTATAGGACGTGGCATAACGATTTAGTCTTATAATCAGGACCCCTGTGGTTGTTGATTGCGTTCCAGTTGTTTAAGTTCTTATTACTACCTGTGATTGAGTGATATGAACTGTACTAACCTGCAAGAAGGAAATAAGGCGAGGTAAATCTTTCCGTATAGTGTGGCTAGACCACCCTTGGGTGTATTTTCTTTCTAATAAGGGTTTTGGGGGGGGGGGGTAAACTTGCTGAGACAATGTCTCACCCCGTTGTGGGCCAAATATTTTCAAGACCATAGATGGCGATACACTCGGAGCGATATGGTATTCCCGTGCAGATTACCGAGCAGGTGCATAGTTTTCCCGATCCTGGAAGTCATTGGATCTATGAGTTTGTTAGGACCACAGTCTGGATCGAGGAGACCATGTTTGTCAGGGTGCCTCATCGATATAGAGCGTGGTTCCACTTTGGAGTCAATGGTTTCAGGGTTGGTCCTCCTAGTGGTTTTGACATTCCACCTGCTATGTTGGAGGCCATCCTAGGTGAGGGCGTAGCTGACCCTCCCGGTGGTAGGGTGGAGGACCCGTCGTCTCCGGAGGTTGATCAGTTAGAAGTGGGATCGACAAACGAGTTTGACTAGTGGTCATAGGACTGTTCCTTCTTTTTGGTGGACTGATCTTTTCGTAGGCTAACCCTTTTTGGTGCATATAAACTCTGGTGTGATTATCTATGAAAGTATGTTTGGTTGTGAATGAGTTGGTTTCCTACTTTCCTATCTCGTAAGTCTTGTAAGGGGTTTTATAATACGTTCCGCATGCGCATATAAAATGAATGGGGTCGACGACACTACTTGGGAATGTCGCATTTGCATGACCATGGCGGGTTGTTCGCGCGCTCGGGGTTCGGGGCGTGACATCAAGCATACGAATCTGGTTTCCAGCATGTTTTCTCTTCTCCATACACTCTAGAACAAAATGGGGTTGTGGAAAGAAAGAATAGATCCTTACAGGAGATGGCCAAAACCCTCTTAATTGAGAGTAAAATTTCCTCTCAATTTTGGGCCGAAGCAGTTGCTACCGCCTGTTACATCATTGACAGAGTATTCCTGAGGCCTATTCTAAAGAAAACTCCTTATGAAGTATATAAAGGGAAGAAGCCAAATGTCTCTTACTTTCATGTGTTTGGTTGTAAGTGTTTTGTTTTGAAAAATGCAAATGATCGAACTGGGAAGTTTGAAGAAAAATCAGATGAAGGAATTTTCCTTGGTTACTCAACCTCAAGCAAAGAATACAGAGTATTCAACAAGAAGACTTAGTCTGTGGAAGAATCTATGAACGTGAAGTTTCAAGACTCTATGCAGAATCAACTGGACCAGACTCAACTTGAAGAATCTAAACCTACTCTAGACTTTATAAAATCTACTTCCCCCGAAGTAGCTCAGACTTCTGAAGATCAACAATAAGAAGAACCAGAAGATTCAACTGAAGCAGAAGAACAGCAGAATCTCAGACCAACCAGCAATTGAAGCATAAGTCAAGTCATCCCGAAGAACTCATCATTGGTAACATTAATGAAGGAGTTCGTACCAGATCCAAAAGGCGAAAGGAGTCTAGTGCCTTGGCACTCGTTTCTGAGACTGAACCTAAAAATATAGAAGAAGCCTTGGCTGATGAAAGCTGGATTGAAGCTATGCAAGAAGAACTCAGACAGTTAAGCACTAATGATGTTTGGGAACTAATCCCTAAACCTAAAGGTAAGTTTATTATTGGAACTAAATGGGTTTTCAGGAACAAGGTGGACGAGAAAGGAAAAGTGGTCAGGAACAAAGCAAGACTCATGGCCAAAGGATATACGCAAGAAGAAGGGATAGACTATGATGAGACCTATGCACTAGTAGCGAGGTTAGAAGCGATTAGATTATTACTTGCTTTTGCTTGCTATAAAGATTTCAGGTTATTCCAAATGGATATAAAAAGTGCATTCCTAAATGGATTCATCCAAGAAGAAGTCTATGTGGAACAACCACCTAGATTTGAAGATCCAAGAAAGCCAGACTCAGTCTACAGACTAAAAAAGGCCCTATATGGACTGAAGCAAGCACCTCGAGTTTGGTATGAAAGGTTAAGTAATTTCCTAACCCCAAATGGTTTTGTTAAAGGTAAGGTAGATACTATTTTGTTTATAAAAAGAGAGGGTAAAGATTTTTATTAGTTCAAATTTATATTGATGATATTATTTTCGGATCCACTAATGAAAATCTATGCAAGAAATTCTCTAAATGTATATAGGATGAATTCGAGATGAGTATGATGGGTGAGTTAATCTTCTTTCTGAGATTACAAGTTAAACAATCGAAGAAATGTATTTTTATTCACCAAGAGAAGTATGCGAAAGATCTTATCAAGAAGTTTGGATTGGAGAACTGCAAAAAGACAGAGACACCAATGTCAAGTTCTTCAAAGCTGGATAAAGATGAAGGAGGAAAGAGTGTAGACCAAAAGCTTTAGAGGAGCATTATTGGCTCGCTTCTTTATCTTACTGCATCTAGACCTGATATTTTGTTTAGTGTTTGTATCTATGCTAGATTCCAATCAGATCCCAAAGAATCACACTTAAGTGCCGCAAAATGCATCATCAAATACGTTGCAACAACACAAAAGCTAGGTCTGTGGTATTCCAAAGAAGGAGACTTTACTCTCCTTGGATGTTTAGATGCAGATTTAGCAGGATGCAAAGTTGATAGAAAATGTACTTCTAGTACTTGTCAACTGCTGGGTAACAAGCTAGTGTCTTGGTTCTCAAGAAAGCAGAGTACCATAGCTCTTTCAATAGCTAAAGCAGAATATGTGGCTCTTGGGAGCTATTGTTCTCAAATCTTATGGATAAGGCAACAACAAAGAGACTTTGGTTTTGAAGAATCGTGCACCGAGATCAAATGCGACAACACCAGTGCCATCAATTTTACCAAGAATCCAATTCTTCATTCAAAGGCAAAGCATATAGAGATTCGACACCATTTCATTAGAGATCATGTTCAGATTGGAGAAGTTATGATTCGGTTCATTGATTCGAATAATTAGCTGGCAGTTACAAAGCCACTGGAGAAAAGCCTATTTGAGTCTATTCGCGCTAGATTGAACATCATATCTTCTACTAGGTAAAGTCTGAAAGAGTTCAGACTCAGAATGTCCAGAAGTTAAATTAATATTTTCTCAATACAGGTAATTTAATTTTAGAATGAAGATTTGAAAAGGTACGTTATTTTCTGAATTGCTACCTACCTATTTATTTTTAGAAATTATCTTTTTCGAATTTTTGAATTTTTGGCAGTTTTTTATTTTCAAAAAAGGCAGTTTTTATTTTGTGACGGTTCGTATACCTCGTTTCATTTACTTTATATACCATTGAAATCCTTCTTCTCCGTTTACACTTTCACAAACCCTAGAATACAAAAATCCTATTCTCTCACCTTTTCTCTCAAGTTTGATCCATAAAGTTCTCACCATTTTTCAACGAGCGTGTTCAAGAAATTCCCTCGACAGTGACAATGTCTTTCCAGAGGAAGTCTTCTAGAATTGTGAACAAGGGACCATAGCACTTGCGAGAGGGTCCTACGCACTTTGACTTAACTGAAGAAGAAGATTCTCCTCAGCAACAACAATGACGGCAACATTCTCAACAGCGTCACTCTTCACAGAAAGGGACTCTAGATCCTCCACAGCAACAAGCAGAAGAAGAGATCATTGAAGATATTGAACCGGTAAGAACGCAGAAACCCCAATTTCTCTTTAAACTCTACTCTAATTTAAAGGAGGGTGGTTCTGCGATGAAGTTTATTGATGAGTTTCTGCGAGAACATGGATATCGAAATGAAACTCAATTTTTGCGAACAATGGAAAGGTTAAGCATTGCGCTTGAAGGTTTGGCAGACAGGACTTTTGCCAACTTTTCAAGTGATCCGAGGTTTCATAGTTTTAATCAGCCAGAAGGAAAAGATGATGATGAGAGGATGTACACGAATTTTAAGCCTAGGATGGGTATTGCTACAAATATTCGTGGAGAGGGAACAAGTTTATTCCGTTCTAAGGACCACAGGAAGACCTATTTGAAACTTTTGAAGAGAGGGGTGATGTACCCTCGAACTGTAGACTTTGATTTTCTGGATTCATTGAAAGTAAACCTAAGGGAAAATTTTGCTCTCCTTCAACTTGAACGATTTTGCTCAGAGACCTCTGTCGCCTACCCTGAATTAACTGCTTATTTCTATTCAAATATGTCTTTTCTAGATACTAATATATTTTGTTTTACGGTTAGGGACAAAGAATTTGTGGTGGATATGGACACTTTGGCGGATGTGATTGGTGTGGAAAGAGGGAGTTTCCAACCAATCGGTGTGTCTGTTGGTCACACAACATTGGCTCTTGTTCGGGACAGATTTGCTGAAGGCAGAATTTCTTATTCCAGAATGATTGCTTCCAATATTTTGCTACACAAGATTGTGATCAACTACATCAGACCCAAATCCACTTCAAAGACTGATGTTTCTCACTCTGAAGCAAAGCTAATGTATGCAATCAACATTGGGTTTAAGTTCTTACTGCCTCACACTATCCTAATGCACATGTATAGGATAGTTTGAAGGACAATGGGTAACTACCTTACTCTGCGGTTGTCACTCGACTTTTAGACATTTCCATGTTCAGATTTCAACTACTCTGTGTGTTCGAACCATTGCTCCAATGGTGATTGGATTGAAGATGGTTTAAAAAATGAGACTAAAGGAGTTGAATGTATTGGAACACCTGAAGGAGAAGTCCCCTGCCAAAACAAAACAAGACTCTGCAGTGAAGAAGAGAAAAGGCAAGGAGCCCATGAGCGCACCAATTAAGAAGAGGAGAAGCCTTATCTTGCAGGATGAAGAAGAAGATGATGACGACATTACTCTCTTCACTTTTGCCTTAAGAAATTTATAGAGCTTTGTTAGTTTTGATCGACCAGAAGACAGAAAGAATAGAGAAGAGAGAAGAAAAGGAAGTGAAGAAAGAAGAGAAGCAAGAGAAGAAGAAGGCAGGGAAGCTGAAGAAGAAGAGGGTCACGATGACTCTTTTGAGCCAACATATGTTGTATCCTTGTCAGAGGATTCAGAAAAGACTCGAAGTGGAAATGCAGGAAAAGAACAGGAAAAACATCACTTGCGTGCTAGAGCAGAGCAAGAACAAGAAGAGGAATTCTTCTCTCCACCCGAAGGAATAGAGATAGGGGGAGCTGCTGCAAAAAGAGGTACTTTTTCCCCTACTTTTACTAGTGATGTTAGTAGATCTCTAGTAGCTCCAGAGGATGTTTAAGCCTCTCAATATCTTGAAGCAAATGTTGAAGAATCCACTCCTAGTCCTGGTGATCGAACTACTAATGTTCCCTCACATCTCGATACTCCCGGAATTAATTAGGTTGGACCCAGTGCTACAACGGAACCAACATCAGACTTTCAAAGGTGGCCGGAAATCCTTTTGGATTTGAAGGCTCAGCAATATGGAATGGAGTGTGAGATCAAGAATCTCACATAAACAGATACAAGCCTTGAAGCTTCAAGTGCAAGAAACTACAAATGGTGAGGATATTTAGCAGTTGAAGGAGACTCTAAGGAAGTTAGAGGAGATTGTCAAGTCTATGGGGGATTTCCAGATCGTTTGCATCCCCAAACAACCTTGATTTTATTCAACTTTTTTTTCACATATTTCTCCACTTTTTTTTTGATGATACTGGAACCCCCGTACAGCCGGCAGCCGGCGAGGTAAACCCGGGGTGATGCTAGCGGAGGACTCACCACCCCAACGTCACACTTAAGACACCAAGTGCCTCCACTGGGTTTCGAACCCCTCACCTTTGGGGAAGGATCAACGGAGCCCTTATCCAGTGGAGCCACCACGGCCGGTGGTTCTTCCTCCACTTTTTGCTATTGACAAAAAGGGGGAGAATGTGTGCAGATTTTATCTTTTTGATGATTGGTACTTTAACCTTGTATTTTTGGTTTTGGTTTGGACTTTGGATTAACTCCAACTTTGGACTTACTTTTAATTGTTATTTTGAACTTTTTGACGCTTGCAGCAACTTAGTTTGTGATACTGATTTTGGCTGGATAATTATTCTGTTCAGGACTAACATATTTTCTGTGGTTGCAGAATTGATGCTATCCAGGTCCTAATCAACTTATTTTTATAAGATATCATGTATTGCTTAAGTGCTGTTTTGCAGGTCAAAAGATTTCAAATCTGCAGGAAAGTTTTGTCACCATAAAAAAGGGGGAGATTGTTGGAGAAAACTCCTTTGCTGTTTTGAAGTTGACAAAACCTTTCCAAAGTCTAGTTTGAAGATCTCTAGACACTATCGTCAAAGTCTGAAGACCGCCTCAGTTTCAAAGTCTGCCCTCACTGACAGTTTCCAGATCGAAAAATGAAGACTTATCCAGCTACGGGATTATCTTCAAGAATTCGATTCATATGGTTTATGGATGACCTTATGGCTGGATATAGCACCTACTTGATTGATTATTTTTATTGGAATCAATTCCGATAATCAGATATTTTGAAAGGCGAAGCAAACTTAGAAGGTTCTACTTATGGAAACCAAGATCCTGATTGTATGGGCGAACAGGATTGACGGGCTTTCATCACAACTCATCTAATGACTCGAGATCACCTCGATTGATTTTGTCCAACGGGTTGATTGGAAGAATTCCTTTGGAAAGTGCCAACGGTCGTGAAGGCATGAAGGAGTATATAAGGAGGACTCGCTAGTTGTTCGATAGAGTGCGTGAAAGAAAATTTTCAAAGTCTGAAGCTTTCTAGTTCCTTGTTATTTCATTCACTGAGCTCAAAGTTGTATACAAAAGAGAGAAACACATAGTGAGACTTTGTGAGAGACCAGTAGAGACTCTTTATTGTGAAGTCAAGATCACATTGCTGTAAAATCTCTTTTGATTCATAGTGGAATCCAGCGTAGGAGAGTGGACGTAGGCTTGGTTTAAGCCGAACCACTATAAACCTTGTATTCCTATTCTCTTCCTTGAACTCCTTACTTTTATTCGTAGCCTTATTTAATTGTTTAAAGCTGGATGTGTTTATAGTCTGTTATCTTCTGAAGGCAATTTACCTCTTCTGAATTCTGCAAATTTTTTTTTACACCTATTCACCCCCCTCTAGGTGTTTGTATTAGCCCTTTCAAGAAGAAATCAATCTTCTCATAATCCCTTTCTTATAATTGAATATTCTTGGCCATGTGGAGATATCTCTTTGTTAATCTACATGAGACTATTCCAAATGTTAGGAATTACCTGCAGGAATTTTAGTTATGAAAAGGGGTGTTGTTACCGTGTTTAGCGAGTACTTTTTTGGCACAATAGCTACGCTACAGAGCATCTTCCAGCAACTGTTTCGACCCAACCTTGAAGCGGGTTGGACAGGGTTCAGCTAATGGAATATTAAACCTAGACTTAGTTTAGGCTTTTCCAAGCCCATATCAATTCACAACTTAGGGTTTAAGTTCTTAACACACAAAATAATTTTTCAATTAGGAATCGCCACTAATATATTTTTGGTGGATCGATTAAAAACCTAAATAAAGTAACGGAAGAATTACTTCATTTCTATGAACTAGAGATTAAATAAGTTTGGGGAATTGATTACACTAAATTTCTTTAACAACATTTCGTTACCCTTTCTCTCTTTTTAAAAAAAAAAATGTTTTGCACGCAACTTGCATTGATTTTGAATTACTAACATATGAGGTGATCATGCGAGTACGCGATCATTATTCAATACTCAAGAAAACAAGACAATAAATAAATTGCAAACACAGGAAGGAAATACTTACCTTATAGCTATGAAAGTATCTGCAATGTTAGCTTAAAAATCACATTAACAATCCTAGATATGATTTCTAATCAAGACGCAGTCGCTTAATTTTTATTTTTATTTTTTGGTTTTCACTTATTTAAATGAAATTTAAAATCTACATGCAATGCAATGCAATGACGTACAAAAATGTTTAACTAAAAAGACATGTAACATGCAACCTAACATGCAAATTATATGTCACGTGATATTAATTAAATGACCTAATATAATGACTTACAATTATTAATACAACTATTCTAACATGTCTCACACTTCAATTTAAATTATTCCTAAATAGGTGAATTAATTCTATGTGACATACACATTACAGTTTTTATGTTTTCTTTTTTAAATAAAATTCGAAATTAAAAATACCTAATATTTAAACATGCAATCTATTCTAAGAAAGGAAATCTAATTCATCCTAAAACAATTTTTTAAGTTTTCACTTAAAAATTCTGAATAAATAACATACCTAATTTAACATGCAATCAAGTCCAAAGCAACATTATCAACAAGAATCAAATCAAACATCAAGACGTTTTTGTTTTTGTTTTCTTTATAGAAGCAAAATCAATTCAAATCAAGTAAAGATAGAAAGACAAGTAAGACACCAAATCACAAAGATATTATCCATATCCATTTAATTTTGATAATAAATTGGTGAGTCTGCTTGAGGATCGGATTGGCAATGTTCACGTTTTCTGATTTCATGTGACTTTAAGGACGCGCATGACAACATTTCTATTTCTCGATTTCTCTATTTTTCTATTCCCCAGAACAGGTTTGGAACAGAAATCCGTTTGGTAACGCAATTTAATTTTTTTTATTTCTGAAACAGATTTCTATTCTAGAAATAGATTTGGAGTAGAAATCAGAAGTTAAAATTTTTAGCTTTTCTATTTCTAAAACAGAAATGAGAAATCAAAATTTTTCTTATCGTTCACTCTTGTCATCGCCCATCGCCCACCGGCCACCCATGGGACGTTGGACACCTGCCACTAGCCAATTGCCCACCACCCCGCCCGCCGCCGACCGCTGGCCATCGGACTCCGGCCGCCCATCGTCAACCATCGCCATCGGATGCCGGATGCTCGTCGGTCGTTGGCTGCTCATCACCGACCATTGGACACCGGGGGCCCATCGCTGACCACCGGATGTTCACCACCGATCGCCCGCCGCTTGCCACATGCCGTTGGATTTCGGCCGCCCGCTGGACTTCGACCAATGGCCACCGGCCGCCGAACTTCGGACATCAGACGCTGGACTCCGGATGTCAGATGCCGGTCGTCGACTAGTCGGACGCTGGACACCGAACTTCAGACATCGGACGCCGGCCGCCGACCGCCGAACGTTGGATGCTGAACTCTAGACATCAAACGCTGGACGCCGGATGTCGAACTTTGGACTTCATCCGCTCGCCACTGGTCGCCGGACGTCGGACTTCGGCCACCAAACATCGGACGTTGGACTCCGGCCACCAGACGCCGGTCGTCGCCACTCCTAGAAATAGAAATATTATTTTTTTACTAAACGAATTTTTATTCCAGAAATAGAAATTTGAAATCGTTATCAAATGCGTTTCTTTCCAGAAATTTTGTTATGCGTGCCTAAAGGTGTTTCCATCTCCAATACATCAAATGATATGGTAATAAAGCCACTCGAACGCGTTTGCCCCGATAGATTTGCTACTACAGGAGGTGTTTAGGCAAAATATCGAAAGGGAATTTTTTCTGGCAATTCTTCGTTTTCTGTTTTCAGCTGACTTTTGGAGCCCATTTGTCTCCGCAGATTTCCAATTGCCGAGGGTTTTTAGGCAAAATACCTAAAGGGAATTTTTCGTGGAGCAAAAGGGAATTTTTTCTAGCAAATCTTCGTTTTCTGATTTCAGTTGACTTTAAGAGTGTTGTGATCTCCGATACATCAAATCGTATGGAAATAAAGCTTTTGGAGCCCATTTGTCCCGGCATATTTCTAACTGCCGGGGTTTTTAGGCAAAATATCGAAAGGGAATTTTTCGTTGATCAAAAGGGAATTTTCTCTAGCAAATCTTCGTTTTCTGATTTCAGCTGACTTTAAGGGTGTTGTGATCTCCGATACATTAAATCCCAATCTCATATTTATATTTTAATGTCATAAAAAATTGAGAATTTTTGGTATCACAAAAGTAAAGTTTGAAATAAATTTGGGATAAATATATCACACTATATAAGTTTGAAATAAATTTGTCATTATTAATTGTTGGAGAAAACTTCCTTGAGTGTTTTGAAGTTGACAAAACGTTTCCATCAGTCTAGTCTGAAGACTTGCAGACTCTTCCATCAAAGTTTAAAGACTCCGGATTGCCAGACTCAAGACTCAAAGTCTATCCTCATTGACAGTTTCTAGACCGTCGAAGAAGGCTTATCCAAAACTGGATGTTTCGTTAAGGATTTGACTTTATCGATTTGGAGAAGATCTCTTGGCTGGATATAGCATGTCAAAATCCATTATTCAAATTAAGATTGATTAAGGGATTTTGGATCCGTTGATTGGCGAAGTATACTTGGAAGGTTCTACTTATGGAAACCTAGATCCTGTTTGTATGGGCGAGCATGATTGATGGGCTATCGTCATGTTCCTTAAATAGCTCGAAGATATTCCTAATTGATTCTGTCCAACGGGTAGATTGGAAGAATTCCTTTGGTAAGTGCCAACGGGTATGATGGCATAAAGGAGTATTTAAGGAAGACGTTCCAGTTGTTCGAGTGTGCGCGCGATAGAAGAACTCCAAAGTCTGAAGCTCCTTGTTCTTAGTCAATTAAACTGTTGAGCGAAATCTTATACGCAAAAGAGTGTCCATATCTTTGAGAGACCTTGAGGAAGTGTAGTAGAGTCTCTACACTATGAAATCAAGGAAGAGCTTTACTGTAACAACTCTTTTGTTCATAGTGAAATCCAGTCGGTGGGCTGTCAGTGCGGAAGAGTGGACGTAGGCTTGGATTAAGCCGAACCACTATAAACTCTGTGTTCATATTCTCTTCCCTACACTCTTTTACTTTGATCGTAACTCGTTTTGTTTACAAGAGACGAATTTCCTTTTCATAATCTATTGCTGATTTGAGTTGCATACTTCAATAAGGGAAATTTGTTTTTACACCTATTCACCCCCCTCTAGGTGCTCATACTAGCTTTCACATTAATAAAGTTTAAGATTTTTAGGTAATACTCTAAGGTTTTTTGGACATAATTTAGAATTTTTGATGGCTTTTATCCAAACAAAAACCCTAGCTCCAGTATCCAAAAAAACCGGGTCAGAACTGACTCGCAATCTGACCCGATTGATCTAACTAGGCCAGTCTCGACTCGCGCCTCCCTCCTGCAGCCTGCATCGCAGCAGGCAGCGTGCTCGCCTTGGCTAAGCTACACGCCCTCCGACGTTGCCTCAGCAGGCCCAAGTCGAGGGTCCAACCTCCACCTGAGTCACCGTCCGTCCTCCGGCCAGCGTAAATGCCACTAGCATCCTCAGCCCCACACAAACAAAAATGGCGGCGGCGAACGAGAGCGGAAAAACTGAATGGTTAACACTTGGAACGCCAACCATCTCGTGAGGACTTTGACTCAATAGGACGACACTCGCGCAACTTGATTTCTGCCCAAAATGATGAAAATAAAACCAGATCTCGTTGGCGCATTTCGTCAAACAAGTGGAGTGCGCACTGGAACTAGAGGTTCTCGGCTCGAACTGGATTGGAACCGATGTTAGGACCCTCAACAGACGAACCGAGACACGCACAGTGACCTCACAAGGAATGGCAGGTGGGCGGAGCTCATGTGAATCAGATGGCCACGGTCTCCAGTCTAACGCGCCCGGAAAACGGGGTAGAAGATAGAGGAACTGGGGGGAGGGGGTACCGTTTTGGCTTGGGGACCACGCGGCGGCGGTTCATCTACGTGGTGTTTATCGGAGGCTCGCTCTTACTCTCCCTATCTCTCCCTCGAGCCCGATCGCCTCCTCTCTCTCCTCCTTCGGGCACCTTTTATAGAGTTGAATGGCCCGTCGTCAATCCCGTGGGGCAGACGGGTTTTCTGGTGACCTTACGTACGGCGGGCTGCCCGCCATCACATCCCCGGTCGGGTGGCGCTGGCCCTGCTGCTTTGCTCTGCCTGCTCTCCCCGCTGTCGCGCCCTTTCCATCCTCGGTATCGTGGGGAGGAAGAATGAGGAAGGGATGATCGGGTCGAGCCAGTGGAGGCGCGGAGGGAAAGAAAGAAAAGAAAAGGGGAAGAAGGGAGGAGAGTGGGGTTGGATTAGGCCCACCCCCTAAGCCTTTTCGTCCCTTTTCTTGCTTTTTTTTTTTAAAAAAAATATTTCTATTTATCCAAAAAATGTAAAATAAGGAAAAATGAAATACAAAGTAAAAATTAGTAGATGCAAACAATATTAATACCTAGAACGATGTGAAAATCATTTTTTATTAACGCCAAATTGGTCCTTAATTTTTATGCAATTTTATCCGAAATATTTAGTTGAAATATTAAATGTCAATATTAAAGTTGTCATATCACGAGGTTACGAGGTTATAGCCATGGACGCTCAATGAATGCCTAAGTAGCATGCGTATTGACTTTGTAAAGCACCTAGATACGTATATGCTTATTTCAAGGTGAGATTCCAGCTTAAATTACTCTTCATGTCCATCACATTCCCCTATATTAAGACCCACCCGGAATTTGCTCAAAATCATCTTCGTGGAGTCTCATCCTCAAAGAGAAAAATAAGCAATCAAGAAGCTACTCATCCCATTGGCAAATCAATAAAAGAGCAAATGGCTGTCCAACTTAGTACATTTCTCACGTCTAAACCCATGAAGTCACCTTCCTTTAATTTGTCTTCGATCGCCAATCCCAGCCAAAGATCTCCCAAGTCCATGTCCTCCAATCTTGGCTCTCGCTCCACCTCCAAGTGAGTTTTCTAACGTTCCACTCTTCCATTCACTCCTGCCTTTTGGATCTATTGAGAGTGTGATTTAGTCTTTGATGTTGAATGCATGCGTGTACTGTGTATCTTTTGCAAGAACCGTACATATCTTATGTTATCATTGAGAGAAACTATGCTTTGTGATAGTTCCCTTTTAAGAGGTTGAATTGAGCATCTTCAATTCGTCTGTGTTCGTCTAGCTAACACATGAAATCCCTTGTGCTCACATTCTAGCTCTCTCTTCTTCTCTCACACCACATTGACTTGAGCGTCGGAGTGCCTATTTATGAATGTAATGTCTTTGTGTAGATATGCAACATGAAACCATCGTCATATATGAATGTGATCTCAATTGATTTGACCTCAATTCTAAATTTGATGGGAGAATTATCAAAAAAGTTCTAAACCTATAGCAATTGTATCAATTCAGTCATAAATTTATTTTTTTGGTCAATTGAGTTCTAAACCTTTTGTAATTGTGTCAATTCAATCTATCCAGCCAAATTTGGCTAGATGACACTTATTGTCCAGCCGATGCTGAAGTGGATAATTTTTTAATAATAATTTATTTTTTCGAATTTTTTGATTTATTTTATTTTTTCCCCTTTTTTTTCCCTCCATCCTCCTCCTTCGTCTGGCTGGTTATCGGACCAAGGCAATTGTTTAGAGGCCAGGGAGGATCACCGAACTGAGGTGAGCTGGCTGGGGTAGGGCGAGCTCCTCTCGCTGTCAATGGGTGAGGGCAAGCTCGCCCAGCCACTAGCGAGGGGTGAGCTCAACCTCGCCCTTGCCTAGCGACAGTGAGGTCGAGCTTGCCCTTGTCCAATAACAATGAGGTAAGCTCATCTTGCCCCAGCGAGGTAGCCTCAATCCAGTGACCAGTCCTTGCCTCTAGCCGGTCAGCTTGATCTAGTGACTGGCCAAAAGGAGGAGGATGGAGGGGAAAAAAAGAGAAAAATAAAAAAAGGAAAAATAAAAGATAAAATAAAAAGATGAAAAATTTCAAAAAAAAAATATTATTAAAAAATATCCATGTCAATGTCGGCTAAACGGTCGATGTCGGCTAGCGTTCACATTAATGCCGGCGGCCAAATTTTCTAAGATATGGCCAAAAGAGATGGTTTTATATGAATATTGGTCAGAGACGAATTTTCTAAGCTATAGGAGAAGTGATGTTTTTATTTGAATGTTGGTTGGAGCTTTGAGTTTAGCTTTTGTCAACTTTTGAGCTGTAGACTTCGATTCTCCCTTGTCCAACACTCTCCTATTCAGCTTGATCGATCAACAACAATCGACACTGCCGTCCCAACACCCCCACTCCCGCGTACATAAGTTAAAAAACCTCACTTATCGAAGTTAGCTATGGTAAAATAAACAAATAAATAAAACAAAATAATAAAATGACGATAACGATTGTCAAACGTCTTCGTATAGGCATGCAACACAAAACCATCGTCATTTCTGAATGTGATCTCAATTGATTTGACCTTGATCGTAACATACGAAGTAGCTTCTTTTACAAATGTTCTAAGCTATGGTCAGAAGAGATGCTTTCATTTGAATATTGGTTGGAGACGAATTTTCTAAGCTATAGGCAGAAGAGATGCTTTTATTTGACTATTGGCTGGAGCTTTGAGCTTAGCTTTTGTCAACTTTTGAGTTGTAAACTTCAATTCTCTCCTGCTTTCTCTTGACATGGCTTGTTGTCCCTTTCGATTATGGATTTGATTTATGGTAGTTTTTACTGGTCAAATTTGGAGTCTTCGTTTCTTCCGCTCCATTATGTTCTTATATCTTACATCTACTAGGTGTGTGATAAAAATTGCTAACATAAGAACTTGGCAACATTAGAGAGAGGGTGGAAGTGACTATTGGATTTATTTTATATGTGAACTTGTCCAATCAGTCCTAAACCTATTGTATATATATTGATTCAGTTCTAAACTTTTCAATTTTGTCACCTGAATCCTAAACCTTCCAATGGAATTCCAACATAGTCATTCCGATTAATTTTCATAGGAAATTAAGGCAGGGCATCATGTAGGACGACAGGTGATGACTGAATCGTCATGTCAATTTTGTATAAAGCTATACTTATAAATGAATATTATTCCGTTAACTTCTATGGAACTTTAACAAAATGAAAGTGGGCAAAAGCTTTTGTGATTGGTGGGATGTGGTTATGAAACTGTAAGCGGTCCCATAGAGATAATGAAAGGATAGGGCTTCATCAGTATAAACAATACTAACATGTGCATTAGATCCGGGGCCAGCACCAACTACCACACTAGCACGGAACTCATGAAACTATGCAAAGAATTAGGCAGGCTTTACAACGTTACGAAGAAATTCAGGACTTTATAGCTATCCTAGGAAATCACGCAAGGCAAGGGACAAGCTAAGACACGAGTTATAAGGCAATCAATGCCAACTCATAATCATTTGGTTCTTGCAAATATTCAAGGACTTCTTTACATGCAAAGCATCTCCTTGTACGCCTTTTTTGTCTACCGATTGAACTCAATACAATCCGATGAAAAGTGTCGAGTGGAATCGCGTAGACTCTCATACGATGAACAGATTCTCAATTCCAAAATGAAAGATAAAACAAAAAAGAAGCTGGAGAATTGAATTAGTATGAACAAACTTTCTTATTTTCAGTAGAGTGGGGAGTGCCCTGGTCAATTCTTATGTTAAGTTTAGATTCCCGAGTATCAACATGCCAACTGGCCAAAGTTTTTACAATCCATTTGAATCCTCAATCTACTTCATGGTATTTAAGCGCATGGGGTGCACCCTTTAGCGATTTGACATTTTACTAGATCTAGCATCCAATTTGTTTCCTGCTTGTAACGAACCATAAGAAATCACTAATTATTCAAATGTTTAATCCAGGGAGAACGTCAAGAACCCTTCTGTTCCTCGCAGGGAGGCACATGTTCAGGTAACCCACTCCATGCCACCCGAAAAGATCGAAATATTCAAATCCATGGAGGATTGGGCCGAGAAGAATGTATTGGTTCACTTGATACCTGTCGAGAATTGTTGGCAACCACAAGACTTTCTGCCGAATGCAGCATCGGATGGATTTGAAGAACAAGTTAGGGAACTTAGGGAGAGGGCTAGGGAAATCCCTGATGACTACTTTGTTGCTTTGGTTGGAAGCATGATAACAGAAGAAGCCCTTCCTACTTATCAGACAATGCTTAATACTTTGGATGGAGTTACAGACGAGACAGGTTCGAGCCTAACACCTTGGGCCATTTGGACAAGGGCATGGACTGCGGAGGAGAACAGACATGGTGATCTCCTGAACAAGTACTTGTACCTGTCTGGACGAGTAGACATGAAGCGAATTGAGAAAACGATTCAGTATCTGATCGGGGCAGGGATGGTGAGATCCTACCTCTACTATGACCAACTAATATGCAAGTCCATCAGCACAAAATCACACTCATATGCATGCAAATCTTGAGCATCTAAAAGAGACACTGAATGCACTGGAATCATTTTGGTTAATATGTATGACCATCGCAACTCATAATGTGGACTGTCGTGTTCAAATATAAGTTATGCCTCTGCAATTGAACAGTGATTTATGCAGATGACTTTAAACTTCAAGAGTCGTTCCCCAAGAATCAGTGGAGACAGACGCCACCAAAATTTCAGGGAACTCTGTACTTTTTAAGGCTAATTACCTCTCTATATTTTTGTCCCAGGATCCTCGAACGGAAAACAGTCCCTACCTCTTCTTCATATACACTTCATTTCAAGAAAGAGCGACGTCTATTTCTCACGGAAACACTGGCAGGCTTGCTAAGGCACATGGGGAAATGAAATTGGCTCAAATTTGTGGTAAGATTGCATCAGATGAGAAGCGTCATGAAGCAGCCTATACAAAAATCATGGAGAAGCTCTTCGAGATCGATCCAGATGGCACTGTCTTGGCACTTGCCGACATGATGAGAAAGAGAATCACCATGCCAGCTCATTTGATGTATGATGGTTGTGATGACAACATTTTCTTCCATTACTCGGCTGTTGTACAGAGGCTCGGTGTTTATACAGCAAAAGACTATGCAGATGTCCTGGAGTTTCTGGTAAGAAGGTGGAAGGTGGAGAATCTGACTGGACTTTCAGCAGAGGGAAGAAGAGCCCAGGATTACGTCTGCGGTTTAGTACCAAAAATTAGAAGGCTGGAGGGGAGAGCTTCGGAAAGGGCCGAGGAAGCACTCACTATTCCCTTCAGCTGGGTTTCAGATAGACAAGTGAAGCTTTAGGGTATAAATTTACCATATGGCGGTTGAAATCTGTCTTTTACAAGCTTGTAGTCACAAGATATTTAGATGACAATAAGAAAATCCCAAGTCGTGTAGGGATATCGCAGTGACATGATATGTTCAACCTATTGACTCTGTATCTCTGCGTGCTAGAAAAATATTACTACTGGACTGATTTGTGTTAGTTAAAATGGTGCATGCATCATCGCAGTTGCTTATGTTGAAGATTTCCCACTCGTTGAGCCCAAATGTTCTCTGTTGGTTGTACTGGGAGAAATGCCTGAGAGATATGTACTTGATGAACTTATGAGGCTAATGCATACTGGGTTTTGAGAAGAGAATTACGGACCAAGATCACTAGTGAGAAAAAGGAGTAATTGTCATTTTAGCTGTTGCTCTTGTTGAGGTGGCGTATCTGGTACAGAAGCCAAAATAAACTTGGGAAAAGCAGTTTTAATAGCTATATTTCTTGCATGTGAGCTACATCGCCTCCGACAAAAATGAGCACATATCCACTAGTTGATTTTGTCTCATTTAAATCTGAAATCTAGTTAGTATCACTATATTCTTTTGATACAATGGAAAATTCACTATATAAAATGTCGTTCTCTCTTTTGCATTGTGTTGCATTCTTTGTCTCAACTATTGTTTGACTGTCAAACATTTCACTTTTTTCTTTTTCTTTTTTTAATAAAAGTTAATCTATATGCATTACCATGTTCAACATAATCAATAAATGTGGCTACATGATATAAAGTAACTCAACAATGGACAAAGGTATTTGATTTCAATAGCGCACATAGACTCAATCGAGCACACATATACCATCATCACCTCTTAAAAAGATCGGGTCTAATCGAACTCAATTTTTGTTGCATGCAATTGAATATGGTAGTGAATCTTTTCAACAACCATCCAAAGTTAATTTATGCAAACATAGCAATAAATATTAAAGCTCTGAATATTCTTGGATGCCAAATCATCTTAGGGCAAAAATGAATCATGTAATGGCGAATTGATGGAAATTTTTGTTATATATTTGGATTAATACTATAAAAAACCCTAGTATATTTGTGACAAATTTACCAAAACTAACTTTTTAACTACTGAAAATCTGAAACTAGTACACCCGTAGAAAATTTATCCTCTATTAATTTCTATTAAATTTTAATATCAAATTGCTAAATTGAATAATATGTGATAATTGATTGGTATACCAGTTTGGAGCTAAAGACTTCGCTTGTCACATATGTATCAATTTGTGATTTTTCGTCGTATTAATCCAATTTAATGGAAATTAATGGATGGTAAATTTGTCACAAATATACCAATTTAGATTTTTTATGATCAAAAAATTAGTTTCAGCTAAATTTGTCAAAAGTATACCAATCTGGAGTTTTTGGTAATCAAAAAACTATTTTTAGATAAATTTGTTATAGATATATCAAATTGAGATTTTTTGTGGTATTAACCCTATTTCTTTTGACATCTAACATGGACACATCACAAGAAAAACTGATTTTCATAAACTTTATTGACAAATTACAAATGATGAAGAACTAAAAGATTAACTAATCTCGATTTCCTATTTCTTCATTTAAACGACCAGTGATTCAGAAAAGAACATAGCACGGAGAGCCAAAAAGGAACACGTGTAAATGCTCAGAAGGTTGGAGAATGAGGGGATGTCAGAGACTTTCGGATTTATTTTTCAGTAAGCTAATTCATGAGATGAAAATGCTAGATTATCCATCAAACTCAATGGCCACATAAACTTGAGAACTTACCTTTTTAATCCCAAAAAATAAAAATTAAATATGAACCCTTTTTCTTTCCATTTCTTTTTCCAATTTCCGTTTCTTTCTCTTTCTAAATGGGCACACGGAATCCCAACGTGGTTTAAAGATTTCACTAAATAGGTAATTGAAAAATTTGTAAGCATCTCCATAAAAGAGTATGGAAGTACAAATTCATAACATATGCTTGATTTGATCGCTTATATTCAAAGAGAACACACACAATAAGATTTCACAAGAAACTCGATTACAAGACTTCGAATTTTAAACTTTGAATGAAAGAATCACGAGCTAACAGACACTTTAAATGCCATAATAATAATCGGAAAAGCTTGACCCCATTCATTAACGGCGGACTTTACCAATTACTTCATGGTATATAGATAAGCTTAAAAACAGCATCTGGCAATTGCCCTTTGGTAACCAATTTTTATTGCTTGAAATTCAGTAATTGAGATTAACATGTGATACTTTGAGAATTTTTAATAGCCCATTAAAATTGCCAATTCATGCTTTGTTAAATTTTGGAGAGTTATCAGTCCAGAGAAAAAGATAATCCACCATAATTTTATCTAACATATCTTCTTATAACAATGTGGGATTGCTCTTACAGCTATCATCCTCTTCTGACTAGATACAAAATTTGGGTCGTGGTAGTTTAATTAATCGTCCAGATTTTTTTGTTGGGAATTTCAGTCTCTGGGAATTTCCATTACTCATCTATAGACAGTGAAACTTTTTTTTTTTTTTTTTATAGATAGTTGAAGACCAAATAATTAAGAAGCTAACATTATATGTCCTAATCATATTTTATTCCAATATCATCTTCTATTTGTCCGTAGTAATTACGAAATTAGATGTATTGCCATTGTAAAACATAAATTACACATTCACCATTAGAATGTTGGAATACGGTAGAATTCGGCTATAAACCTAATATATTATACGCAGATAATGAACTTAATACTAATTCAAAAAGCTATCGCTCTAGAATAAAATGAGAGAAAGAAATTATATCCTGCCACACTCAATTTTTGTGTTAATTTGTGCTACACAAAATAGATTGAATGATGTCTTTATTGGACGAGATCATTGTAGATAGTATATGAACTAGGGGTGTTATTGAGGTGGCTTAATAAGCCACTTGTGGAAGCTCCTAAGAACTCAATCAACTACAAACCGTTTTTGTTTGGACGTTTAAGTTGTTAGGAAATAAGTTAACAATGTATTTATTAGCACAAAACTTAATACTCGTCCTCGCATCCGGGCCGGTCTAACATGGCCAAAACAGGTTGTGAATAGAGTCACTTTAACGGAATAATCATTGTATCAGAAAACATGCATAATAACTGTAAAAGAATATTGAGAAATGGAGCGTCAAGATTTGAATTTTAACATAGTTATGACACCGTACTTTTTCCAAATGTTTAAATTGATAAGAAAGGGCTAACATCGTGCAATGTCAGACAAATTGTTAGCCACTAAAACCGGATTACACAGTTAAATAAAGTTTAACTATATACCGTATAATGATGGGCTTACCAACCTTGAACTTTCAGGTGCAGGTGGTATGAAGTAGTTACGACTCATCTCGTAACAAGTCCGACATTTGAAATCCATGAGATCCACTTGGAGTTGCTACCGCTGATTTTCCCTTCCTGTCCTTCACCCTATCAAGAAATTTTATGTATTATTGTATCTCATGCATTAACATGAAAACTGCCTATTAAAGTCCATCGACTCCTTTGGAAATGCACAATGGATGCAATTTTCGGAGTCTCTCCTTTGTTCACTCGAAGCTTTGTAGGCTCTGTCTGCAAGGACCGACCTTTATAAAATACTTTTTGGATGATGATAAATGTCAATCAAGGTGCAAACAATTCAAGAGTGGGCACAACACAGTCACGCCCCCTTGTAATTTTCAGCATAATTCATATAAACGCAAAAACAAGGAAACATGACTAACTAAAGAGACATGCTTGAAATACCAAAGAAAAAAGAAAGACAATCAAATTGAGCCATCTTTCAATTAGAGAGAAATAAATCTACAGGAGAGATGAGCGAAACCACTTTGGTGACTAGAGCGACAAATGCTAACTTTACTAGGGCCGACGGTAGTTTGTCAATCGAAACATAATATACAAAATATAATTTTCAAATCAAAACAGCTAATTATAATCAAAGAAAAAAATAAAAACAATAATAATAATAATAATAATAATAATAATAATAATAATAATAATAATAATAATAATAATAATAATTGTCATTGTTAATGCCGTGATTCTTTATAAGTAGTTATTAAGAGTTAGTGTGTTTATATAAACGCTTCAAGATATTAGTCACGCATACCCGGTAAATAAATTTAGTGTGTATATATATATATATTAAGTATTACCGTTAGAGAATGACTCATGGACCATACACATTCACAATCATTGAATTGCGGAACTCAACCGATCAATGCTCGTAAGAGATCCAATTAATGGTCGATCAAGTCCCAGCAACATTTCTTTAATTGTTGGGACTTTGGAGGGACCGTTGCGCACATGCAATGTCTCAAAATCAGGCAAATGACCATGATCATGCACGTGTATTGTGTAACACTTGCTTTTCCTCTTTCCTTTTGCATCCGCCATGCCTAGAGCTTGCCTAAGCCCAAGGCTTATGGCTGCTTTGGCCATGGAGCTTGACCTCGAACCCAAAGCTTTGGCTGGCAATAGTCACTCGAGTTCCGAGCTCGGCCTTGAGCTTGTGGCAACGGCCACTTGAACTTCAAGCTTGTGGGCATGGTGCCCCGAGCTTTGAACTCCCATCATTGGCCGCTAGATTTAGACACTCGAGAACACGGACGCTCAATATGGAGTCTCTAGCTTTTATGGACACAAAGTTTGAGCTTGAGCCTAAAGTTGCTGGCTTGAACTTGAGCTAGCAGCAGCCATGGCGACTTGAGCTTGAGGTTGTGACCATGGTTGCCATATCACGAGCTTACAGCCATGGCCACCTGAACTTTGACATCTTGCCACCATGGTGTCAGTTAAACTAAGCTTGCGGAAGCCATGGCTGCTGGAGTTTTGGGTGTGTGGCTATGGATGCTCCATGGGAAAAAGTAACGGAGAATATGAGGAAAAAGCAAGTGAGAGAGAGAGGGAGAGAGGAAAAAGTAATAGATAGAGAGGAGAGAGAAGTAAGGAGAGAGGAAGATTTTTGGAAGGTGAGCTCGATGTGACACGTGTCACCCAATGATAGACTGATATTTAGCTGAGCCTTTATTTTTTCAGCAGCGCAAATGAATGCGCAAGTAACATGTGTATTGACTTTGTAAAGCACCTTGATCGGTATGCTTAGCTCAAGGTGAGATTACAGCTTAATCACGCTTCGTGTCCATCCCATTCTCCCATATAAAGAGCCCCTAGAATTTGCTCAAAATCATCTGTGGAGTCTCTTCCTCAGAGAAAAACAAACCAATCAAAGAACTACTTATCACATTGACACATCAATAAAAGAGCAAATGGGTGTTCAACTTAGTACATTTCTCACTTCTAAGCCCATGAAGTCACTTTCCTTCAACTTGTCTTTGATCGCCAATCCCAGCCCCAGATCTCCCAAGTCCATGTCCTCCAATCTTGGCTCCGGCTCACCTCCAGGTGAGTTTTCCAACATTCCCATTTTCCATTCACTCTTGCTTTTTGGAGCTAATGAGTGTGATCTAGTCTATGACGTTAAATGCATGCGTGTACTATGTACCTTTTGCAAGAACTGTACATACATCGTGTCATCGTTGAGAGAAAAGAGGTTGAATTGGGCATCTTCAATTCCCCACCTTGAAGGTTCAATATTATCATCCGTGTTCATCTAGCCAACACATGAAGTCCCTCGCACTCACACGTGAGTTTTCTTTTCTTCTCTCACACTACACTAATTTGAGCGTCAGAGTGACTATTTTTTTGGGGGGGGAAGGGAGGAAGATTACCAAGTCTCTTTAGTTAGTGATAAAAATTGCTAACATAAGAATTACCGAATGGCAACATTAGACAGAGGCTGGAAGTGGCCATTGGACTTAATTTATAGGGGAACTTGTTCGATCAGTCATAAACATATTGTACGAATATTAATTTAGTCCTAGACGCCGGCCCACCAAAATTTACCGGATCTATTGAATTTATGTAATTGTAAAGGATTTAGGATTGAATTAGCCAAAAAAAAAAGTTTACGATTGAATTAGCATAATTGTAAGAGGTTTAACTTTTTTTTTTTATAATTCTCCCCTATTTGGGGCCCTCCCTAGCCCCTCCTCACCCATATCTCTCTTCGGGGTCACGAGTGAAGTCGACATAGACCTTCCAAAGAGACTTTTCAAGAGCGTAGGTCACCATTTGATTGGAATTAAGCAAGTCACTAAAAGGCTTCATCTCGATCCTCATTCAGATTTGAGAAGACGAGGATGTAAAACAACTAGAGGGCATTCTCTCCTTTTGGGGAAGACAAATGTACAGAAAGAATCGAGAGTACAAGGCATGCGGGTAATAGCAATTACAGTTTTCATTTTACACACCAATCATTTACTATTTCCATTATTATCCTATTCCGTCCCCTCCTTACTCGGTAATGGATATTAGGCACGTTCAGTATGCCAACGTGAAGAATAAGAAGGCACCTCAGAGCGCGACACGTGTCGTCTATGGAGCCTAATTCTCATACCAAAATTTTTGAACTGTGTGGCCTCTTTTTTTCCTTCTTTTGAGAGAACGCTCTCTCTTTCTCTCTCTCTCCCTTGCACTTTCTCTCTCTTCATGCCCGTTCGCCTCTCTCTCTCTCTCTCTCTCTCTCTCTCTCTACTCCCTCTCTTCCATCAACGAGCCACCGCGCTCGACCGACGAACCCTCGCACCGCCCCCGGCCGGCTCCGGCTCCCAACCCTGGCCCCGGCTCGCTCGGCCGACAAACCCCCTGCACACGCTCTCTCTGTCTCCACCTGTCTCTGGCCCCCCTCTCTCTCTCCGATGACCCACAAAGCCCGCGTCCAATCGACAAGGCGCCGTGCCGCCCCTTCGGCTCATCCATTGCCTTTGCCACCGCCAAATTGTTGGCCCCCCGACTATGCCATCTCTAAATTGTTGGCCCCCAGACTATGCCATCTCTCTCTCTCTCTCTCTCTCTCTCTCTCTCTCGTGTCAAGCCCCGATCCTCAAGCGCATGTCCATCCCTCGGTGGTCAATAATAAAAATGCGACTTCACAGAACGAGTCGCCGACCTTTTCATTTTATTACACATGCGGAACCGAATAACAAATCCCTTGATAGTAACCATCTCGGGATAGAAAAGCAGGACAAGAGATTCACAAACAAAACATGTTTTTATAAACCAACCGAGTCATATACAAGAGTCTATACCCAAAAGATTTCAAAAGACTGACTCTCGAAAAGAAACTGTCCTATCTGACCTACATCACGGATCTCCTCAACTCGGCTCTAGGTCCTCCATCCTACGGTCCTGAAATGTTAAGCCCACGACAGGGTGAGATATAAATCTCAGCGAGTCCACGCTCTAAACCCCGATTAGGAGGGTAATACGCCTAAAGGCGTCCTAACCACACAATCAATAATACTCACCTCGCCTCAGTTCCTCCCTGCACATAAGTACAATTCATATACACAATGCATATAATCACAGCACACCACAATTGAAACGCCTCATCAACTCAATCAATCATAGGGGTCCCGATTATAAGGCCAAACCGTTATGACACGTCCAATACCGTGCCACACTGTTTTGTCTCATAATCCGGTGCATCTAACTCAATCAATCATGCGTTCCAATTGATAATTACGCCCCTCTAGGGCACGGCCTACTCCTAAGTTCAGCAGTGTACTGGCGTAGCCAGGCATCATCTCACCCCATTGAGCACGGCTACGAATCTCAAAGACGGCTTTCCCGAAGGAGTATAGGTCTAGAATCTACTGCGACCCAAATCCCATATAGGGTAACGTCGGCGTAAACCCTTGGGACGGGTTTTCTTAACCAACATACGACCATTCAATCTTGGCCTAGAACACCATGCATTGCACTCAAATGCCTCAATTAAAATAGTGATCCTAGCCTATTTTCTTCGTATTAAAAATACTCGGTGAAAATAGTCGTGTGTGGGTACACGGTCAGATCGAACCCGAAAAATTCATAACATTCTTTTTAAAGTCCCACTGTTTTATAGTGTATAAAACTATTTTCGGTGTTAAAACCCAACACCTAGGATTTTCTGAATAAATATCGAAATTCACAAATTTTGGAATAATTGACTAAATTTTCAATTAGCACTCAATTTGTACAAATTAACATCCAATTGCATAAACTGAACACGCCATTGCAATCAGCACGAAATTCCGATCATCGGTTATCTCGGTATCATTTCCGAAAAATATTAAATAATTAAATAATTACCAAAATTAATTAAATAAATCAATTTAAATTCAATAAATAGCAACTTAGGCCGGAAATGATAATCTAACCACCTAAACGAGCTTAGAAAATTTCTGAACCTATCTAGATAAATAATACATCATATCTAGCCCTTAATTAATCTAATCTAACCACCTAATATGCATAATTAAATAATTAAATCACTAATATAATCTAACTAACCACATAATCCTTAATTAACTTAAACTAAACACCCCTTAAACGTCATTAACATCATAATGAGAGTTTAGTACATAAACTCACCGATTTAGCGCGAAAACCGGTTCACCGCGACGGCGGCCGAAACTCGGGCTTACGGTGGCATCAACAGAGGTTCGGACCGGGCCGAAAACAGCCTAACAAATCTTAGCCCAAGTTGAGATTTGTTCTTGAATTGAGCTAGATCGAAGTTGGGTTGGAACTAGCGGACTGCTGGGCTCATTCGACGGGGTTGAGATGTGCGGGCTGGGCTGATTTTGTGGGCTGTAGCGTGGGCTTCGAGTGGGCTGGATTGGTGTGGAGGTTGAAGCATGGACACTGGCAGTGGGCTAGGGAATCGGTGGAGAGTTGAGTCGGTGGGGGATGAGACGATGATGATGATGCTGGCGTGAGCGGCTTCCGTGGGGTGGCTGCACGTGAAGATTGGGCGGTGTCGTCGCTGCAGGGAGAGGAGAAAACGAAGCGGAGACAAAAGATAGTGGAGGACGTGGAGAGGGGGCGCGGAACTAGAGCTTGCTTTGGTCAACTTCGGCTTCGATAGAGAGGGGAGTTGACTAGTGGGGGGTCCTTCATGGACGTGTGGCAGTGTGGAGTGAAGATCGGTGGTGGAAGACAAAGGGTGGTGGACGTTCACGAGCTGTAGGCGTGAGGGAGATTCATGAGCTGTAGGCGTGAGGGAGAGAGAGAACGACGTGGAGAGGGCTGCTTCGAAGGAGAACGGAAAGAAGATGAAGCTGCTGGGGAAATGAAATGAAAGTGGGGGAAGCGAAGGAGGAGGACAGCCGGCCAAGCTTGCAAGAGAAGCTTAGAGAGGGGGGCCAATAGTCAACAAAAATATCTCATTCACCTAATGCTTGGTCCCCTAAATACTTTCTTGCACTAAAAATCCTCAATTAACTCAATTTGGTGCCAAAAGTTGCAGCCCCATCAAGCCTACGAATTTCCTTACTTTGGGCTCCAATTTCTTCACCAAATTCCCCAATTTGATGTCCAATTTTTTTAGGGAAGAAGCCCACATAATTTCTGCAAGTTCTCTTCACCAAATAGCTCACTAAGGAGTTCAAAATTCTCTTCAATTTGGCCCCTCAGAATTTCCGTTCTTTTTCGAATCGTCCGAATTGATTTTTCGAAAAAAATCACGAGCTCGCCGAAAATTATTCGAAGGATGAGTCGACGTTCCTAAAATAAATTGTGACATGACAGAACTTTCAGTTTCTGAAATTGGGTTCAATTTCTCGGTTAATTTCAATCTGGCGCGTTTTTAGCGTGACCTAACCTACCGGGTAGCTTTTAGGAGTTTTTAGTGCAATTGACCCGTGGTCGATTATTTTCGAGCCACATTGTGCATCTTTGACACCTTGGCGACTCTCGGTTGTCATGAAAATCTCGAGATTTCAAATACGGACACAGGGTACGAAAATGACAGAAAAATCGGTCTAGTGCCGTTCGACAGAAATTTTGGAATTAGATGAAATCATCCACACACTAATCACATACTTTTGTTGAATCGACCTATCTCCGGTCTTTGATCGATTTTGACAGTGCCGTAATGACCCTTGTAGATTAGCACGGTCGAGCGGTCGATTCCTGATCGAATTCTCTAGTCTATTGTGTTTAGATTCCTTAATGGCTTCACCTGATAGGCTAGTTATTCCGTGAGTGATCAGCTCAGGGAAAAGAACTATATGCGCATCGATGAAAAGCCTAACTTATTCAATTGAAATCAGAACCTAAAATTCAGGATGTCACAACTCTTCCTCTCTTAAAAAATTTCGTCCTCGAAATTTAAACCATACAAATCTTTAAACAAAAAAGTGGGGGTACAATCGTCTCATCGAATCTTCACTTTCCTAGGTTGCTTCCTCTGTGCCGTGATGTTGCCGGACCACTTTGACTAACGGAATTGTCTTGGTGCGCAGAATCTGTTCTTTTCGATCCACAATCTGAACCGCGCTTTCAACGTATGACACTCGTTGTCCACATCTATTTCTTCAAAATTTAGCACGTGGGTCCGATCAGGCTCATACTTTCTCAACATCGACACGTGAAAGACGTCATGCACTTGCGCCAACCTTGGCGGCAATGCAAGACAATACGCTAGGATCCCGATTCTTTTCAGAATCTCAAAGGGACCTCCGTACCTCGGACTCAGCTTTCCCTTCTTGCCAAAGCACGAAGTACCTCTCATTGGTGACACCTTCAGAAAAACATGATCACCAACTTGGAATTCCAATAGTCTCCGGCGATTATCTGGGTAACTTTTCTGGCGGCTCTGAGTGGTCTTTAATCTGTCTCTGATGACAGCAACTGCATCCACTGACTGCTGAACCAACTATGAGCCTGTGATCTTTCGTTCTCCGACCTCATCCCAACAAACTGGCGTTTTGCATGCTCTACCATACAATACTTCAAAAGGAGCCATCTGGATGCTCTGCTGGTAGCTGCTGTTGTAGGCGAACTCGACAAGATGAAGTTGTTCCTCCCAGCTTCCCTTGAAATCCAACACGCAAGCTCGCAGCATGTCTTCGAGGGTTTGAATCATCCTCTCAGACTGGCCATTCGTCTGAGGATGATAAGCCGTACTTATGACAGACTGAATTTTAGATTTCGTTTTCGATTAAATAAATCGGGCCCTTCATCAATGCGCCTATAGTGCTATTCTTTAAGCTGATCACTCATGAGATAACTAGACTATCTGGTGAAGCAATTAAGGAATCTAAACACAATAGACTTGAGAATTCGACCAGGAATTGACTGCTTGACCGTGTTGATCTGCAAGGGTCGTTACGGCACTGTCGAAATCGATCAAAGACTAAAGATAGGTCGATTTGACTAAGATATGTGATCAAAGTGTGGGTGATTCCACCTGATTGCAAAATACTCGTTGATCGGCACTAGATCGATTTTTCTGTCATTTTGGTACCCGGTGCCCGTAATTGAAACCTCGAGATTTTCACGACAACCGAGGGTCGCCAATGTGTCGAAGATGTATAGTGTGACTCGAGATAAATCGATCACGGGTCAATTGCACTAAAAATTCCCAAAAGCTACCCGGTAGATTAGGTCACGCTAAAATTGCGTCGGATTGAAATTAACCGCGAATTTGAACCCGATTTCAGAAATTGAAAGTTCTGCCGTGTCACAATTCATTTTAGGAACGTCAACTCATCCTCCGAAAAATTTTTGGAGATCCCAAGATTTTTACAAAAAATCGATTCGAGCGTTGCGAAAAAAATAACGGAAATTCGGATGGGCTAAGTCGAAGAAAATTTGGACTTCCAAGCCAAGCCTTTGGGTGTCGGGGACTTGCAGAAAATTGTACGGGATTTTTCTTCATCAAAATTGGACGTCGATTTGGGGAATTTGTGAAGAAATTGAGGCCAAGGTTAGGAAATTCGGAGCTTTGGTTGGGGGGTGCATTATTTGCATCAAAATTGAATTATTATGGACTTATCTTGTTGGAAAGTATTAGGGGGACATTGCATTTAATTAGATGGATAAAGATGTTGGACTTCAAGCTTTCCAATCTTGCCGAGCACACCACCAACTTTCCTCCTATCGCTATCCTCCATCTTCGTGCATTCCATTTCCTCAACCCCTCTCCGTTTTGCTTTCATTTTCATTTTCCCCTGCATCTTCACCTTTTTATCTCCACATTTGCTCTCTCCTCCATCGAGAATTCCCTCTGCCGCGAGCCTTCCCCCACGGCTGCCCTCTCCACGCCACTTGTCCGTGTGCCATCCTTCTTCGGGCAACATCCCTCTCCATGAAGCCTTTCATTGACCAAATCCTCCACCGTTCAAGCAAAGCCCACCGAAGTTGTTCAGGCCATCTTCATCATCATCCCAACATTCCCATCTCTCTTGCCACCTTCGTTTTCCCCCCAAGTCAACCGTGGGCTTCTTCAACGACAGCTGCACGAAGTTCCGCCAGTGTTGACTCGGATTTCCACTAGCTCGTGTCTTCATGGAGCAAACTCCTGCAATGCCCACCTTCTGCCACAATCGACGCCAGCAAACGGCCAGCTCGCCCTCTCCTTTAACGCGTGGTCTTCTATTCTCGAAGCCCAACAGCAGCCTTTGCTGCTTCTTCGATCGGCGCAACTCCCCTACAAATAAGAATTGAAGCCAGCCCACCAAATTTAGTCCAGCAAGCCTGCAATTCCCAGTCCAATTGAAGCCCAACTTCGGCCCAGCCCAACTCAATAACAAATCTTAGTTTGGGCTGAGATTTGTTGGGCCGATTTCAGGCCCGGTCCAAGCCCGTTGACGCCACTGTAAACCCCAATTTCGGCTGCCGTCATGCCACCATCGCAGTGAACCGGTCTTCGCAAAAAATCGGTGAGTTTATGCACTAAACTCTTCTTAGTAGACTAATGACGTTTAAGGGGTGTTTAGATTAATTTAAGTGTAATTAGTTTAATTATTAGTTTATTTAATTAATTAGGTTAGTTAGGTTAGTTAATTAGGTGGTTAGAGATGGTAGTTAGTTAGGTGAGTATGTGGTTATATAGCTAGGACGTTTAGAATAATTTAATTAGCTCAATAGGTGGTTAGATTAGAATTATTTAGCCTAAGTTAGCTTTTCAATATTTAATGTATTTATTTATTTAATTTTAGAAATTATTTAATTATTAAATATTTTCTGGAAATTAGACCGGGAGAGTCGGCGACCGGAATTTTGTGCTGATTGCAATGGTGTGATTGATTTATTTAATTGAGTGCAATATTGTGCAATTTGAATTTAAGTTGTAATTTTGGGCAATTATCCCAAAATTGTATAATTTTAGTAATTAATTATAAATTACTAGGGCGTCGGTTTACAATGCCAAAAATGTTTTCAGACTTTGTATAAATAGTTGGATTTTGAAAGTAAAGATATTATATTTTTGGCTCTGGCCGACCGTGTACCCACACACGATTATTTTTATCGGGTACATTTTAATACGATGGAATTAGGTCAAGTTGGAGATTAATTCAATAATTGATGTGCAAAGCACAAGATCCTTGGCTAGGAGTAATGTATCGTGGTTTAGCTTCGGGGAACATTATCACCATTATAGATCTCTAGCAGCTTCGGTGAGCACTATAGATATCAGCTTCGATAAGCAATAGTAATTTAGCAGCTTCAGCGAGCACATGTTCTCTAGTAGCTTCGGTGAGCAATAGTTGATCTAGCAGCTTTGGGGAGTAATGATATATGAGTATATCTATTTAGCTTAGGTGAGCAGGATTCGAATAAATAGAATTTATAGATGGCATCGATGACATTGAGTCGACTGATTGATGGTTGAATTGAATTGAATTGAATTGAATTGTTTGGTCGAGTATTTGATTGTACTGACCTGCAAGGTGGACCTGAGGCGAGGAAAGTCCCTATGATTGTGTGATTGTGTGATTAGGACGCTCTTGGCGTATTACCCTTCTAATCGGGGTTTAGAGCGTGAATTCGCTGAGATTTATATCTCACCCCGTCGTGGGCTATTTTTTCAGTGTCGTCGAGTGGAGGACCTGGAGCCAAGAGGAGGTGATCTGAAGTGTAGGTCAGTTAGGACCGCTTCTTTTTGGAAAGCCAGTCTTGGTAGTCTTTTGGTCATAGACCTTGTACATGACTTTATGTGAATATAAAAGCATGTTTGTTTGTGAATCTGTTGTTTCTGCTTTTCTATCCCGAGATGATTACTGTCAGGGGATTTATTTTCGCTTCCGCATGTGCAATAAAACGACAAGGGTTGGCGACTCGTCCTGGGAAGTTGCAAAATATTATCGACCAAAGAGGGATGGGAACGCGCTCGGGGTTCGGGGTGTGACAGTACTATACTACAGCTTCGTTCTTAAGGCTATGTGCAAACTTTTCCAAAAAGGTAGCTATAAACCTTGGGTCTCGATCTGAAGTAATCGTTACGAGCACTCCATGCAGATGAACAATCTGACGCACATACAGCTCTACGTGCTTGTCCAAATCAAAGTCCTTTCGTACTGCAATGAAGTGAGCTGACTTCGTCAGTCTGTCGACCACTACCCAAATGGAATCATTACCTCTCTGACTCCTTGATAGGCCTGTCACAAAGTCTATTGTGATATGTTCTCATTTCCACTCGGGAATCTTGAGAGGTTGTAGAAGTCCTCCCAGCTTACAATGCTGTGCCTTCACTTGCTGACACGTTAGACATTTGGCAACATGCTTGGCGATATCCGCTTTCATATTGGACAACCAATAATGTTGACAAAGATTCTGATACATTTTCGTACCACCAGGGTGAATGCTGTAATTGCTACGATGAGCTTTTGACAAAATCTCTTCCTTAAGCTCTACATTGTCAGGTACACAGAATCGTCCTTGGAACCTTAGTGTCCCGTCTTCAGAAATCTGAAAGTCAGCCTTTCTCTTTTCAGTATCCTCTTGCAGGTATTTCTAAACATCTGGGTCTGTCGGCTGAAGCGTCTTGATTCTGATATGCACTTCCGGCTCAATTTTGAGGGTGGCCATAAGATTTGAAAGGTGGCCTACCTCAAACTTGAAAATCGAATCTCGAGCTCTCTTGAGTAAGACCCATTCCTTGACCATCATATGCGCAACTGAAGATTTCCGACTTAGCACGTCTGCGACCTTATTCGCCTTTCCAGGGTGATACAGAATATCACAGTCATAGTCCTTCAGGAGTTCCATCCAGTGACGCTGTCTCATATTCAACTCCTTATGAGAGAATAGGTACTTGAGACTTTGATGGTCTGTGAAGATCTGAAATCTTTCTCTGCACAAATAGTGTCTCCAAATCTTCAGAGCGAAAATAATGGTTGCGAGTTCTAAGTCATGCGTCGGGTAATTCAGCTCATGAGGTCTCAACTGACGAGACGCGTATGCAACAACCCTACCATGTTGCATTAGCACGCAACCCAGTCCTCTAAATGACGCATCACTGTAGATCTCCTATCCTCCAGGACCAGATGTTATGGTCAGCACTAGTGCGATAGTCAGCTTCTGCTTAAGCTCTTGGAAATTACGCTCGCACTTATCTGTCCACACGAACTTTTCTTCCTTCTTCAGCAGTCGAGTCAACAGTGAGGCTAAAGCTGAAAACCCTTCCACAAACCGTCTGTAATACCCTACCAAACCCATAAAACTTCTTATCTCTGTCACGGTTGTCGGTCTTGGCCAGTTGATCACTGCTTCAATCTTGGCTGGGTCCACGAAGATTCCTTCACCTGAAATCACGTGACCTAGAAAAGCAACACGAGTCAACCAAAACTCGTACTTGCTGAACTTAACATATAGCTCATGAATCCTCAAAGTCTGGAGTACCATCCTCAAATGTCTTTCGTGCTCCTCAAGACTTCTCGACTACACCAGGATATCATTGATGAACACGATCACGAACTGATCCAAATACTCCTTGAACACACGGTTCATTAGATCCATAAAAGCAGCTGGGGCGTTCGTCAAACCAAACGGCATTACAGTAAACTCATAATGGCCATATCGAGTATGAAACGCTGACTTCGGTATGTCCTCCTTCCTGATACTCAGTTAATGATATCCCGTCCTCAAGTCGATCTTAGAAAATATTGACGCTCCTTGCAGCTGATCAAACAAGTCATCAATCATCGGCAATGGATACTTGTTCTTGATTGTCACCTGATTGAGTTGGCGATAGTCGATGCACAAGCACAACGAACCATCTTTCTTCTTTATGAACAGAACTGGTGCTCCCCAAGGTGATGCACTGGGATGTATAAATCCCTTATCCAACAATTCTTGCATCTGCACCTTCAGTTCTTTCAACTTAGACAACGCCATCTGGTAAAGAGCCTTAGAGATTGGCTTCGTCTCGGGGGCTAACTCAATCACAAACTCGATCTCTCTCTCTGGCGGCAGACTTGGTAATTCCTTCGGAAACACGTTTGGAAACTGTTGGACCACTGCAATGTCCTCGATCTTCAGCTTCTCAACTGTCGTATCCACGACAGTTGCTAAGTAACTATGGCAACCTCCGTCTAACAACCGGGTTGCCTCAAGCGACGAGATTAAGGAAATCGAGGGTCCTCCTCGACTCCCAATAAACTCGAAACTTTCTCCTGCTAACGGGTTAAACTGAATCGCTTTACGATAACAGTCCATCTTAGCTTGTTGCTTGGTGAGCTAGTCCATGCCAATTATCACATCGAAATCATACATGGCTAGGACTATCAAATCTATCCTCCCCTCTGGCTCACCAATCACTAACTTGCAATCAGGACAATCCACTGTAGCTAACACCTTATCCTTTAACGGTGTAGATATGCTAACCACTGACTCCAACAACTCAGGAATCAATCCTCCCAGCTTAACATACTGCTCAGCTATGAATGAATGAGTAGCTCTAGGGTCAAATAAAGCATAAGTAGCGTGGTCATTCAACAAGACCGTACCTGTAATCACATTAGGCGAGTCCTCAGCCTGTCCTCTAGTGATAGCGTATGTCTTTCTTTGTGCTGGAGGTTTGATCAGTCCACCCTGCCGTGTATTTGGTGGCACGTATCCTCGATTCTAACCCATCTGTGGCAGTGGCGGTAACTGCGGTCCCATTTGTCTTCTAGGACAATTCCTGGCCATGTGACCCTACTGGCCACACACAAAACAAGCACCCGTCCTTGCAGGACACGGGGCTGATCCATGTCGTCTTCCGCAAGCACGACACACTCCATTCTAGCTCGACGCTGACTTTCCTATCCCACCCTTCCTGTTGGGCGGAATGGGATACCTTCCTCCAGGCATAGGTCTCTTCCCAAACCCATTCCCGTCTCTGTTCGAACCAAACCGCGACCCAGATGCGGTGGCTTGTTCGCTTTGGTCTCTCTCTATCAGCTGGGCCCGTTCATACAGGTCATTGTAGTTCTTTAAATTGAGTGGCACCAACGGGCTTCTCACTTCCGGTCTGAGCCCATCTTTGAACCTTCTAGCTCGGTCTACCGGATCCTCGACCAATCTAGGGGCGTACTATGATAGCTCAGTGAACTTCGCTTTATACTTGTCCACAGTCATTGTACCTTGGCGAAGGTGCTGAAATTCCGCCATCTTCAGTTCTCTGGCATTGTCAGAAAAATACTTGCCGTTGAACACTTCAACAAAGACATTCCACTCCGAGACCACACCTTCCGAGAACACTATTCCTTTGGTGGCTCTCGACCAAGTGCTTGCAATCCCCTACAGTTGATAGCCTGCAAGGACAACCTTTTCCGCCTCGGTGCACATCAGCAATGCAAAGGCCTTTTCCAATTCCTGGATCCAAAGGGCTGCAGCCTCGGGATCTCCTGTCCCGGCGAACCTCGGTGGGTTCAACTTCAGAAACAGCTCCACTAACTTATGCATGGGCCTCTCTCTCTTAGCAACTACGTTCCCAGGTGGAACTTCGGCAGGTGCGGCGGCAGGTGCGGCAATGGCTGTGGCAACAGTAGCGGTAGTAGCTGCAACATCGGCGGTGGCATTGGCGGCGGTTGTGGCGGCTGCGGTAGTGGTGGCTGAAGCAGTGGCGGCGACAGCTTGGTTTTGAGCTTGCTGCTCCATCCGATTTCCCATCGTCTCTAGTGCCTGCATGATCCCGTCCATTCTCGGATCACCAGGGGCTGCTACCCCAGCACCAACAGGAGGTGATGCTACTCCACTAGCGCTAGACTGAGCCGGCACTCTACCACAACCTCCTCGGGTACCGACCCTAGTCGGCGTTCTACCCCGAGTTACCGGTCCGATGGTTCTCTTTCTAGGAGTCCTCTGCTCCTGATCACTCATACTATATGATCTTTATAGAAACCCGTTTTCCAATTCCAATACCATATTATAATTTGAGTGACCCCACAAACAAGTTACCAAACAACAATCACTCACATGCATCAGCATAAAATAGAGGTCATTCATTCTGACTATCCCAAGAACCCATCGCACCTTATCACTCCAACTATCGACCAGCACTGATACCACTTAAACGGGGATGTCACGCCCCGATCCTCGAGTGCGTGCCCATCCCTCGGTGGTCGATAATAAAAATGCGACTTCCCAGGACGAGTCACCAACCCTTTCATTTTATTGCACATGCGGAAGCGAATAACAAATCCCCTAACAGTATCCATCTCGGGATAGAAAAGCAAGACAATAGATTCACCAACAAAACATGCTTTTATAAACCAACTGAGTCATATACAAGAGTCTATACCTAAAAGATTTCAAAAGACTAACTCTAAAAAAGAAACTGTCCTATCTGACCACACCACGGATCTCCTAAGCTCGTCTCTAGATCCTTCATCCTACGGTCCTGAAATGTTAAGCCTACGACAGGGTGAGATATAAATCTGAGCGAGTCCATGCTCTAAACCCCGATTAGGAAGGTAATATGCCTAGAAGCGTCCTAACCACACAATTAATGATACTCACCTCGCCTCAGTTCCTCCCTACATGTCAGTGCAGTTCATATACACAATGCATATAATCACGACACACCACACTTGAAACGCCTCATCAACTCAATCAATCATAGGGCTCCCGATTATAAGGCAAAACAAGTATGACACGTCCCATACCGTGCCACACAGTTTTGTCTCATAATCAGGTGCCCTCTAGGGCACGGCCTACTCCCAAGTTCGACGGTCTACCGGCGTAGCTAGGCATCATCTCACCCCATTGAGCACGGTTACGTCTTTCAAAGACGGCTTTCTCAAATGAGTATAGGTCCAAAATTTACTGTGATCCAAATCCCATATAGGGTAACGTCTGACGTAAACGCTTAGGACGGGTTCTCTAGACCAACACACGACCATTCAATCTCGCCCAGGACACCCTGCATTGCAATCAAATGCCTCAATTAAAATAATGATTCTGGCCTATTTTTTTGTATTAAAAATATTCGGTGAAAATAGTCGTGTGTGGGTACACGGTCAGATCGAACCCGAAAAATTCATAATCTTATTTTTAAAATCTCACTATTTTATATAGTATATAAAACCATTTTCGGTGTTAAAACCCGACACTCGGGATTTTCTGAATAAATATCGAAATTCACAAATTTTGGAATAATTGACTAAATTTCCAATTAGCACTCAATTTGCACAAATTAACATCCAATTGCATAAACTGAACACATCATTGCAATCAGCATGAAATTCTGGTCACCGGCTATCCCGGTATAATTTCCGAAAAATATTAAATAATTAAATAATTGCCAAAATTAATTAAATAAATCAATTTAAATTCAATAAATAGCAACTTAGGCCGGAAATGCTAATCTAACCACCTAAATGGGCCTAGAAAATTTCCGAACCTATCTAGATAAATAATACATCCTATCTAGCCCTTAACTAATCTAATCTAACCACCTAATGTGCATAATTAAATAATTAAATCACTAATCTAATCTAACTAAGCACATAATCCCTAATTAACTTAAATTAAACACCCATTAAACGTCATTAACATCCTAATGAGAGTTTAGTGCATAAACTCGCTAGTTTAGTGCGAAAACCGGTTCATTGCGACGGCGGCGCGATGGCAGCCGAAACTCGCGGTTACGATGGCGTCAACGAAGATTCGGACCGAGCCGAAAACGGCCTAACAAATCTCAGCCCATGTTGAGATTTGTTCTTGAATTGAGCTGGATCGAAGTTGGGCTGGAACTTGCGGACTGCTGGGCTCGTTTGACGGGGCCGAGATGCGCGGGCTAGGCTGATTTCGTGGGCTGTAGCGTGGGCTTCGAGTGGGCTAGATTGGCGTGGAGGTTGAAGCGCGGACGCTGGCAGCGGGTTGGGGAATTAATGGAGAGTTGAGTCGGTGGGGGATGAGATGATGATGATGCTGGCGTGAACGGCTTCCGTGGGGTGGCTGCACGTGAAGATTGGGCAGTGTCATTGCTGCAAGGAGAGGAGAAAATGAAGCGGAGACAAAAGATAGTGGAGGATGTGGAGAGGGGGTGCCGAACTAGAGCTTGCTTCAGTCAACTTTGGCTTCGCTAGAGAGGGGAGTTGACTGGTGGGGGGTCCTTCACGGACGTGTGGCAGCGTGGAGTGAAGATCGGTGGTGGGAGACAAAAGGTGGTAGACGTTCACGAGCTGCAGGCATGAGGGAGAGAGAGAACGACGTGGAGAGGGCTACTTCGAAGGAGAACGAAAAGAAGATGAAGCTGCCGAGGAAATGAAATGAAAGCGGGGGCAGCGAAGGAGGAGGACAGCCAGCCAAGCTTGCAAGAGAAGCTTAGAGAGGGGGGCCAAAAGTCAACAAAAATATCTCATTCACTTAATGCTTGGTCCCCTAAATACTTTCTTGCACTAAAAATCCTCAATTAACTCAATTTGGTGCCAAAAGTTGCAGCCCCCATCAAGCCTACGAATTTCCTTACTTTGGGCTCCAATTTCTTCACCAAATTCCCCAATTTGATGTCCAATTTTTTTAAGGAAGAAGCCCACATAATTTCTGCAAGTTCCCTTCACCAAATAGCTCACTAAGGAGGCCAAAATTCCCTTCAATTTGGCCCCTCCGAATTTCCATTCTTTTCCGAATCGTCCGAATTGATTTTCCGAAAAAAAATCCCGAGCTCGCCGAAAATTCTTCGGAGGATGAGTCGACATTCCTAAAATAAATCGTGACATGACAGAACCTTCAATTTATGAAATCGGGTTCAATTTCGCGGTTAATTTCAATCTGGCGTGTTTTTAGCGTGACCTAACCTACCGGGTAGCTTTTAGGAGTTTTTAGTGCAATTGACCCGTGGTCAATTATTTTCGAGCCACATTGTGCATCTTCAACACCTTGGCGACTCTCGGTTGTGGTGAAAATCTCGAGGTTTCAAATACGGACACAGGGTACGAAAATGACAGAAAAATCGGTCTAGTGCCGTTTAACATAAATTTTGCAATTAGGTGGAATCACCCACACACTAATCACATACCTCTGTTGAATCGACATATCTCCGGTCTCTGATCGATTTTGACAGTGCGATAATGACCCTTGTAGATTAGCACGGTCGAGCAGTCGATTCCTGGTCGAATTCTCAAGTCTATTATGTTTAGATTCCTTAATGGCTTCACCTGATAGGCTAGTTATCCTGTGAGTGATCAGCTCAGGGAAAAGAACTATAGGCGCGTCGATGAAAAACCCAACTTATTCAATTGAAATCAGAACCTGAAATTCAGGATGTCACACACACACACACACACACACACACACTCTCTCTCTCTCTCTCTCTCTCTCTCTCTCTCCTAGTCACGACCGAGCTCTAATCAAGTGGCCTCCGCCTTCGTTGTTGCCAAATCTCGATGAATTCAGGGGGTTTACAATGACAACGCCGTCCCGTTGCCTTAACCTCCGTCTCCACCTTGACCGAGCCCTAGTAGCGTGGCCTTCGCCTCCGCCTCCACCTCTGCCTCGAAAGGTCCCTCTAAGTCACAATTGAGCCCTAGCCACATGACCTCTGCCTCCGCTGTCATCGAATTGCGACAAATCCAGAGCCTTACACCGACAACACCCCCTGATTGCCTCCGCCTCCGCCTCGACAAAGTATGTGATTTTAGCAAAGCCTCCTTTTTGCTAAGAGAATGTGATTTTAGCAATGACAGATTTGTTTCAAGTGTTGTTTGGATTTTTTGTTATGCATTTGTCAATTGAAGGAAGTATAGCCATAATTTGAATGAATTTTTGCATAATGTTTTAGGTAGTTGAAGTTCTAAAATCTTTGCAAAATTTTACACAAGTGTAAAATTTTGCCCCCAAAATATGTTCAAATCTAGAAAAAGAACTTCCTTTTACGTGGCGGAGCTATTGGAGCGACCAATTCTTCATAGAATATCAACTTGCCATGTCTTAGGCAGAGTGCACTTTAATTACTTATGCTGCAGAAGTGAGGGTATACATGTGGACTTTAATTACTTTAAAATTGTATTTTGTAGCAGAATTATAATTGCAAAATCTAACTGTTTTGATTGGTAATGGAAATACTTTCACATTTTTTAGCGAATGTCATAAAGCTTGCTGATTATCTTGATGCGACAATATTGTTCTTTCATTACAGTTCATAGTCTTAATCTATGAGAAGCTTTAACTTCTCCATACCTTACATAGTCTTAATATATGAAGGGTGCCAGTGACACAAAACGATGGTTTTATTTTATAAAATAGATGGTAACAAAGAAAATAGGAAAATTTTGACTTGTGACCTCATGCAGGATGTTTGCTCGTCGTCCACCAGAGTTGTGTTGGGATTGTACCGTGCTGCAAGGGATGCTATTCTTCTTTATGAGGCTATTATTCTTGTCAAGGTAGGTGATATGACTAGCATATGCGTAAATATGGTATTAACATGTGATGTCGCTGTATATATACTAGAGTATGATTTGATGTCAGCAGTAGAAAATTTTCTTGGCTAATGATATAGAATGCTCAAGATTGCTGCTTTTCCCCCATTCTTAGAGTGAGCAATAATTTGTATTGTAATTAGATATGAGGGTACAGATGAAAAACTCAACAGTATCCTCCATGTTACTACATACGTCTATATATGTGATGTGATGTTGATTGTCTCTTTTGGGTTATGAAGCAAGAATGGCAGCTTGATGGCATCAATCGAGTTGCTGTTCTCATGCACAATGACTTTCCTTATCTTGCTCAGGAAATACTCGGCATCACATTCCAGGTAGTCATGCATGAATCTTTTGGTGTCTAAGAGAAGTTTGAAAATTTGAGGCCTAGTGTGGTTTCCTTCTTTCTATGAATATCAACAAACTGCTTTAGAATTTCTTGAAGATCTTCTAATAAGATTGTACACATTAAATGTGATGTTCTGGTACTTGCCTAACTTCCCGAATTCCATCAAGGAGCATGATGTTTTTGTTCATTTGGCACCAAGATTACCTTTGAAGGTAAAAGAAATGTTGCAAAGACAAATTCAACTTGTAATTTTCAATTTAAAAGAGGTAAGGCTTTCTATGTGGGATGCATCTTAGTTGCTTGTGGAAGGGTGAGATCCTAGAAGTTGTCTACGTCTGTTTTCTAGAAGTAACTTTACTTTTCACTCTTTGCTAATATTGATTATTATCAGGCCTTAGACAATGCAGATGGATTCTAGAATAGCAATCAAATATAGCATTTTTGCCGTCAAGATTCCAACTACCATATTAGAAGTTGAGATTGACCATGCTTCCTTGCTTGAAGATCCAAAAAAGTTTGGGGAGATCATGTGTGACAGCCCAAGCGATGGTGCGCGAGGAGGAGGGATGGCGGTGTGTCCGCGCCTTGGTCCCCGGACATGCACAAGGAAGGGGAAGGGGTTCCTCTCTAGTCCCACATCGTTTAGGGGGAGAGTCCTGGGCTAGTTTATAAAGGCTTGGGTCCCTCTAATCTGTGTAACGCGTTTTAAAGCCGTGAGGACTCAGTGTCCAAAGCGGACAACATTACACAATGGGGTCCGGGTCGTTATATCATGTTAGCCAAAAAAGTAAGCATCTTAGGATGTTTTGTGCATTTGGTTGCAAACGAATTGTTAGACAATGTGATCATTTTTCCACATTCCCGTTAGTTCACTCTCATAGCACTTCTTCCCCTCTCGAGTTATTTCCACACTTCCACTAATTCAGAGACCCTTGTTTTGCAGTTTGAGAGTTATGTGAAAATATTACCTAGTGTTAGTCATGGATGGAGCATGAGGTGCAACGACAACAATGAATTTGCTGTCAAGAGTGCCGAAGAGGGCAATAGGACATGTTGAATTGGTTTTTGAGGCATGTCAAGTGAATAGAAGGCATTTTAGAAGAATATAGCGAGGGAAATCAGTAGTTGTCAGTCATGAATTGGTTTTGTCAGCATTGAAGTTATGTGCATGTTTTGAATGATTCTTGAATTCTTTTTTGACCAATTTGATTTTCGATGCATTTCCTATTCTTTGAACTTCAACTACGAATTTTTGTAAATCATACTGCTTCTATATATTAAAGAATAGCAAATTCTTGGCATTTATGCATTTATTCATCTGTGAATGATATAGATTTTACAAGAACAAACTACCCACTGAGTCTCGAGCAAATAGGAATGTTTTCTAAAGCATTCAAAATCGTTGGTTCGGGCTTCTTTCTAACTCATTTTTCACCATGCCAAAAGGTGAAATTTAACTCTCTTGTCCAAAACAAAAAAAAAAGAGATGCTATACTTTGTCTTCTCTATCTTACCATAGAAAAATCCAGAAGAGCTTTTAAGTACCCAGTGCACATAAAGAACAATGCAACAAATATGTGCTTTTCAAACCGCAAAAAACTTTCACTTCATTCATCCCATAAATAGAATTCACATACATGTATAAAACATGTCAAACTCACGAACTGCCCAACCAACATATTCACTGTTGCCAAATCTCAAAACATGCCAAATTGCACTTGAACAACCAAAAGAAGTCAGCTGCACATGTCTCGGGGCGTTGCACTTTTGTTCATAAACTACGGTTTTGGGATAGTCCTCTTGGGTTAACTTTGCACTTGATTTAATCTTGACAACAAAAGAAGTCAGCTAATCCATGAATTAAGGTAGCTTGAGTCGACAACAGGTTCCTAATGGACAGAAGTTGTCCCTCTAAATCCAATATCTCTTTGGATGTTCTGCAAGAGGAACAATAAACAAAAATCAAATTAGCGAATTCCCAACTTAATCAATTGCCTATCATCAGATTTATTTTGTTAAAGGATCTTCTGGTACCATGATAGGCTTAGAAAACAATGGGCTAACACGCACAGTTGGTCACCCCTAATCCAGTGAACGATGAGCTCGTGAAGTCACTTCATGAATGTTGCATAATTAGCATTAACACTTCTCCGCATTTCCTCAGCGAAAGCTTTCTTGAGGTCCAAGAGTTAGAAGTATAATTGTCTTATTTCCTGCAAGAAAGTGACAAAAACTTAAATGAATCATTGCAGACATCGATTGTCTATATACCATATAGTGAAACATTGCAACTCGAATGTAAATTATCCGTGTTCTTCGTGACGTTCTGTCCAGATTTTGATGAATGGACTAAGTCTTACGTGTACCAAATTACCCTGATTACATGAGAAAATTTCAAAGCATGTCATATCTCAAACCATTGATTGCATGAGAAAATTTCCAAACACTTTCCACGCTTTCAGCTTCTTATTAAAGTTTTCTTGTTCAGGAACTGAATCTGTCCAAGCAAAAAGAGAAAAATGGAAACCGAGACCAACCACTTCTCCTTGTTTGCCTTGAGCGAGGCTAAGACATCTTTAGATACCAAATGACCTCGCATCAATATAACCAGTCACGCATCAAATTGGTCTGTATAGCGTAAGTCACAGCACTCCCAACTCTTTCCTAGATGTCTATGTAAATCGAAGGGCAATGGAAAAATGGAAAAACAAGTAAAGCCAACTATTCAGAACTTCACCAACTAAGTTGCTTGCTTAGCTTCTTGAAAAATACGTGGAAAAACAACATTCATTTGTAAAGATATACTCGGTGAATATGCACATCGCCTGAATGTATAAAAAGAAGAAACTACACCGACAATGCTATCCGCTCAGCACGTTACCACTATCAGCTTCGAACCAGAAACTGCTCTAGCCTCTAGCCACAAAGATATGTAAGCCAATGAAAAAATGATCAAGAAGATAGATGATATACATAGATCCTTTATTTTTTCCTCATGAAAAGCACCATTACATCGTTGATGAACTTGACCCGTTAGGAAGCCCCCACTTCCTATGCCAACAGATTGACACCCTCGACCATATAGAAAACCCAAAAATGTACTCGAGGGATCCATCCACAGGACCCCTGACAAGCAAAGGAAGCCACACGTACCTAGAGTCCCTCAAGTCGACTGGATTCTACTGAATAAAAAGGTTCTCACAAAGCACATCAGAGGCTCTAAACAACATGGACTGGACCAAAAGCACATAATTTGACAATTATTCAGGTTATGAACAAGTGCTAAACGTATACATATAGGAAAATGTACTTTGAACGGGCCAAAAAGTGTTGAACTTTCTGCAAGCCCTGATATTTTCCAACACGCATATAAGCTAGATGGAGATTTGGTCCGACTAAAAAGCAAAGAAAAGCAATTCGTCCGCTAAGGTCAATGGTTACTAAAACTTAGGAGTTCTTTAGGTCTCACTTTTGTCCCCAGGCCTCTGCTTTTGGCTTTCGATACAAGTAAAACGAACCATTTTCAACCAAAAGTTGCTGCTTCTACAGAAAGTAACATAGAATCGATTGACCTTAGAAACTCTCACTGGATAGCATTCTCAAGGAATCTACAAATTGCTCAAAGCACATGAACCCGATATCAATATCTATCCAAGTCAAACACAAAAGGAAAAAAACACGGGAACACAGCAAAATTCATGAAATAAATTAGAGCAATTTATGTCCATGATAAAAAAAAATTAGGCAATTACCCTAAATCATAGAGGCGGAGGCGGAGGCGGAGGGGTGGCGTCGTCAATGCTGGTCCGACGTTGAGAGGAGAGAGAAAGGGGGAGAGAGAATGCTCACTCGCGCTCGCTGAAGTTCAAATTTTGCGTGGCCCAACAACGTGGGCCCACTTTGTACATGTGCGCTCTGAGGTGCCTTCTGTTCTCCACGTTGGCACACTAGACATAGGCAATATTTTCTCCCACATACATGCACGATCCCCCAGTTGGATGGATACCCACAAGTACAATAATAACAAAACCCTCGCTTGTCGGAGTTAGCTATGGCAAAATAAATAAAATAAAATAAAATAAAATAATCAAATGACTATGAGAATTGTCGAGTGCAGGTAATGCAACACGAAACCATCATTATCTGTGAATGTGATCTCAATTGATTTGACCCTTTTGATTCTAAATTTGATCATAACATATGAAGTAGCTTCTTGTTAAACCAATTTTTTAAGATATAGCCCGAAGAGGTGCTTTTTCTTTGAATATAGGTTGGAGCTTTGAGCTTAGCTTTTGTCATCTTTAGAGCTGTAGAATCAATTTCTAGTTAGGGTTAGGTTTTTACTTCGATTCTCTCCCTTTTTTTTTAACATGGCTTGTTGTATCTTCCAGTTATGCATTTGATTTCTTGTAGTTTTTAGCAGTGAAAATTGGAGTCTTTGTTTCTTCCTCTCTGCTATGTTCTTATATCTTGCATCTATAAGATACGTGATAAAAATTGCTAACATAAGAACTGTCAAATGGCATCATTAGAAAGAGACTGGAAGTGGCAATTGGTTTTAATTTATAAGTGAACTTGGATCAACCTTAAACTTATTGTACGAATATTAATTCAATCATAAACCTTTCCATTTTATCAATGGAGTTCTAAACTTTTGTACAAAATTCCAATATAGTCATTCTAGTTAATTTTCATAGGAAATCGCTAGCGTAGTAGGATGCTACATGGGACAGCTAGCGACAACTATATCGCCACGTCAATCTTATGTAAAGCTATATTTATACATGAATATTTTTACTAAACTTCTATGGTACCTTAACAAAATGAAAGTGGGTAAACGCTTTTGTGATTGGTGGGAAAATGGTTATGAACCTGTAGGTTGTCCTATAGGGATGATAAAAACCGTGCAAAGAATTAGGTAGGCTTTACAACGTTATAAAGAAATTCATGACTTTATGGCTATCTTAGGAGATCACTCAAGGCAAGGAACAAGCTAAGACACGGGTTATAAAACCATCAACGCCAACTCATAATCATTTGGTTCTTGTGAATATTCAAGGAAGTCTGTCTGTACAGAGTATCTCTTTATATGCCTTTTTTGTCTGCCAATTGAACTAGATACAGTTTGATGAAAAGTATCAAGTGGAATCGGGTTGATTCTTATGCGACAAACAAATTATCAATTCCAAAATAAAAGATAAAACAAAAAAGAAAGTGAAGAACCGAATTAACATGAAAAGGCGTTCTTATTTTCAATAGAGTGGGGAGTGCTCTGGTCAATCCTAATGTTAAGTTCAAATTCCTATGTATCAGTATGCCAACCGGCCAAAGTTCTCACAATCCATTTGAATCCTCAGTCAACTTCCTGTTATTCGAGTGCATAGGGTACACACTTTCGCTATTTGACATTTAACTAGATCCAGCATCCAATTTGTCTCCTGCTTGTAACGAACCATAAGAAATCACTAATTATTCAAATGTTCAATCCAAGAGAACGTCAAGAAGCCTTATGTTCCTCGCAGGGATTGTCCTCCTGAACAAGTACTTGCATGGCTTTGAATTTGTCGATTCGAGGTTGAGCTGTGCTTTAGATCACAAATCTATGGCTCACCCGAGCTTAGATCCAAAATCTAAGGCTCAAGTTCGCCGGCTAAGCTCGAGCTTGACAATGGAGGATTGAAATGGCAGTTAGGTGGTGAAAGACAGCAGTGGTGGAAGACGGCAGGATTAACTTGACAGTGAGTCTGAGTTGATGTCATCCCCAGCGGAGTGAATGGAAGAAGAAGAAGAGGAAGAAAAAAAAAAAAAAGTAAAAACATATAATTGAAGACAGAGAGGACGTAGAGTTTGTGACAAATGAGCTTAAAGTGACACGTGTCGCCCATTCAATGGACTTGCGTAAAAATGATGTGTCACCACTAGTGTATCTAATGTTTTCCTGAGAGAAGAGAGGGAGATTTATGTAAGGTGGGCCCAACGTAACACTTATTACCCGATAAATAAACTAGTATTTTACTAAGTTGGCCTACTCAATATTTTGTCATCAATACGCAAGTAATATGTGTATTGACTTTGTTCACCTCGATTGGTATATGCTTAGCTCAAGGTGAGATTCAAACCTGATTACCCTTCGTGTCCGTCACATTCCCCTATATTAAGACCCACCCAGACTTCGCTCAAGATCTTCTTCGTGGAGTCTCATCCTCAGAGAAAAGCAAGCCAACCAAAAAGCTGCTTATCACGTTCACAAATCAATAAAAGAGTAAATGGCTCTCCACCTCGCTACATTTCTCAGTTCTAAACCTATGAAGTCACTTTCCTTTAATTTGCCATCGATCGCCAATGCCAGCCACAGATCTCCCAAGTGCATGTCCTCCAATCTTGGCTTTGGCTCCACCACCAAGTGAGTTTTCCAACATTTACCACTTCCATTCACTCCTGCTTTTTGGAGCTAATGAGAGTGTAATTTAGCCTTTGATGTTGAATGCGTGCGTGTAATATGTATCTTTTGCAAGAACTGTACATATCTTATGTTATCGTCGTGAGAAGTTATACTTTGCAATAGTTCCCTTTTAAGAGGTTGAATTGGGCATCTTCAATGCACCACCTTGAAGGTTTGATATTATCATCCAAGTTTGTCTAGCCAACACATGAAGTCTCTGGCATTCGAGTTCTGTCTTCTTCTCCCACACTACACTGACTTGAGCGTGCCTATTTGGGGGGCCCTCCCTATAACCCTCCTCAACCGTTTCTCTCTTTGGGGTCACAAGCATAGTGGACATAGACCTTCCAAAGAGACTTTTCAAGAGCCTAGCTCAACACATGACTAGAACTGATTAAATCACTTGAAGGTTTCATCTCGGTTCTTGTCTGGACTTCAGGAATTCTGAGATGTGAAATAACGAGAGAATATTGCCTCTTCTTGGGGAAGACAAATATACCAGAAGAATTTGGGGTATGAGACGGGTGGACACCGGCAACTACAATTTTATTTTACACACCAACCATTGACAATTTCCATATCATACATGAGACAGAATGTTATCCTGTTCCCTTTCTTTCACGCTAATTGTGCATATTATACTCATGATGCTGAACCAAGTGATGCAAGTTGCACAAGCCCTCGTCCAACACTCTCCTATTCAGCTCGACCAACCGACAACAATCGGCACCGACGTCCCAACAGCCCCATCCCCAAGTACATTAGTTAAAAAGAAAACCTCACTTGTCAAAGTTAGCTATGGCAAAATAAATAAAATAAAATAAAATAAAATAAAAAATGTATTGTCAAACGTCTTCGTGTAGGTATGCATCATGAAACCATCGTCATTGCTAACATAAGAATTGCCAAATGGCAACATTAGAGAGAGGGTGGAAGTGGCTATTGGATTTAATTTATATGGGAACTTGTCCGATCAGTCATAAACCTATTATACGGATGTTGATTCAGTCCTAAACTTTTTAATTTTGCTAATTTACTCCTAAACCTTCCTATGGAATTCCAATATAATCATTTTGATTAATTTTCGTAAGAAATCGAGGTAGAGCACTACGTAGGATGGTAGGCGATGACTGAATTGTCATGTCAATCTTGTATAAAGCTATACTTATAAATGAATATTATTCCGTTAACTTCTATGGAACTTTAACAAAATGAAAGTGGGCAAAAGCTTTTGTGATTGGTGGGGAAGTGGTCATGAAACCGTAGGCGGTCCCATAGAGATAATGAAAGGACAGGGCTTCATCGGTATAAACAATACTAACATGTGCATTAGATCCGGGGCCAGCACCAACCACCACATTAGCACGGAACTCAGAAACTATGCAAAGAATTAGGCGGGCTTTACAATGTTACGAAGAAATTCATGACTTTATAGCTATCCTAGGAGATCACTCAAGGCAAGGGACAAGCTAAGACACGAGTTATAAGGCTACCAATGCCAACTCATAATCATTTGGTTCTTCCAAATATTCAAGGACTTCCTTATACACAGAGTATCTCCTTTTACGCCTTTTTTGTCTGCCGATTGAACTAGATACAATATGAAAAGCGTCAAGTGGAATCGGGTAGACTGTTATACGATGAACAAATTCTCAATTCCAAAATGAAAGATAAAACTAAAAGGAAACTGGAGAATTGAATTAGCATGAGCAGGCTTTCTTATTTTCAGTAGAGTGGGAGTGCCAGGTCAATTCTTATGTTAAGTTAAATTCCTGAGTATCAATATCCCAACCGACCAAAGTTCTTACAATCCATTTGAATCCTCAATCTACTTCATGATATTTAAGTGCATATGGTACACCCTTTCGCGATTTGACATTTAACTAGATCCAGCATCCAATTTGTTCCCTGCTTGTATCGAACCATAAGAAATCACTAATTATTCAAATGTTTAATCCAGGGAGAACGTCAAGAAGCCTTCTGTTCCTCGCAGGGAGGCACATGTTCAGGTAACCCACTCCATGCCACCCGAAAAGATCGAAATATTCAAGTCCTTGGAGGATTGGGCCAAGAAGAATGTACTGGTTCACTTGAAACCTGTCGAGAATTGTTGGCAACCACAAGACTTTCTGCCGGATGCAGCATCAGATGGATTTGAAGAACAACTTAGGGAACTTAGGGAGAGGGCTAGGGAAATCCCTGATGACTACTTTGTTGCTTTGGTTGGAAGCATGATAACAGAAGAAGCCCTTCCTACTTATCAGACAATGCTTAATACTCTGGATGGAGTTAGAGACGACACTGCTTCGAGCCTAACACCTTGGGCCGTTTGGACAAGGGCATGGACTGCGGAGGAGAACAGACATGGTGACCTCCTGAACAAGTACTTGTACCTGTCTGGACGAGTAGACATGAAGCGAATTGAGAAAACAATTCAGTATCTGATCGGGGCAGGGATGGTGAGATCCTACCTTTACTAAGACCAACTAATATGCAAGTCCATCAGCACAAAATCACACTCATATGCATGCAAATCTTGAGCATCTCAAAGAGACACCGGATGCACTGGAATCATTTTGGTGAATATATATGACCATCGCAACTCGTAATGTTGATTGTCATGTTCAAATATAAGTTATGCCTCTACAATTGAACAGTGATTAATGCACGTGACTTTAATCTTGAAGAGTCATTTCATGAGAATCAGTTGAGACATATGCCACCAAAAATTTAAGGCAAATTTGTACTTGCTGGGGCTAATTATCTCTCTATATTTTTGTCCCAGGATCCTCAAACGGAAAACAGTCCCTACCTCTTCTTCATATACACTTCATTTCAAGAAAGAGCGACATCTATTTCTCATGGAAACACAGGCAGGCTTGCTAAGGCACATGGGGAAATGAAATTGGCTCAAATTTGCGGTACGATTGCATCAGATGAGAAGCGTCATGAAGCAGCCTATACAAAAATCATGGAGAAGCTCTTCGAGATCGATCCAGATGGCACTGTCTTGGCACTTGCTGACATGATGAGAAAGAGAATCACTATGCCAGCTCATTTGATGTATGATGGTTGTGATGACAACATTTTCTCCCATTACTCAGCTGTTGTACAGAGGCTCGGTGTTTACACAGCAAAGGACTATGCAGATGTCCTGGAGTTTATGGTGGGAAGGTGGAAGGTGGAGAATCTGACTGGACTTTCAGCAGAGGGAAGAAAAGCCCAGGAATACGTCTGCGGTTTACTACCAAAAATTAGAAGGCTGGAGGAGAGAGCTTCGGAAAGGGCCGAGGAAGCACTCACTATTCCCTTCAGCTGGATTTCTGATAGACAAGTGAAGCTTTAGGGTATAAATTTCCCACATAGCGGTTGGAATCAGTCTTTTACAAGCTTGTAGTCAAAAGATATTTAGATGGCAATAAGAAAATCCCAAGTCGTGTAGGGATATTGCAGCGACATGATCTGTTCAACAGATAGACTCTGTATCTCTACGTGCTAGAAAAATATTACCACTGGACTGATTTGTGTTAGTTAAAATGGTGCATGTATCATTGCAGTTGCTTATGTAAAAGATTTCGCACTCGTTGAGCCCAAATGTTTTCTGTTAGTTAGACAGGGAGAAATGCCTAAGAAATACGTACTTAATGAACTTATGAAGTTAATGGATACTGGGGTTTTGAGAAGAGAATTATGGACCAAGGTCAGTAGTGAGAAAAGAAGTATTTGTCATCTGGTATAGAAACCACAATAAACTTGGAAAAAACAGTTTTAATAGCTATATTTCTTGCATGTGAGCTACATCACCTCCACCGAACACATATCAATTAGTGGATCTTGTCTCATTTGAATTTGAGATTCAGTTAGCATCACTGTATTCTTTTGATTTGGGAAATTCACTATATGAAATGTCATTCTCTCATTTGCATTGTGTTGCATTCTTTGTCTCGACTATTATTTTACTATCAAGCATATCACTTTTTATTAATAAAGTTAATCTATATGCATTACCATGTTCAACATAATCGATAAATGTGGCCACATGATATAAAGTAACTCAATAGTGGACAAAGGTATTCGATTTCAATAACACACATATACCAGCATCACCTCTTAAAAAAATTGGGTCTAATTGAACTCAATTTTCATCAAACGCAGTTGAATACGGAAGTGAATCTTTTCAACAACCATCCAAAGTTGATGCATGCAAACGTAGCAATGAATATTAAAGCTCTGATTATTCTTGGATGTCAAATCAACTTAGGGGCAAACATGAATCACATAAGGGCAAATTGATGGAAATTTTTGTTATTTCTTTAGATTAATACCATAAAAAGCCCCAGTATATCTATAACAAATTTACTCCAAACTAACTTTTTAACCACAAAAAACCCCAAATCGTTCTACCTATAACAAATTTACCCTCCGTTAGTTTTCATTAAATTTTATTGTCAAATTGCTGAGTTGGATGACACGTGATAATTGATGAGTGTGCTAGTTTGGGGCTTTAACTTCCACTTATTACAGGTGTATCAGTTTGTGATTTTCATGGTATTAATCTAATAATGGAAACTAATAGAGAGTAATTTTATCACAAATGTACTAGCTTAGGTTTTTTATGATTAAAAAATTATTTTAAGATAAACTTGTCAAAAGTATACCAATTTAGAATTTTTTATAATCAAAAAATTATTTAAGATAAATTTGTCAAAAATGTACCAATTTAGAGTTTTTGGTAATCAAAAAATTATTTTGGGATAAATTTGTTAAAGATATACCAGTTTGGGATTTTTTTATGATATTAACCCTATTTCTTTTGACATGCAACATGGACACATCACAAGAAAAACTAATTTTCATCAACTTTATTGACTAATTACAAATAATGAAGAACTAAGAGATTAATTAGTCACAATTTCCTCTCTCTTCACTTAAGCTACCAGTGATTCAGAAAAGAACATAGCACAAAGATCATAAAAGGAACATGTGTGATTGCTCACAAGGTTGAAGAATGGGGGGATGTTAGAGACTTATCGGATTTATTTTTCAGTAAGCTAATCCATGAGATGAAAATGCCAGATTACCCATGGGAAAAGCTTAGCTGACCGTCACTCTGTTAATGATGGATTGACGGTCATCTAAGGACCGCACATTTAAAATGGAAACCGGTTGACTATTTCAACCGATTTCCATCTTTTACCCAATTTTTTTATTTTACTTTATGTTTTTTTATGCCTCCAGAATGCGGGCATAAGCGGCCTCAAAAGCAACGCGGAGCTATTCTCCCGAGTCGACATGAGACACCTGTTAAGTTTTAACACGATCGAAGCGGAAATGGAGCTGTGGAAGAAGATCGTGTACAACGTCAAGCTGAACATCTCGCTGGGGTCATTGTGCCACTGAAGTGAGCCAGGATGGTTTAGAGTGTGCTTCGCGAACATGACTGAAGTAACCCTCGAGATCGTCATCTGGCGCATTAAGGCACTCGTCGAATCTGCCTCCAGAGTCCGTGATGAGGCCATTAGTGGTCAAAGGTGCAACAAGGCCATTGTCATGAGGAAGAAACATTGTTATTATTGTTTGTATTAAACTATATACTTTAAAGCTTAAGAACCTTTTTATTAATAATTCTAGTTAACATGACGTAATTTTTTTTATATATTTACTATCAGCTTGATAGTAGTTTGCTAAACTAATGCATGTAAATTTTCTTGTAGAAGAAAACAACCCATTGATCACTTGATGCACAGTGACTCTTCTGTGAATTTGGATCGCAAGGTATGGTATTTCCAAATTATTTTTCAATAATATGTAGAATTATTTGGAAATTTATGTCATAGCGTTTATCGATTGAATTAACGTATACAATTTGCCAAGATGAGGGTACAAGGAAGTTCATTGATTTCCACACAATTAGTAATTTAGATGAGATGAGTGCTTGACCCAAGCGACTGTCGCCTAAGGTCACGTGACCTCAAGCATTGCCTAGGTCACGCGATTCAGGCCAACAGTCGCCTAGGTTGCGCAACCCATGCGTCGCCTAAGGTCCGATGCTTGGGTCACATGATTTAGACCAATGGTCGCCTGGGTCATGGGACCCAGGCATCTCTTGGGATCCGACGGCGATCGTCGGGGTCGGGTGACCCCCAGGTGACGATTGCTAGTGCGTGCGACCCCTTGGCTGGTGGTTGTTAGCCTTCGATCAGCTTTTTTGTGTGGTGGTTTTCAGAGAATATGAACAGTAATTGAGGGCCAAGATTTGCATTCTGAGAATGCAACTTCCCAAATGACCTTCGAACCTACTTTGGGCTAAATGCCCTTGGAGTCATTTGAAGATATAATTGTATTTCTCCAAAGTTGAGCAAAAAAACGAACCAAACGCATTTGCATTTGGCCAAGGGACTTTAGAGTCCCAAAGTCTATTACAAATGCTTAACTAAACAGGGCCATAATGACATTAACGATTTTTTTAATAGGTAACAATATTTTTTACTTGTAATTATTTATATTTCGGTATTTAATTTATTTATTTTTTCATCATATTTATGAAAATTGATTGCTTGGGCTATGATTTTATCTATCAATTTAAGTTTGTAATAAGAAAAAAAATGAAAAGAAAAATTGGGTAGAAGATAGAAACCGGTTGAAAAAGTCAACCGGTTTCCATCCAAGATGTGCGGTCAATAAAAGATTAAGCCGCACTCATTACCCATCAAATTCAATAGCTACATAAACTTAAGCACGTACCTTTTTAATCCCAAACAATAAAAATAAAAGATTAACCCTATTTCTTTCCATTTCTTTTCCAATCTCCGTTTCTTTCTCTTTCTAAATTGGCACATGGAATCCCGATGTGGTTTCAAGATTTCTCTAAATAGGTAATTGAAAAATTTGTAAGCATCTCCATAAAAGAGTATGGAAGCACAAATTCATAAAATATGTTTGATTCAATTACTCACATTTGAAGAGAACACACACAATAGGAATTCATGAGAAACTCGATTACAAGACTTCGAATTTTAAACTTTGGATGAAAGGATCACGAACTAACAAATACTTTAGATGCCATAACAATAATCGGAAAAGCTTGACTCTGTTTCTTAATGGCGGACTTTACCAATTACCACATGGTATATAGATAAGCTGAAAAACAGCATCTGGCAATTGCCCTTTGGTAACCAATTCTTATTGCTTGAAATTCAGTAATTGAGATTAACAGGTGATGCTTTGAGAATTTTTAGTAGCCCATTAAAATTGCAAATTCACGCTTTGTTTAATTTTGGAGAGTTATCAATCCAGAACTATTTAACAATGTGGGATTGCTCTTAGAACTATCATCCTCTATTAACTAAATATAAAATTGGGGTTGTGGTAGTTTAATTAGTCATCCATATTTTTCATGGGGAATTTCAGTCTCTGGGAATTTCTATTACTCATCTATAGACTGTGAAACTTTTTTTTATAGATAGGAGAAGACCAAATAATTATGAAGCTAACATTATATGTCCTAATCATGTTTTATTCCAATATCATCTTCTATTCATCCCTAGTAATTACAAAATTAGATGTATTGCCTTTGTAAAACATAACTTACACATTCACCGTTAGAATGTAAAAATACGGAAGAATTCAGTTATAAAGCTAATATATTACACGTGGGTAATGAACTTAATAATAATCCAAAAAGCTATCGCTCTAGAGTAAAATAAGACGAGAAATTAAAATTTGTAAGACTCAATTTTTGTGTTAATTTGTACCGCCCAAAATAGATTGAATGACGTATTTATTGGGTGAGATTATTGTACATAGTATATGAACTAGGGGTGTCATTCAGGTGGCTTAATAAGCCACTTGTAGAAGCTGCTAAAACTCAATCAGCTACAAACCGTCTTTTCTCGACGTTTAAGTTGTTAGGAAATGGATTAATAATATATTTATTAGCACATAACTTAATACCCGTCCTTGCATCCAAGCCCGTCTAACATGGGCACGACATATTGTGAATAGAGTTACTTTAAAGGATATTTGTCGAAACAAAAAACATGCATAATGACAAGTAAGAGAAGACTAAGAGATAGAGCGTCAAGATTTGAAATTTTACCTAATTATGACACCGTACTTTTTCCCAATGTTTAAACTAATAAGAGAGGGACAACAACGTACTTATATCATATGACTTAATATGTTTGCTATGTAACAAAGTGGCCGAAATGTTTGACAGCCAGCGTAAATAAACTAGAAATGAGTTTATTGCCAAGCTTTGGCTGGTAAAGTCAGACATATTTTTAGCCACTAAAACTAAATAGTTTTATTGTATACCGTATAATGACGGGTTTACCAACCTTGGACCTTTGGGTATGGGTGGTGCAATGTAGTTACGACTCATCTTGTAACGAGTCTGACATGCGAAATCCATATGGTAACATCCACTCGGAGTTGCTATTGCGGATTTTCCCTCGCCGTCCTTTATCCTATAAAAAAATTTTATGCATTATTGCATCTCATGCATTAACATGATAGCTGCCCATTAGTCCTTCCACCCCTTTGGAAAATCACAGTGGATGCAATTTTCAGAGTCTTTCCTTTGTTCACTCGAAGCTTTGAAGGTTCGATTGGCACGGACTGACCTTTATTTAATACTTTTCGGATGATAATAAATGTCAATCAATGTGCGAACAATTCAACAGTTGGCATGACACAGTTATGCGCCCCTGTAAATTTCAGCAGAGTTCATATAAACGAAAAAAAAAAAAAACAAGGAAACACGACTAACTAAAGAGATGTGCTTGAAATACTTTAGAGTAAAAAAAAAAAGAGAGAATCAAATTGACCCATCTTTCAATTAGGGCCGGCGGTAATTTGTTAATTGAAACATAATATACAAAATATATAGTTTTCGAATCAAAACGGCTAATTATAATCAAAGAAAAAAAATAAAAAAGATAACAATAATAATAATTGTCATTGTTAATGCTGTGATTCTTTATTAATTATAAGAGTTAGTGTGTTTATATAAACGTTTCAAGAAATTGTCATGCGCACTTAGTAAATAAATTTAATTTATGCATTTTATTATAGTATTATTGTTAGAGAATGGCTCATAGACCATGTACATTCATAATCGCTGGATTGCAAAATTCAACCGATCAATGCTCATAAGAGATCCAATTAGTCATCGATTGAGTCCGGGCAACTTTTTGGATGCTACAGGGACATTGATAAGCGTGCTCCATCATATATTTTTGATTTTCAAGACATTAGTTACACATGTGCATCTAGCAATGGAATATCAAACTTGTGTAATCTCCGGAGAAAGGGGGAATAAGACTAGGCAAAGTCCGGACAATATATCCCCCATCTTCGAGCTCTTAGGTGGACCTCGTGAATGTGTGGAATAAGCTAGGGATAGTATCTCTTCCCCTTCAATTCCTAGAATCACAATAACTCAGAATGAGGACTTCTCCAACACCCCCCACACCCCCCCCCACCCCCCGGGTAAAAAAAACCCCCCTCTTTCCCAATCTCACACGTGAACAATTGGGTAGTTGAGACTTGGCAGCCGAAGGGTCCGAACTTGGAGAAACATTAGAGATACAGAACAGAACCTCCTAATCAAAGAATAGTCGCCTTGGAGTTTAGAGTAACGTAGAAGTTATTAATTGTTGGGACTTTGGAGGGACAGTTGTTGCGCGCGTGCAATGTCTCAAATAGAGCAAATGACCATGATCAGGTAATCAATGTTTGGAAAGTTGAACATTCACGATGGAGCATGCTTAACGATGTCTCCATAGCATCAAAAACTTTACCTCGACCTGTCTATTTTTTTCGTTTGCGCGTGCCTAACACATGTGACTTTTCAAGGACAAAACCGTGGTGTTTCATGATTTTCTTAGTCGAATCACTCTTTTGCCTGCAACTACGTCAAAAACTATAGAAATATATACAGAAAAGATTAAAAGGCGGCCGTAACGACAATTTGATTCGGTGAATTTCCTGGTGGGCCTAGTGAACTCATTTCTGGATTTTGTAAACAGCAATGACGACCTCATTATAACCAAATTTTAGGATTGATTCAACAGTTAGTATTGACTGAGTATCAATCAATGCACGAGAAAATATTGAGTACATTAGTTGGGCCCACCTTTCCCTTCCCTCATCTTCTCCGTGCCCCGTCTTCTGTGTTTAATACTTACTCTTCTTCTTTCCTTTTGAGTCCGCCATGGCTAGCTTGAGCTCTGATTTGGCCATGGAGCTCGACCTCGAACCTGGAGCTTCAGGTAGCCCTAGCTGCTCAAGTTTCGAGCTCAGCCTTAAGCTCATGGCAACAACCAATTGAGCTTCGAGCTCGTGGCCATGGTGACCTGATCTTTGAACTCCCATCCATGGCCACTTGATTGAGACACTCAAGGACACAGATACTCAAAATAAAGTCTCCAGTTTCCATGGCTATGAAGTTCAAGCTTGAGCCTAAAGTTACTAGCTTGAACTTGAGCTAGCAGCAACCATGGTGGCTTGGGCATGAGGTCGCAACCATGGTTGCCATATCATGAGCTTACAGCCATGGCGACCTAAGCTTTGACATCTTGCCGCCATGGTGTCACTTGAGCTCAAGCTCACGGAAGCCATGGCCATTGGAGTTTCGAGTGCATGGCCATGGTTTCTCATGGGAAAAAGCAACGGAGAAGATGAGAAAAAAGCAAGCAATGGGGGGAGCAAAATTTATGCAAGGTGGGCCCAAAGCGACACATGTAGCCTAATGAATGGACTAGTATTTTGCTGAGTTAGCCCAATTAGTGTACCCAATATTTTCTCATCAATTAATGCACAAATAACAGGTGTATTGGCTTTGTAAAGCACCTCAATCTGTATGCTTAGCTCAAGGTGAGATGCTAGTTTGATTACCCTTCAAGTCCATCACATTCCCCTATATGAAGACCCAGCTAGAATTTGCTCAAAATCATCTTCGTTGTGTCTCATCTTCAAATAGAAACACAAGCTAACGAAAAAGCTACTCATCATATTGGCAAATCAATAAAAGAGCAAATGGCTGTCCAACTCAGTACATTTCTCACTTCTAAACCCACGAAGTCACTTTCCTTTAATTTTCCTTCAATTGCCAATCCCAGCCACAGATCTCCGAAGTCCATGTCCTCCAATCTTGGCTCTGGTTCCACCTCCAAGTGAGTTTTCCAACATTCCCCTCTTCATTCACTCTTGCTTTTTGGAACTAATGAGCGTGTGATTTTGTCTTTGATATTGAATGCGTACGTGTAATATGTATCTTTTGCAAGAACTATACATATCTTATGTCATCGTTGAGAGGAACTATGCTTTTTGTGATAGTTCCCTTTTAAGAGGTTGAATCGGGCATCTTCAATTCATCTGTGTTCATCTCGTTGACACATGAAATCCCTCGTGCTCACATTCGAGTTCTCTCTTCTTCTCTCATATTATACTAATTGAGGAGTGAGCATGGCTTTAGAGTAGAACCTAGAACTGAAAAACCAAACCGATGAGAACCTAGAACTGAAGAACCAAACCGATGGGAATCTGTCTGATTTCAAGTTTCAAAGTATGCAGAGTAGATTCTAAGTTCCAAAAATCGAGAACTTGTTTCAACCAATAGATTCTAGGTTTTAGGTAGATGGAACCTGAAACTTGGAATAATTTTTTTTTCTTAGCGTACATCTTGGTTTCTAATGATGAATATATAATCTGGAACAACTAGTCTAAGTTTCCATTTTATAACGGAGACTTTTACTTTGTTAATATTTTATATTTTCGTGTACCCAAATATAAGTTGTGGTTAGATTGTAGTAACAAGTAGTGGTCATTAAATGTGATAATTCATTACAATTGTTCAATTAATAATATAAATGAATCCTGAATAGACTATAAAACCGATCCTGAAACCTATAATAGGATAGGTTTTTGGTTCCAAAATATGCAGGGTATGTTTCAAGTTTCAAAAAATGAGGAATTTTGTGACATCTTGATTTTCCAATTCTGTTTTTAATTGAATGAGTTGGGCTTTTCATCGACGCGCCTATAGTTCTTTTCTCTGAGTTGACCACTCACGAGATAACTAGCTTGTCAAGTGAAGCCGTTAAGGAATCTAAACGCAATAGACTTGAGAATTCGATTAGGAATCGACTGCTCGACCATGCTAATCTGCAAGGGTCATTACGGCACAGACCAACTAGAGACCGGAGATAGGTCAATTCGACAGATCCATGTGATTAAGTGTGGGTGATTCCATCTAATTGCACAATTCTCGTCGATCGGCACTAAACCGATTTCTCTGTCGTTTTGGTACCCTGTGTCCGCATTTGAAACCTCAAGATTTTCACGACAACCAAGAGTTGCCAATGTATCGAAGATGAACATTGTGGCTCGAAAATAATCGACCACGGGTCAAAAGCGTTAAAAGTTCCTAAAAGCTACCCGGTAGGTTAGAATGCACTAAAATCGCGCCAGATTGAAATTAACCGTGAAATTGAACCAAATTTCAAAAATTGGAAGTTCTGTCATGTCACAAGTCATTTTAGGAACATCGACTCATCCTCCAAAGATTTTTCTACAAACCGAGATTTTTGGCGAAATTTCAAAGTAAGGTCGTTTTTTATCGGGAAAGTCAGAGGACCGTTTTTTATCGTATCTTGGCCGTCAAGTTGGATCAATTGACGGGGAAAAATAATGAGATGGACAATGTCACATTGGCTGATTTGTTTGGGCTTCAATTGGATTGATTTGAGTGAGAATTGAATGGAATTGAAGTGCAAATGTCCAAAATTCGTAGGCCATGGGGGAGACAACATTTTAGATCCTTTGGCAAGCTTGTTGAGGAAGTTTAGAGAGAGAGAAATGGGCTGTGGATGGCTGATGGCTGGTGGGGGCAAGCAATGGGAGATTTGGACAAGTGTTGAGGCTTGAAGGCCACTTGGGGTCCCCCTTGCTTCAGCAGACCCTTCTCCCTCCTTGTTGCTGATTTCCCCATTGTCGAGGGCCTTAGAAAGCTTGGAGAAACCAGAGAAAAACCGGCCAGCCTTCCCCTCGCCGTCGAGCAGTTCGCCAAGCCATCGAAGTCGCCGTTCGCCCGTTGCGCGCCTAGCCGCACGCCATGCCGTCGTCCTGCTTGTCCCGCCTCTTCTCGCATCCGAGCCGCCTCTGTCCGTCCCCGTCAAAGTCAGCCAAAGCTCCTTGGCCGCCGTTCAGCTACCGTTCGCCTCAGCCGTCACCCGTAGCCACCCGCCTGGCTCCGCCTTGGCCATTTCAGCCACAATCGGCCATCGTTCTAGCCTTCTCGGCCCAAGATCAGTAGCCAAAGACCAGCAAGGGTCTTGGACTTCTAGGCCCGTTTCTAGGCCCGTCCGGACCTCGCTTGGTGTTGCCGCTAGGAAGGTTTGTCGTCCGCCTTGGCGTCGCCGTCACTGTGGACTCATCGAAACACTAATCCGGTTAGTTTACTCACTAAACTCTGCTTAGGGAGTTAATTATGCTTAAGGGGTGTTTAGACTATGCTAAGTATGGCTTAGGTGGTTAGATTAGCTTAGTTAAATGTTAATTAGATTAGATGAATGATTAGCTTAGTATATGGTTTAATTAGTCTAATTATGCAATTAGATTAGTGTAAGCATAATTAGACTTTTAATTAATTATTTATTTAAATTAAATATTATTTAATTATATTATTTTTTATTTAAATAAATTTAATTTTTGGAATTTAATTAATTAATTAATTAATTAATATTTTCCAGAAATTATTAGGGATGGCCGATTGTTAGAATTTCATGCTGATCGCAGTGGTGTGTTTAGTTTCTGTAATTGAATGTTATTTTGTGAAATTGAGTGATGGTTGTGAAAAATAGGTATTTTATTCAGAAAATACCGGGTATCGGGTTTTGACATCGAAAGTGGTTTTTAAGTACTATAGTAGTTTGTGTGAGCATTGAATTTTCAGCTTGTGTGAGCATCGTTATCAGCTTGTGAGCATCGTTGTCAACTTGTGTGAGCATTGTATGTCAGCTTGTGAGAGCAACGATCGTTTATCAGCTTGTGAGAGCAACGATCCATTTATCAGCTTGTGCGAGCTATCATCTATCTATCAACTTATGTGAGCTACCATATATATATCAGCTTGTGCGAGCTACCATCTATATCAGCTTGTGAGAGCATTGCATCCATTTCAACTTGTGTGAGCAGTGATTATATTGATGGATGAATAGATGGTATGGTTTAATAGATGGTATGAATTGATAGATGGTGTCAATCTTATGGTATCAATTGGATTGATAGAATTGATGGACCGACGTGTGTCGATGGTACATGCTTGTGCGAGCAATGATTGATTGATTGATTGTGTGTTTAAATTGTACTGACGTGCAGGAAGGAACTGAGGCGAGGTAAGTCTTCTAACTTGTGTGGTTAGGCCTTTATGCGTATTTCCTTCTTAGTCGGAGTTTAGGGGGTGAACTTGCTGAGACATTGTCTCACCCCGTCGTGGGCTCAACATTTTTAGGTCCTTGGATGGCGGTTGTGGAGGACCCGAAGCCCCGGAGTCTGTGGAGGTGGAGTCCGAAGGATCGGCGTATGTGTATGACTAGTAGGTCGTAGGACAGTTCCCTTTTGAGAACCAATCTTTTGTAGACTAGCTTCTGTATATAAACCGGAGTGTTTATAAAGGCTTGTTTTGTGAAATCAGTTGTCCTGCTTTTCTATCCCAATTGAGTTTTGTCTAGGGATTATTTATTTGCTTTCGCATGTGCAATAAAATGAATGAATCGGTGACGTGTCCTAGGAAGTTGCAAATTTTATCGACTGCCGAGGGATGGGCACGCGCTCGCGGATCGAGGCGTGACAAATTTGTTCCAACGGAAAGTTAAAGGTTCCAGGTTGAACTTATATGGAACTTGGAACTACTTACCCCTATACTGACTTAAGCGTCGGAGTGCCTATTTGGGAGGCCCTACCTAAACCCCTCCTCACCCATTTCTCTCTTCGGGATCACGAGCAAAGTGGATGAAGACCTTCCAAAGAGGCTTTTCAAGAGCCTAGATCACCACCTGATTGGACCCAAGTAAGTCATCAAAAGGCTTCATCTCGATTTTTGTCCAGATTTCAAGAACACCAGGATGTAAAACAACTAAAGGATATTCCCTCATCTTAAGGAAAACAAATATATAAAAAGAATTATGGGGTACGAGGCATGTGGGCAACGGCAATTACAATTCTCTTTTCACACGCCAACCATTTACTATTTCCATTATCATAGATAAGACGGAATCCTATTCCGTTCCCTTTTTTACACGCTAATTGTCCATATTATATTGATGTTGCTGAACCACGCGATGCACACTGCACGAGCTCCCGTCCAACACTCTCCTATTCAGATTGACCGACCACCAATCGACACCCGACGTCCCAAAACCCCCCACAACTCCACCCGCCCCATGAATGCACTAACCCAGCAGTTGGATGGATACCCACCAGTACAATATTGAAAACCTCATTTATTATCGAAGTTAGCTATGGAAAGATAAATAAAATAAAATAAAATAATAAAATGACAATGACAATAGTCTAACGTCTTCGTGTAGGTATGTAACACGAAACGATCGTCATTTGCAAATGTGATGTCAACCGATTTGACCCTTTCGATTCTAAATTTGATCGTAACATTTGAAGTAGCTTTTTGTTGAACGAATTTTCTAAGTTATAGCCGGAAGAGATGCTTTTTTTTTTTTTTTTTAAATATTGGTTGGAACTTTGAGCTTAACTTTTTTTGTCAACTTTTCAGCTGTAGAATCAATTTTTGGGTTGGGGTTAGGCTTTTACTTCGATTCTCTCTTGCTTTCTCTTGACATCGCTTGTTGTCTCTTCCAAATATGGATTTGATTTCTTGTAGTTTTTACTTGTGAAAATTGGAGTCTTCGTCTCTTCCTCTATGTTATGTTCTTCTATCTTGCATCTCCAAGGTATATGATAAGAATTGCTAACATCAAAACTGCTAAATGGCCACATTAGAAAGAGGGTGGAAGTGGCCATTGGACTTAATTTATAGGGAAACTTGTCTGATTAGTCCTAAACCTATTATATGAATGTTAATTCAATCCTTAATTTTTTGATTTTATCAATTGACTCTTAAACCTTTGTACTAAATTCCAATGTAGTCATTCCGATCATCTTTCGTAGGAAATCGCTGATGCAACAGGACACCACGTAGGACATTCGGCGATGACTGAATCGCCACGTCAATCTCGTGTAAAGTTATACTTATTCATGAATATTGTTCAGTGAAAGAGCTATAATCCTCTGTCAACTAAATATAAAATTTGGGTAATGAACTTAATGGAATCCAAAAAGCTATTGCTCTAGAATAAAATAAGAGAAGAAATTTTAAATTGCCGGACTCAATTTTTGTGTTAATTTATACTGCACAAAATAGATTGAATGACGTCTTTATTGGGTGAGATTATTGTACATAGTATATGAACTAGGGGTGTCATTGAGATGGCTTACTAAGCCATTTGTGGAAGCTGCTAAGAACTCAATCAGCTACAAATAGTCTATTCTGGGCGTTTAAGTGGTTAGGAAATGGATTAATAATGTATTTATTAGCATATAACTTAAAACTCGTCCTTGCATCCAAACCGGTCTAACATGGGCATGATATGTTGTGAATAGAGTTACTTTAACAGGATAATCGTCGAAACAGAAAGTATGCCTAATGACACGTAAAAGAAGATTGAGAGATAGAGCATCAAAATGTGAACTTTTACCTAGTTATGACGCCATACTTTTTCCAAATGTTTAAACTGATGAGAAAGGGCCAACAGAGTACCTATATAATATGAATTAATATGTCTGTTATTGTTGACATCTAAATTTTAATTAAATGTGTAGAATTAATTCGCATAAAAAAATTAGGGATCAATTTGTCCCTAACGAAAACATTTCTTGCATCAATTAGGGCTTAGTTTTTATCCATTAATCTTTATTTTCTTTTTTCACTTTTTTGGATAGTTTAATAATAATAATAATGGTGATAATAATAATAACCAGAAAAATAAATAAAAAGAAAAAAAGAAAAGAAAGAAGCAGCAGTCCGCTAGGGCTAGGCCTTCGCGCCCAGCCCCTTTTTCCTTCTTTTCTCCCCTCCACGCAAGGGCTTAGGGCCTGGCCTTTTCTCCCCCAGGCCCAGCCCCCTTTTCCTTCTCATCTTCTTCCCCCTTTTATTTTCTTCCCTAGTTGGATATGCAGCACGCGCCGGAGGCCAGACGTGCGCGATGCTAGAACATAGGAGGAGATGGCAATGTACAACGCAAGCGGTGGGGACACAACATTGATGGCGAGTAGGCCTCCGTGGAAGGGGAAGGATGGATGCCAGTTCGGCCGGATGAGGAAGGCCAATCAGCGCACCAAAGACCGCCAGCCTAGCCTCTGTCAACCGGCCCCCCTCGCCTATAAATAAGGCATCAGGGGAAGGCCAAAACCAAGGCTGAGAGAGATCCGCGGCAGCTAGCTCCGACCACTTCCCCCGAGAGATATCAGGGGAGGTCCGAGAGCCGGCCCGCCAGAGATCTAAGTTGAGGCCGGAGAAGGAGAGGGTCAGATCCGAAGGAGAGACGCCGAGGCCGGAGAGGAAGAGGGTCGAACCGGAGAGAGGAGGTCCTGGTGCTAGATCTGGAGGGGGAAGGCCCGCGGGTTCATTCCCCCGTTGTCTATGTCGTCCGGCCCCGCACCATCGTCGTTCAATCGCTACTGCCGACGCTCGCCACCCACTCTCGCAGCCCCAACGCCATCCCCGACAACCAGTAGTGACCCCCCCACTGCTCGCACATCGAGCCCCGGTAAGAGGGCTCTGTTTCTACCCTGCTCCAAACAGCTCGGGCAGCCCTCTCGAAACCCCATCCGCCGCCACCGTCTGTCGCATCGTTGCTACTCGCTCTCGCTATCTCCGACGATGTACCCCCCTTGAAACCCTAGCCTCAATCCCAACTAGCCGAACGACTCCGTGTTGCTGCCATGCCACGTCCTCCAACGCCAATCCCGTCGAATAGCTGGCCACTATCGTCCTCTCCATCGCCGCCGTCGTCAACGCCGAACCGCCACCCCAGCCCCTCCATCGACGCCACGGATAGACAGAGAAAGAGGAAATATCGCATCGGGCCAAGACCGGGTCGGACCCGGGGTTGTCGTTTAGGTAGGCTTCCGCCCGAGTTGGGTCTGCGCGCATGGGCCGATTAATCCTTGGGTTGGATTTTTTAAATGAAAATGGGCCAATTTGGTTTGGGATTGGTTTATGTTTTAAAAAGAAAACAGAATCCGGGGCCGGGCCCGCGTTGGAGGCCCGTCTAGGTCTTGGGTGGACAACTCGGGTTGGTCCCAACCGGGGATCCACCTGGGTCATTTTCAATATTACATTATAATAAAAAAATATAATATTTTAATAAAATAATATAATAAAATAAAAATATAATAAAAAATGATATATTTTTTAGAAAAAAAAATCCCAAAATATCTCATCTTTTCTAAAAAAAAACCCAAAAAAAAATCAAAAAAAGGCCAAAAATGATTAACATTTTAAAAAATGTCTTTTATGTTAAAATAAAAAATAAAAAAGGACCAAAAAATGTTTTTCTCCGCAAATGCATGGAAAATCTCTTGAAAATCCAAAAGCCATAGGTTTAAACAAGATTAGGTACCAAAAGGGCATTAGTGATTAACTAGTGAAATTAAGTCCCCAATCCTAATTTCTTTAGTTGCGCAGGATTGAATATTTCTCCTAATATTTCACTTGGGTTTCTAATCGACCCACCCCAAATCGATTAGTGGCAACTCCTTTTTAAAATTAATTTATAGGTTTAAAAAAATCAAACTATTAAGTCATGAATTTGTGGGCTTGGGAGAGCCCGGGCAAGCCTAATAGACTTAGCCAAACCATTAGCCTCTGCAGACGCTCACCCTAATCGGGCGCCGTAAAAAGAGGTCACGATAGCTTGGTGACTCCGCTCGGGACTTCTTTTTGAGGACTTAGGCCATTTTTTTTATCGTGTTTAAACACTGTACTAACTTGGATTTTTTTTTTTTTTGCTTTTGTGTAGGATAGTAGCTTAGAGATAAATTTTAATTTTGTTAAAATAAAATGTTTTGTGATTATAAACTGTTATGCATGTTTTAATGTTTTTAGCACTACACGTGGCGCACACAACCCGGCAGCCGGACCTGGACCGCCATAGGATATTTAGGATGATGTTAAGAAAGATATGGCCTTGAACGCAAGACTGCGATGTAGAGGTTGCCTTTCTTTTCCCCGAATTTCTTTAAGGTAGAGCCGATGTTAGGAGGGTATGATGCCAACGCGATATTGTGATGGGCAGACACCCTCTTAATTTCCCTAAACCTTCTCAGTTAGACATCGAGCCGCACGTATCATGCGCATGTCTTTGTGCTTGCCATTTTCTTTAAAAGCGAAGTAATTTCTTTACTTTTTTTACTCAGTTCTTTTTTATTGGCCCATGGCAATGCGGGTAGGTTTTTCGAGTCCTAGTTTATATGCGATGGGAGGAGATGATATCCAGTTTATTCCTGCCCCCAAAGTAGAGCTCTTCAAATGGTGGGGTCAATTGGACCAATTTGCCTAAGAGCGCGTGAAAGCCAGAGTCAATCATCTTCTAACATTGTTCCAAATCCTTGTTCATCCCGAAGTCATACAGGCCATAGCGTATTTTTGGTATCCTAGGACATCCACTTTTATATTTGGTGGGTTCGAGCTAACCCCAACTTTGGAAGAATACATCATCATCATCGGAATGCCTCTCGAGAACAAGCTTGTTAGGCCACTAATAGGTATTGACCCGTTGCATGAGTTAGCACGACTTTTAAGAATTGAGGTTCATGTTATGAGGCAAATTCTTGAAACCAACCATAATACCTGCCCACTAGCATCCTTGACCGCTTGTTTTGAAAATCAACCCATGACCCAAAAAAGTGAGATTTTCCTCCTAACCTTTTTCGAATTCATCATTTCCCCCATAAAAAATATGCCATAAGTCCCTCAATGGCATGGGTGGTTGATCAAGTCTTAAGGGGGCAAAGTTATGTCAACATGATTTTAGCCGAAACATTTTTGTCCCTAAATCGTTTTAAAGAAAACACGGAAAAAATCATGCGGGCCTCCCTAGAAATTTTACAGGTCTGGTTCTTTTCCCACTTAAGCGAATTTCGACGCCTCATGCAATTATCGGAAATAAATGATTTCGAAAATCCGCTACAGAGATTTGTGGTTCTAGAACCATACATTCCCTACCAAAGCTGTTTTAATTGGATAAATTTTCTAAGAGACCCCACTCCTAAGGCATTCCTATGATGTGCTGGTTGGTTCCATGAAAAATGAGCTCGCTTTACTTACAAACGCTACAATTCAATCCCATTGCTCAGCCTCACCAACGCCACTCCCTATTACCCATATAGGGTGGCATGATAGTACGAAGCCTTTCAGAAGATCCCACCGCCTTTCAAGATGAAGATCCCTCCACTCTTTTTCACCCATCAAAGCCGTGACTACGCATTCGAGATTGCCATTATCGAGGAAACATGGAACAAGTGCCATCGCAAAAGGATCGTGGCACCTGAAGGGCTTAAAGGACAGGAAAAGGTCCATCACGCTTCCGAGTCCTACATCCACAACCATCGCATCCCAAAGAGACTGCGGCCATCTGTCCATCACCCAACCAGCGAGACCGGTCAGCACGAGCAAGCAGAGCATATGCAAAGGAATTTGGGAATAAGCTGGGTGCATGTCTCAGAGCCAACCCAAGGAAGCAAACATCTTCGCAAGAACAAGGCTCTCTGTCGCATATAAAATAGCAATCATGTGCCCCATAGTGTTAATATTGTGAAAGTTTTGTCCCATTGTTTAGGGACTTATGTTTAATACCTAGTATTTCATTTTGTCATTTTAATTTCAAGTCAGGAGTATGTCGTCCGTGAAATCCTCTTTTGATAAATAAAAACAGTTAGATCGTTGCCATGGGTCAATCTTTATCCACTCTCATGCTCATTCATTGTTTTTACGACGACGGGTAATTATGAATCGCCAACCACCAGTCGCCCGCGAATGGCCTCAGGTAATAGTGCCTGATCAAAATGATGTACAAAATTGTCTCGCTGACATTGAAGACGGCGTAGGACAAATGTCCATTGCCCTTCAACAACTCTCGAGGCAAATGGAGTCCACTCAAGCCAAGTCCAACTCCGTAGCTGCTTTAAACACACTCATGACACCTACAAATTTGCCAGAGGATAACCAATAAGACAGACAGCTTGTAAAGATCATGAAGAAGCTGAACTAGTTGCAGGGGCAAGATCCCATTGATCTGTTTGATTATGCCAGTGTTAAGATCCCAGAGGAGCTCAAAGTACCTAAATGTGAAAGGTATGCTAATACCTCTCGCCCACAAATCTATCTGTAAGCCTACCTGGTTCAAAAGATGATTCAATCGTACCAATCAGACCTGACTAGCCCCGCCTTGCGATGGTACATCATAAGGAGGATTAGTCTCCTTAAAAACTAGAGGGAACTAACTAATGCTTTCCGCCAAGAATATAATGTTGATATCAACGCCGACATCGCCCTGCCCTACGAAGAGCAGATGTTAGCAGAGCATGAAGAGCCGATAGTCACAGAGACGGGGGGTAATATGTTTTTAAGAACACATGCCGTGTCAAGGAGGAGCCCGACCGCCCAATCTGACCTACAGCCTGCAAAAGAAGATATCAATGTAGCCTTGCACCATAAATGGATGACCAAGCAGTATCCTACTATTGAGAAGCTTCCCACTAGGAAAGGCAAGGAGCCTGCAAACGAAGTCAAGACTACTTAGAACCGAAGCATGGCAGGATGGCTTCTCAGGCCGTAAGAACTAGGGTCTAAAGAATGCCGACCCCCATCAACCTAGGGAGCGAAGCTCCACCATCTCCCAATCCCCTTGACAAAGTCCAGTTGGTGAAACGAAGGGCTTCACTCAAAAGGTCTGGACCAAGAGTCAAAAAAAGAAAGCCTAAGCAATTCGAGTCAACGCTTGCTACTAAATGTAGGCAAAACCTGACAACCAATGAGTCGCCTTACCAAGACTTTAAGCATCCCCTAAGGTACAATCTTGAAGGCTACCAGTCCCTAGGGTACAATCCCGAGGGTTACCAGTATTATACAGATGAAATCAGCCATTCATCGTATGACTGCCTCCCACCCACACACAGGATCTAAGGCTTGTTAAAAGAGGGAACTTTCGTCCGTCATGACTTGTCTCCCAATGAACTGCTAAGCTTGTCACCCGACCATGAGGATGAGGTCATAAGGATGACGTAAATACCTCATCCTTGTTTGGTGATTTCAACTTGGAAGAAAGCCATGAAATGATCTCGGTAGAGTCGAGCTTTCTTGAAGCAACAGAATTCACAGCCTCGATAAATATGCAATGGGAAAACCAGTTGCCTAGCCAAGACACAGCGGGCCCGTCTTGCCTTCATAGGATTATGACCCCCAGAGAAATGAGGGTACCTAATCTCCATAAGTATAACAGCACAACTTGTCCCATGACCCAATTGCAATATTTTCACGCTAAAAATGCACCCGATACCATTCATAACTCAGGCCTTCCAAGAAAGTCTCACAGGGCCTACATTACAAGGGTTCGTCACGGTAAATAGCTACCTCATGAGGGATTGGAATGAGTTGTCTTCCAAATTCTTGCATCAATACCAAAGCTAGATTGGAACTGAACTGCCTTGCGAGAACTTGGTTCGCTTCAAAAGAAGACCATTTGAGGATTTTCAAGCATATGCAGAAAGGTGGGAGGCTTTTATAATGCAAACCTACCCTCAACTGGCCGAAGAAGAAATGATGAAATTATTCATAAAAGCTTTACCCCGCGAGCATCGTTGTTGGTTGCATGGATTACACTTTTGTAGCTTCAATGAAGTGATCCTTTCATGAGAATACTTTGAGTCTACTGGAGGCAAAGAACTCAAAGGCGCTTGATTTTAGGACCAACACTGTTGAAGTGCTCCTTTTCATAGGAGTTTTCATGGGTTTTGGTTGTTTTTATAATCTCATGTTTTCTATCCTGTCTAGTGTATTACTGTTGCCATTTCCATTCCAGTAATCTAATGTACAGTTCTAATATTTTGTTTCGAGAGCATAAGGCGGTATTCCAAACCAGCCTAGTGATGCTATCCAACCATAAAAAGAAAATATCATCCAAGGAGAATACTGAGGGGTTGGACTTCCTCATGCTCCCCCCCCCACCAAAATATATACTTTTGAAAACAAAAAATATTCCATTACCAAAAGCTTTTGTTAAAATAAGATGTTAAATTTAATCATGTTTATTTTTCTAACTTACTCACTTCATGTCTCAGAATATCATCCCCTTTGACTTAGCATGACCGGGGGCATTTAAAGCTAACACATCATATGAACTTGCCAAATTCGAAGACACCCTTTCAAGAAAGTAGGGGCAAACAAAAAGGATCATCCTGTTTCAGAAAGGGTAAGTCACATTCCCTGAACGTAATTTTGGAAATGACGTCTCCTCTCTCTTCTATTTACAGGAGATGAAAGATGGGACGTAATAGGCACAGGCATACGGTTGAACTTGAAGCATGCATAACATGATAGCTCAAGGCGGGGTAACCTCCTCCATGTTGCTCTTAGCCTTCCCATTTGGCGAGCCATCCCTAGGAGTTCTATGCACTCCACCTCGCTCATGTTCGACTCCTTCTCAAGTCGGAGCAATATCTTCTTCGCACAACGTGCTCGAGCAACTAGATGTTGCAGTTTCACTAATGGGATTTCCAGCTTCGACAAGCCAAGAAGCATAGGGAAGGAATTTCTTCTCTTCCTTTGAATCAGCTACTGTCAATAGAGAGAAAATCCAGGCAGTTGAGGCGATTTCTAGCCCCCTATTCCAGATGATGACTTTAGAACCTGGAAACCTCTCTTCTTGTTCCAGATGCATACTCTCCCAAGAAATGATTGCCATAAAAAAACAGGAGATTTTGATTGTCCATCTCAGGTTCTATGAAAGCTTGAGGTACATGATTTCGCCTAATGTTGCTAATGATCATATAGTCGAAGATAGAAGAAAAATTCCACAGAAGGAAGGCGTTGAAGATGGATCAACGACCATCAATCGTGCTCATAGGGCCACAAACGAGGAAGGCCAATCAAAAGAGACGTTGAACTGTGTCAAGACAAAAAGGCTGTCATCGACATTCAAATATCCCTAGGAGTCAGCAAATACAAACTCTGAGGAAGGGTGATTTGGTATCGTTTCCAATATTCCCTCTCTCTGAACTCGCTTTTGACATATTTTTCCCCTATTAATAGGAAGCATCGGGATTCAAGAACCAAACTCAATGGTTAAGTCGGGCAAATCAATTTTGGCCAAGCTAGTACATGGAAATGACCCGTATCGAATTCACCTAACTTGGAGTAAAATGACGTGTCATCCAAGAGCCAGTTCAATTAAATGGAAAAATAAGCACTCCATAAACACTACCAGTACGGCGGCCTGGTGGTATGGGAATGAAATGATCTAGAGGCGTCCAAGGTTCGATCCTCGGAAGCGGTAACTAGTTGCCATGTGTAAAAAATAACAAAAGTTTTGCTTCTCCTGCAACTGCAAAACCGGGAGAATAATTGACCTAACAAAACGAAAAATGTAGGACTTCATATCCTTCTCGTGCTTCAAATCTATTCAATCATCTGCAAACCAGTGAAGGGTAATGTTGTATCGCTTCCAATTGTTCGACTTCTAAAAGAGTTCGTGACTAACATGTTCCCGTTTGTCTGTTGCAAGATCACCTGACCGTCAAAGATACGGATAACAAGTCAATGAGAAGCATGTCAGACTCTGATGAGCTCTCCCAAGCAAAATGGTGTCTCAAGTATCGCCAAAGCAAATGACAAAAATCCTTCAGGCCTTAAATCACATTTGATCTTGGCCCTACTGATTAATTCATTTTTTTGCATTTTCTCTTTTGCAAGGGCAAAAGCAGAGGTGCCCGTCAAATCAATGATCAAATAACCAACCCCGACCGATCCTTCTTGTGTCATCTCCCTATTCAATATGGACAATTCATCGACACCCATTTGTTAATAACTCTTCTGATGTTCAAAATTTAACATATTTGTAAATACAATTCTGTTAAATAAATACCCCTAAAGCTGTTAATAAGGTTTTTTGAGTAAAAATCATTCATTTGCTTTGAGAGTACAAACTCCATCATATTTAAAATGTTGCATGTCTTTTCCAAATGGATTTTGCATGATGTTTTTGTCTGTCTAAATCACCGATTCCACTGAGGATTATCAAAATAGACAGTTGAATAAAGAATATAAGATTAATCGAGCATGCTAGATGAGGTGCGTCAAGGCAAGCCATATCCTACACACAGTCCCCTATCTATACACTTGTGAAATGAGTGCAACAAATTCAATGTCCGCAGGGTAAAGAGTTCTCTCGTGAATGGTATGATAACTAAAACAGTAAAAGGCATTTCATTTCTCTACCCTAAACACTACTAGTTATCCATTGCTTACCCCTTTTGAGCCCCATACACTTGTGAAGTTTCTTTCATACTCCTGTCAAGAACCACCCCACACTGGGGTAGATCGGAGGTGAGACGGCATAACAAGGTGAGAAGGGGGATAGAAATTTTCTTGCTCGCACTTGCATCAATCTTTGGGTGTCTTTATTGCATACTGAACACTCACGATAATTTAAGTGCCCTAGAATGATGAAGATCAATTCTTTCTCTATGCACTTGTATTCATTATATAGCCCAATTGAGTCTGTAATTTCACCCTCACATTGAGGCAAAGCAAGAGTTACTACCATTCAAGCAGCATAATTGGGAGCGCCAACTGAAGATAAGACTCAAGAGCCTAACAACAGTGTTTTGCTAGAACTTGCCTAGGCCAGTTCCTCAGACAACAAAAATGAAAAACTAGGGGCATGAAAAAGCAGTGTGCCTAGTAAAAGCAAGACCGATGCCCTCAAACAAAGAGTGAATTTTAGCCATTGGTACTCCCAAACAAAGCGGCTATTATGGTCCAATTCATGGAGCCTCCATGAAGAAAATTCTCGGTTGTGAAAAGAAAGACTGGTGACAATGCCAAGGCTATCACCAACTTACACATGAGCCAAGTCTACGTCACATCCCTCTTGTAAAAAGTCTCTTCAAACTAGGGCACTTCAATTAACGTAGGATTTCATATATTTAAAAGCATCGCTCGAAGAAGTACGAGTAAGATTATTCTATCTCTTTTCGCAGGGTTCTTGACTTGTAAACTCGGAGATGATCGTGTAGCATTTCATTCATAAGCCTTGACCTTAATGGTCCCCTTTGATAAGCCGTTGACCAAGCCTACATTACAGTCCCGGCGAAGACCTCTCATATTGGTAAAATCATACCGCTTGTGAGAATATTCGGACCCCTGCTGATATGATGATAGTGAGATAGTGTGGTCCTTATAAATCCTACATCAATGGTCAGGATAAAACAACCATTTTCTATGAGAGTGAGCGGAAAGTCCTTTCAGATTGAAAGTCCCTCATTTGGCATGTTCAAGACATCTACATTCTGAATTACGGTTGTCTTTCAAAATTTTTCCTCAATGGAACTCAAATGATGCAAAACTAATAAAATTGCCATGCATGAATCACATTTAAATGCATGAATTTACATGTACGATCATGTGTGCATACTGTGCAAATAGCAGACATACTCTCAAAGATCAGAGATATCACCAGGTAAGCATATCCCTATCCCCATTTGTCTTTAGGTACCTACCACTGTCTAGGTACTCTCTTATCGACACTCGACCTATTCGAGTCATCTCCTGAGTTTGGATGCTTGCAACTGTCCAGGTATCCCATTGTCTTTGAGTACCGGCCACCGTTCAGATACTTCCATTTTCTTGACACTCGACCTATTCGAGTTGTCTTCATAGTAAGGATGCTTGCGACTGTCCAAGTATCCCATTGTTTTTAGTACCTACCATTGTCTAGGTACTCTCTTTTGACACTTAACCTGTTCAAATTATCTTCAAAGTTCGAATGCTTACGACCGTCCAAGTATCCCTTTTGTCTCTGGGTAGTGCCACTACCCCGGTACTCTCTCTTATTGACACTTGACCTATTCGAGGTGTCTTCATAGTAAGGATGCTTGTGGCTGCCCAAGTATCCCACTGTCTCTAGGTACCTACCACTATCCGAACACCCTTTTTTATCGACACTCGACCTGTTCGAGTTGTCCCCATAGTATGGGTACTAGCAACTAATCAAGTATTCCATTGCCTTCAAGTACCTGCCACCATCCAAGTACTCCCTTTCCATGACATCAGACTTGCCCGGGTTGTCCTCAAAATTATATCATTGAATACTAATAGCTATTCAAGTATTCCACTACTTTGTGTACCTGCAGTTACCCAGGTATGCTCTCTCATCATCATGACACTTGGACCTGCCTAAGTGGTCCCAGATTATATCATTAAATACGTATGTTTATCCAAGTATTCTACTGCTTTGTTTATTTGCGGCTACCCAGGTTTTCCAACCCTTCTGAGTGCCTGTGGCCATCCAGGTAAGCCTTGCGCTACATTCAAATTCATTTTACCAGGAGGTGGGAGACCTTCATGAATATGCGAGGCGCGTCCTCGATATTCCAACTGCTAGGAGGTGGGAGACCTTCACAAATATCCTAGATACGTCTTTGATATTCCCATTACTGGGAGGTGAGAGACCTTCATGGATATGCAAGGTACGTTCTCGATATTCCCATTACCAGGAGGTAAGAGACCTTCACGAATATTCGAGGTGCGTCCTTAATGTTCCAACTACTAGGTGGTAGGAGACCTTCACGAATATTTGAGGCGCGTCCTCGATATTCTAATTACCAGGAGATGAGAGACCTTCACGAACATTCAAGGCGTGTCCCCGATGTCCCACATACCAGGAGGTGAGAGACCTTCACGAATATCACAGGTACGTCCTCGATATCTCATTTTACCAGAAGGTGGGAGACCTTCACAAATGCTTAGGGAGATCGGAGACTTTCACAAAGGTGTCTCCTCGATATCACAACTTCTTTCCCCCAGGAGGTGGAGGACCTTCATGGATATCCCAATACTCCTTCAATACCTGCAACTGACTAGGTATTCTCCAGAGTTTAGTACTTGTGATCATCTAAGTACTCCTTCAACGCCTGCGAACGTCCAGGCACCGTCTAAAGTTCGTACTTGTGATAATCCAAGTACCCCTTCGATACCTGCCAGCGACCAGGTATTCTCCAGAGTTTAGTACTTATGATCATCCAAATACTCCTTCAACGCCTGCGAACATCCAGGAACCCTCCAGAATTCGTACTTGTGATCATCCAAGTACCTCTTCGATACTTGCAAACGACCAGGTATCTTTCAAGGTTCGTACTTGTGATCATCCAAGTACTCTTTCAAAGCTTGTGAATAACCACGTACTCCTTCAACACTTGCAAAGGTCGAGATATCCTCCAGGTTAGTACTTGTGAATATCCAGGTACTCTTTCAATGCCCGTGAATGTCCAAGTATCTTCCAAAATAGATGCCTTGAGAAAGGCCGGCGCATCCCCCGAGAAAGGTTGGGAAACAAACCGGTGTCCTTGACAAAGATCAGGCGCCCAACAACCAAATGCCTTGAGAAAGGTCAGCGCATCCCCCAAGAAAGGTTGGGTAATCAATCCAATGTCCTTGATAAAGATCAGGGCCCCCACAAACTGATGCCCTGAGAAAGGTCGGTGCCAGGTAATCAATCCGGTGTCTTTGACAAAGATCAGGCACCCAACAAACAGATGCCCTGAGAAAGGTCGGTGCATCCCCCAAGAAAAGTCGAGTAACCAACCGGTGTCCTTAATAAAGATCAGGCACCCAACAAACAGATGTCCCGAGAAAGGTCGGCACATCCCCCGAGAAAGGTCGGGTAAACAATTTATTGCTCTAATAGGCGACCAAAGAATGGTTCGGGTCCTGGAAAAGCAATTTCCCGTCAAGGCGACCGAAGAAAGGTTCAGGTCCTAGACAAACAACTTATTGCTCTAATAGGCGACCGAAGAATGGTTCGGGTCCTGGAAAAGCAATTTCCCATCAAGGTGACCGAAGAAATGTTCGAGTCTTGGAGAAGCAACCTCCTTAGATCACCAGGTAAGATGATGCCCTGATACTTACCAAACTCGGGGTTCGCACCCTATCTCACTCATTCTCGGTAAGTAACTACAGGTATCTTCTTATCTGTCTTATTACGTATAATGCTATATTATTCCTTTTTATGCATAGGACACCTCGTCCCAAATAAGATATCATCTATTGCATATGCATGGACAAAATTTAGGTATCAGTTTGTCTTTGAATGCAACCTCTGCGAGCTCACCTTCAAAGAGGGGCAGTTGTTAACACCTAAATTTTGATTAAATGCGTAGAATTAATTTGCATAAAAAATTAGGGATCAATTTGACCCTAACAAAAACATTTCTTGCATCAATTACGGCTTAGTTTTTATCCATTAATCTTTACTTTCTTTTTCACTTTTTTGGATAGTTTAATAATAATAATGGTGATAATAATAATAACCAACAAAATAAATAAATAAATAAATAAATAAAGAAGCAACAGTCTACTGGGGCTGGGCCTTCATGCCTAGCCCCTTTTTCCTTCTTTTCGCCCCTCCACGCAAGGTCCTAGGGCCTGGCCTTTTCTCCCCCAAGCCTAGCACCCTTTTCCTTCTCATTTTCTTCCCCCCCCCTTTGTCTTCTTCCCCAGTTGGATATGCAACACGCGCCGGAGGCCAGACGCGCACGATGTCGGAACGCAGGAGGAGATGGCGATGTACGGCGCAGGCGATGGGGACGCGACATTGATGGCGAGTAGGCCTCTGAGGAAGGGGAAGGACGGATGCCGATTCGGCTGGCGGAGGAAGGCCAGTCGGCACACCAAAGACCGCCAGCCTAACCTCCGTCGACCGCCCCCCTTCCCTATAAAAGGGCATCGGGGGAAGGCCAAAAACCACGGCCGAGAGAGATACGAAGCAGTTGGCTCCGACCACTTCCCCCGAGAGATATCAGGGGAGGTTCGAGAGCCAGCCAGCCAGAGATCTAAGTCGAGGCCCGAGAGGGAGAGGGTCAAATCCGGAGGAGAGATGCTGGGGCTGGAGATGAGGAGGGTCGGGCTGGAGAGAGGAGGTCCTGGTGCTAGATCTGGAGGGGGAAGGCTCGTAGGTTCGTTCCGCCACCATCTGTGTCATCTGGCCCCGCACCATCGTCATTCAATCACTGCTGCCGACACTCACCGCCCGCTCTCATAGTCCCAACAACTAGCAACGCCCCCCCCCACCACTGCTGTCCACCGCACATCGAGCCCCGGTAAGAGGGCTCTATTTCTGCCTTGCTCCGAATGGCCCGAGCAGCCCTCTCGAAACCTTATCCGCCGCCACCATTTGTCGCATCGTCGCTGCCCGCTCTCACTATCTCCAACGATGTACCCCCTTTGAAACCCTAGCCTCGGTCCCAACTGGCCGAGCGACTCCGTGTTGCTGCCGTACCACGTCCTCCGACATCGATCTAGTCGAATAGCTGGCCACTACCATCCTCTACGTCGCCATCATCATCAACGCCGAGCCGCCGCCCCAGCCCCTCCATCGGCATCACGAATAGACAGAGAAGGAGGAAATATTGCGTCGGGTCAAGGCCGGGTCGAACCCACGTCGTTGTTTGGGTAGGGTTCCACCCGGGTTGGGTCTGTGCACTTGGGCAGGTTAATCCTTGGGCTAGATTTTTTTAAATGAAAATGGGCCAATTTGGTTTGGGCTTGGTTTATGTTTTAAAAAGAAAAAAGAATCCTGGGACGGGCCCGCGTTGCTGGCCCGTCCGAGTCTTAGGTGGACGACCCGGGTTGGTCCCAACCTAGGGATCCACCTGGGTCGTTTTCAATATTACATTATAATAAAAAAAATAATATTTTTAATAAAAAATAAAATAATAAAATAAAATAAATAATTAATAGATAATTAAAAAATGATCTATTTTTCAGAAAATAAAAAAATCCCAAAATATCTCATATTTTCTCAAAAAAGCCCAAAAAAATCAGAAAAAAAAAACCAAAAATGATTAATATTTCAAAAAAAAATCCAAAAAATATGCCTTTTTATGTTCAAAAAAAATAAAAAAGGACCCATAAATGTTTTTCTCCACAAATTCATGGAAAATCCCTCGAAAATCCAAAAGTGTTAGAGTTTAAACAAGATTAGATACTGGAAGGGCATTAGTGATTAACTAGTATAATCAAGTCCCTAATCCTAGTTTTTCAAGTTGTGTAGGAGCAAATATTTCTCCCAATATTTCTCTTAGGTTACTAATCGACTCACCCCAAATCAATTAGTGATGACGCCTTTTTTAAATTAATTTATAGGTTAGAAAAAATCAAACCATTAAGTTGTGAATTGGTGGGCTTGGGAAAGCCCGGGCAAGCCTAATAGACCTAGCCAAACCATTAGCCTCCACAGGCGCCCGCCCTAATCAAGTGCCGTAAAAAGAATTCATGACAGTTATGTAACAAAGTGACCGAAATAGTTGATAGTCGGTATAAATAAACTAGACATGGGTTTATTGTCGAGCTTTGGCTTGTAATGTCAGACATATTTTCAGCCACTGAAACTAGATTACACAATTAAAAATAGTTTTATTGTATACCGTATAATAACGGGTTTACCAACCTTGAACCTCCGGGTGCGAGTGGTATGAAGTAATTATGACTCATCTCATAATAAGTCCAACGTGCAAAATTCATATGATAACATCCACTCATAGTCGCTACCGCTGATATTCCCTCCCCACCCTTTACCCTATTAAGAAATTTTATGCATTATTGCATCTCATGCATTAACATCATAGCTGCCTATTAAAGTCCTTCAACTCCTTTGGAAAAAGCACAATTGATGCAATTTGAGAGTCTTTCCTTTGTTCACTCGAAGCTTTGAAGCCTCGGTTGGCATGGACCGTCCTTTATTTAATACTTTTTAGACGATGATAAATGTCAATTAATGTGCAAACTACTCAAGAGTTGGCATGACATAGTTACACGCCCTTATAAATGTCAGCAAAATTCAAATAAATAAATAAACAAAGGAAAGGCGACTAACTAAAGAGATGTGCTTGAAAAATTTGAGAAAAAAAGAGAATTAAATTGAGCCATATTTCAATTAGAGAGAAATAAATTTATGGTAGAGATGAGCGAAACCACTTTAGTGACTACAGTGACAAACGCTAACTTAGTTTGTTAATTGAAATATAATATACAAAATATATAATTCTCAAATAAAAACAGCTAATTATAATCAAAGAAAAAAAAGATAACAATCATAATTGTAATTGTCAATGCCGTGATTCTTTGTAAGTAGTTACTAAGAGTTAGTGTATTTATATATATGCATCAAGAAATTAGTCTCGCACACTAGTAAACAAATTTGGTATATGCATTATTTTATTTTTAGTATTATTGTTAGAAAATGACTCATGGACCATGTACATTCACAATTGCTGGATTGTGGAACTCAACTGATCAATGCTTGTGAGAGATCTAGTTAATAGTCGGTCAAGTCCGGGCAACTTCTTTTGATGCTAAGACATTGATAAGCATGCTCCATCATATATGTTCATTTTTTCAAGACATTAGTTACACGTGCATTTAGGATGGAATTTCAACTTGAGTAATCTCCGGAGATAGAGGGAATAAGATTAGGCAAGTCCGGAAAATATATCCCCCACCTTCGAGAACTTAGGTGGACCTCGGAATGTGAGGAATAAGCTAGGGATTGTGTCTCTTCCCCTTCAATTCCTAGATCCCAATAACTCAGAATGAGGACTTCTCCACCCCAACACACCAAACACCCCCCCACCCTCGCACGCGGACAATTAAATAGTTGACGCTTGGCAGCCGAAGGGTTCGAACTTCAAGAAACATTAGAGATACAGAACTGAACCTCCTAATCAATGAATAGTCGGCCTTGGAGTTTAGACTATTGTAAAGTTATTAATCGTTGGGACTTTGGAGGGACCGTTGTTGCGTACATGCAATGTCTCGAAAATCAAGCAAATGACCATGATCATGTACGTGTATTGTGCAACACATGCTTTTCTTCTTTCCTTTTGCGTTTGACATGGCTAGAGCTCAAGGCCGAGGCTCATGACCATGGAGCTAGACCTCAAACCCAGAGCTTGGGTAACATTAGCTGCTCAAGTTTTGAGCTCGGACTCAAGTTTGTGGCAATGGCCACTTGAACTTGGAGCTTATGGTCATGGTGGCCTGAGCTTTGAACTTCTGTTCATGGCCGCTAGATTGAGACACTGAAGGATATGGACACTCAATATGAAGCCTCTAGCTTCCATGACCACAGAGTTCAAGCTTGAGTCTAAAGTTGCTAGCTTGAACTCGATCTAGCAGCAACCATGGCAACTTGAGCATGAGGTCATGACCATGGTTGCCACATCACGAGGTTACGGCTACAGCCACCTAAACTTTGACATTTTGCCGCCATGGCGTCACTTGAGCTCAAGCTCACCGAAGCCATGGCCATTGGAGTTTCAGGCGTGTGGCCATGGATGCTCTATGGGAAAAAGCAACAGAGAAGATGAGGAAAAAGCAAGTGATAAACAGAGAGAGATTTATGCAAAATAGGCCCAATGCAACCGTGTCGCCCATTGAATCTAGTATTTTGCTGAGTTAGGTCAACACATACCCAATATTTTCCTCTCAATCAATGCATGAGAAACACGTGTATTGACTTTGTAAAGCACCTCGATCAGGAAAAAGCAGCAAAGAAGAAGAGGAAAAAGCAAGTGACAAACAAAGAGAAAGGGAGAGAGAGAGAGATAGAAGTAACGGATAGAGGAGAGAGGAGAGAGGAAGATTTATCCAAAGTGGGCCCGACACGACACGTGTCGCCTAATGAATAGATTAGCATTTTGCTGTGTCGGCCCAACTAGTATACCCAATATTTTCTTCTCAATCAATGCGTGAGAAACACGTGTGTTGAATTTGTAAAGTACCTCGATCAGTATGCTTAGCTCAAGGTGAGATTCCACCTTGATTACCCTTCATGTCCATCCCATTCCCCTTGATGGGTTTTTTCTATGTGTTTATGGGCCTAAGTAGGCCCATCCGCCCATGTTGGGCCCAAAAACTCGGCCCATAAGTAAAGGGCCCATTGAGGAAGTTATTATAGATAAAAGAATAAAAAAAGGGAAAATCTTTTTTAAGGCAGTTATCCTAAGAAGTTACGTAATTTGAAAAAGAGAGATTATGTTCTCTCAGTTTACATCTCACCGTTTTCTCCCTAAGAAGAATAGTATTCTCCTATGAAGAACAGTGTCCGGATTCCTTCTCGAATCGCAACATCGATGTTTTAATCTATGGAAAAACAAGGTACATTCGATTTTGTAATATACCTTAGGATCAGTGATACATGTGTTTCCCGGGCTTGCTTCCGCGTTCGTTGTTTTAGGGGTTCGATTGAGTGTCGAATCACTATTTTTGGGAATCTGTTTTTCCCAACATTGGTATCAGAGCATTGTTCATGTTTCCCGATCACTTTTCGTGTTTATGAATTGCTTTTGATTTAATTTTCATGAAATCCCGCCATTGATCGCTTGGGGATGGAAAATTCCGACACCCGAACTGTTCCCCCCTCGTTTTTTATTTTCCGTAAATAGAAACTCGTTTCTGTAAGTGCAGGGTCATAGTTCTCGTCGAGACGAGAAAAATGACGGGTGGCCCGCCGCCGAGGTCTGCCGGACGCGCCACCACGTGCGGTTATAAGTTCCGACGTCGTCGGCGCGTGCAACGCACGCACCGAGGCGGTCCCCAGCGCGTGCGCGCACGCGTGCGGCAACCGTGGCGTGTGCGCGGCACACATGCGGCAACCATGGCGCGTGCGCGGCATGCGCCAGCCGAGTCATCATGACGTCAGCCAGCAGTTACCCACACACGCGCCGGGCACGTGCTAGTGACGTCACGATGACGTCACCCAGCAGGGTCGGTCGGTTCGACCCGACCTGTTCAACCCAACCCGTCTGGCCTAACCCAAACTCCGTTGACCACGCGACCGTTGACTTACCCATTGACCGTTGACCTGTGTTGACCATTGTTGACCAGAGTTGACCTTCATTGACCGGCATTGACCACCGTTGACCTATCTTTGACCGGCGAAAAAAAAAAGGAAAATTATGTATTTTCCATTTTGTTCGTTGTGGAATATAAGTAATCCCTTTTTTGTTCTGCATTTGTTGTAGGAACCATGATGCGTTATGCACGCATGCCTGCATTTCCAAAAACGGATGAAGAAAAGACGAGACTTAAAGGGCTAATGACAGAATTAGCTAATTATCGATGGAATGATGGTGATGTACTATCCCACGTGATCAAGATCAATCAGATGATACAAAAAATCATCTGGAATGGTTATCTTATGCCAGATTTTGAGAAAGTGCCGGCTTTAATGAACACTCTTCCACCTGAATGGCAAGCAGTGTTAGATTGCCTATGGGAAGTCAACGTTGTCCCGGATTATAACAGCTGGCAATAGCTTTTGTAAGAGATTACTATAGAATCGAGTTAACCAAAACTTCAACCATTGGGTTGAATGTCACATGGCGTAGAGTGAATGCGCCTTGGAGGTGACATGAGAGCTCTCTAAAGGTTTTTCCGTGGTTAGCCAATGTGCCTTCAAAATTCTAGAGAATTTTACAGAGAGATTAGAAGAGATTTTCCCAATTTATTTTTCTTAGATTAGTTTGAGATGTTTTAGGTGTAAATATCTCTTTCTATGTTGATAATTTTCCTCTGAATATATTACTTAGTGTAATGGACATGTTTAATTATTGAAAGTTCAATGTTATCTATTATTGTAAATTTGTATGTTAATTTACAATTCTTTGTGGGAAGTTCAAGAAAGTTTTAGTGACTTTGCTGAACTTTTTTTTTTTTTTTGCATGAAGATTATATTAATGATAATTTCAAGTTAGGATTTTTTGGATGATGATTGGAAACATAGTGACCTTTTGATTCTGAAACCTTACTAGAAATTATTCATTAATATGATGGTTTGTGCAAAATGGTTGCATAAATGATAGGCATTAAAAATTTGTGCATATGTGTCTAATATGTTTAGATCGATAGCTTCAGCAACTAAGAACATAATTGTTGATTTGAACAAAGAAGACAAACTGAATAGCGAGAATTGTGAAATATTGAATAAGAAAATTCAATATGTGCTTGAAAAGCAAGAAGCACTAAAAGCTCTTGACCATGTTATGAAAGAACTTGAGGATGTTGTGCGCCACCTTGAGCTAGCAGAGGACCGCCTAAAGGCATTTGAGCGGGAAACAGATATTTGTTGTGCTGCTTCAAGCTCGGAAAGGGCTTCAAGCTCTAAGCGCAAGCATATTGATTCGTTCAAAATGTGGAAATGCAAGGGATCAAGTCCTTCTTGCAAGAAACTAAGAGTTAACCAACATAAGAGAGGAAAACGTCCTCGAGTGAAGAGAATTTCAAGGGTGAAATGTTAAAACTGTGACCAGAAGGGTCATTATGCTTGCGACTGTTGTGAGCCAAAGAAGGTAGTCACCCCTTGTAGTCTTAAGAACTTTGCTAATGTGTCAAGTTCTGTATTCTTAACTGAATCTAATCATTTGTGGACTGTAGATTCGGGAGCAACAGACCATGTAGCGAAGGATAGATAATCCTTCGTGGAATTTCGACGAGTACCGACTGGAACTAAGTGGATCTATGTAGGAAATAACTCCAGAGCCGAAGTAAAAGGGATTGGCACCTGCCAATTGAACATGCGTGGTGGACGCACTTTGTTCCTACATGATGTATTATATGCTCCGGAGATTCGTCAAAATTTGGTATCTGTTTTAGTGTTGGTAAAGCTTGGTTTTAATATAAACTTCCATAATAATTGTGTAGATTTGTATATGAATACAAACTACTATGGTTGTGGTTACTTCCTAGATGGTTTTATTGTATTGAATGTTGACTATGGTAATGTCAATGTTTGTTATTCCCTTTTCACATCTTCTAATTCATATGATAATGATATGAATGTGTGGCATGCTAGACTTGGTCATATTGGCCAACAACGTATGAATAGACTAGCCAAAGAGGGCTTGTTGGGCAACATTGAAAAAGTCAATTTGCCCATATGTGAGCATTGCCTAGCAGGGAAAACAACAAGGAAACCATTTAAAAAATGTAAAAGAGCTTAATTTCCTTTGCATTTATTCCATTCTGACGTCTGTGGTCCAATGAATGTGAGAGGAATGGGGCTGTTTATTTCATCACATTTATAGATGATTATACTCGATTCGAATATGTCTATTTGATTTCTCATAAATCTGAAGCATTGAGTTGTTTCAAAAGGTTTATGAACTTAGTTGAAAATCAATTAGATAAGAAAATAAAAGCATTGAGATCCGATGAAGGTCGAGAATATTTATCTGATGAGTTCAGAAATTTATGTGATGAAAAGGGAATAGAAAGATAATTGTCTATTCCTTATACTCCTCAACAAAATGGTGTTGCGGAAAGAAGAAACAGAACCTTACTAGAAATGGTTAGGTCCATGATGGCACATGCTAACTTACCTATCACTTTTTGGAGTGATACTTTATTAACTGCTGCCTATATACTTAACCGTGTGTCTTCCAAATCAGTTACTTCCACTCCATATGAGTTATGGACAGGTAGAACCAGACTTAAGTTTTCTTAAACCATGGGGTTGTGCTGCTTATACTCATGAGCCCTCTCACAAATATGGGAAATTAGGTCCCAGAGGAAAGAAGAGTATTTTCATAAGATACTCAAAACACTCGAAAGGGTATGTGTTTATAGGTGAGCAGGAAAGTGGGAGTATAACTGAATTTGAATCACGGGATATCACATTCTTAGAGAATGAATTTCCTAAGAAGGGTGAAATAGGTGAGGATTACTCCCTATTTGAAACCTTGGATTAAGATAATGAACTTAGTGGAGTTCGTCCAAGTGGGAGTAACATGAGAAGTGATGAATTTAATTTAACTCACTCTCAATTACAACCACATGATGAGACGATATCGTCATTATCTAATTCGAGTGGGAGCATAATGAGGAATGATGTGCAAAGTGTACAATCTCCCGTACGGCGAACAAGTTGCAAAAGTATTCACCGTCGACGTTTTGGCATTGAAGGGGAAACTGTTATGGTTGCTCCGCGAGATGAAGATGAGCCAAGGAATGTAAATGAGGCTCTAAATTGCCCTAGTAAGGAAAAATGGATGCATGCAATGAAAGAGGAAATTGAGTCAATGAAGTCAAACCATGTTTGGGAACTGGTTGATCTTCCAAAAGGACGCAAAGCCATTGGGAACAAGTGGATTCTCAAAATAAAGCATAAAGCCGATATCTCAATAGAAAGACATAAAGCTCTTCTTGTGGTGAAGGGGTATAATCAACAAGAAGGAATTGATTATGAGAAAACATTTTCTCCTGTAGTGAGATTTACCTCAATTTGCATAATTCTGGCAATAGTAACTAGTATGGATCTTGAGTTACATCAAATGGATGTAAAGACTGCTTTTCTAAATGGAGAATTAGAGAAAGAAATATATATGGAACAACCTATTGGTTTTATTATGAAAGGCCAAGACGAAAATGTATGTCGACTTCTGAGATCGATATATGGCCTTAAGCAGTAGTCGAGACAATGGTATATACGTTTTCATAATACCATAATGGCATTTGATTTTTCAATGATTGATGAGGATCATTGTGTATATATCAAAAGATCCAAAGATCAATTTGTGATCATATCATTATATGTTGATGATATACTAATTGTTGGAAGCAATATGGAGTTTGTTAATACTGTCAAGAGTTGGTTATCTTCCAACTTTGAGATGAAAGACATGGGTGAGGCTGCATACATTCTTGGAGTTCAGATTTCAAGAGATCGTTCGAAGAGATCATTATCTCTTTCGCAAGAAACTTACATAAATAGGATTCTTGAATGATTTCGTATGCAAGATTGTAAACCCATAGATACTCCTATTGCAAAAGGTGAAGGTTTGAGCCATAGAATGTGTCCAAGGACTTCACAAGAGAAAGAACAAATGCAACATGTTCATTATGCTAGTGCCGTTGGAAGCTTGATGTATGCTATGATGTGTACAAGACTTGACATATGTTTTGCAGTTGGAATGGTGAGTAGATACCAATCCAATCTAGGTCAAGCACATTGGAAAGCCGTTAAAAGAATACTGAGGTATCTGAATGGAACTGCCGATTATACGCTGAGTTACCAAGGAAAGGATCTACGACTTGAAGGCTATTCAGATGCTGATTAGGGAGGAGATTTAGATGAAAGGAAATCTACCTCTAGATTTGTTTTCTTATTGAATAATGGCGCCATATCTTGGAGCAGTAAGAAACAAACATGTATAGCCTTGTCCACGATGGAAGCTAAGTTCGTGGCATTGTTAGTAGCAATACAAGGTGTTTAGCTTAAGAGATTTTTGGATCATTTAGGTGTTATTGAGAATGCTACAAACTCATTGTTGGTTAACAGTGATAGCCAAGCAGTAATAGCATACACCAAAGATCCAAAATATCATGGCAAGACCAAACATATAGATACCAAGTATAATTTTGTCAAAAATATCGTTACACAAAAAGATGTGAACTTACAGTACATATTTACGCATAGAATGGTCGCAGATCCTATGACGAAGCCAATACCTAGAGATGTGTTTTGTGGTCATGTCAAATCTCTAGGACTGCATAGATGCTGATGTACTGAATATTGTAATTTCCCTAAAGTGTTCACATTTAATGAATTTATGTTTTCATTATTAATGCCCATGAGTCTTTGTTTGATGTTTATGCATCTTAATGCTTAGTGCATTATATATATATTTGAGAAAGTATGTCGGACAAATGAAAGATTAGCCCACTCACACGGGTAATCGCCTCTATTTACTATGTAATAAATAGAGATGAGACGGTTTAAGCTTATTATCTAGGTGATAATCGATAGCTCAAGCTTAAAATATATGTGTCGCCTTAACTAAGTGTTAAGATGAGGACATAATATATACTATGTCCGAGAGTGAAATAACCCACATATTTTACTTTATTTGTCTATGATGCCAGATGTGAGTTTTGATGAATTCCGTGAAAGAGTAGATACGTGAACTCAAGTTAGACATTGGGTATGTCTAAACTATCATCTGTACGGTATTAAAGGTGTAGACATATGCTCCATAGGAAAGGAGTTAATAATGTAATACATATTTCATACTACGTATGCATGAGACGACCAATAAGAGTGGCAAAGTTTTTATCTCAACTTTTATGCCGTGTGAGACTCTTGAGGAAAAGAGCTCCTAAATTAAGTCCCCTTATGCCTCTTACTTATTCTCAAGATTTCTATTCAGTGTTTGTTATCTTAGAATGTTGCCAATGATCATGAATTGATTCGATCTAATGGGACATTTCTAGAAAAACAAGTTGAATTGAAATTAAGAGTTTCAAGGAAAGAGGAAAATTGAATTTAAAGAATCACATTCTAGTTTTGTATTCACTGGTCGACCAACTATGATTGTTTTTGGGATAATCATGATAGAACTAGTACGAGCACCTAGAGGGGGTGAATAGGTGATCAAAGTGATTTTTGCTAATCGTAACAAGATAGATTAATTTTTATCGATTGATAGACTAAGAGATTGAAAGCAATAATAGACGTATGAAGATGCGATGTAAAGTAAAAGGATTAGGGATAGAGAATCAAGACTCCAAGTTTATAGTGGTTCGGCTTAAACCAAGCTTACGTCCACTCTCCCGCATGGACAGCCCACCGGCTAGATTTCACTAAGAATCAAAAAGAGAATTTACAGTCTCACGTCCTTGATTCCACAGTGTAGAGACTCTACTACACTTCCTCAATATCTCACAAAAAATAAGTCTCTCTTTTGATTACAAGTATAGCTAGACGAATAAGATCGCAAAAGAACAAGGAGATTCAGACTTTGAAATTTTTCTATCGGGCACTCTTAAACAACTTGAATGTCTCCCTTATATACTTCTTTATGCCTTCAATACCGTTGGTACCTTCCAAAGAAGTTCTTCCAATCAACCCGTTGGACAGAATCAATTAGAGAGATCTCAAGCTATTCAAGGAAAATGACGATAGCCCATCAATCTTGCTCATCCATACAATCAGGATCTCGGTTTCCATAAGTAGAACCTTCCAAGTATAATTCGCGGATCAAGAGGATCTAGATTACTCGAATACGAATAACAAATCTTGAAGTGCTGTTGACACCTAATTTTTCACCTAAGTTAATTAATTTAAAATAGCATTAAATGTTAGGAATTAATCACAAAAGAAAATTAAAAAATGTTATTCAATTTTAAAAAAAAAAAATTCGGTCAGGTCGGGCCGAACTCAGCCTAGCCCACTTCCTCCTTCAGCCCAGCCCACGAGCGAGATGGTCGTCTCCCCCCAACCGGTCTTCACTGCAAGACCTGCAAAAGAAAAACCAGAAGCAGAGCAACGACAGAGGGAGCAAGGGGATCGGTAACAGGTGAGCGGCGTGATCCGCGGGTCGGGGGTGCAGTTCGGCCAGCAAGCTGGCAGCTGCAAAGGCCATGCGCGCTTGTTGGCCGGGGATAAAAACCGGAAGAGGGGGCTCAAAAAAAAGGACCCAAAAAGAAAACACAGGAAGAACAGGGGAAGAGCCGAGAGGGAGACCGAGAGAAACGGAGAGGAGGAAGGCTCGTGGAGGTCAGCCAAGGAACCAAGGACCCCGGGGACACACCACCGCCGCCGTTGAGCCACCGACCGCCGTCATTCCTGTTGAAACTAGGTAGGCCATTCTTCGAACACTTGGTGTGCGTCACTAGAAATGTATCGGCCAGAGCTCATCCCGACCAGTTCGGGCGAGCTCCGACCGCCTGCCCGTCCTGTTACCTTGTTTGCTGTCCTGCCATGTCTCTTGCGAAGTCTGGATAGGTGTTCGAGCCTTGGCCGAGATAAAGTCTGTTAGTTTTGTTAGTATATGCAAACTGCTCGTAGAAATGTCCGAGAGAACTTCGGCCCAGCTGGTCCTTCATTGATCTTGTTGTGTGTTTTGGTATGTTTCGATAAGAACTTAGGGCTGTGTTCGAGTCTCGACTGCGTCGGAAATCTCTCGTTCGAGTAGCGTACGCCAACTATTTGCAGGAATGCGTGAATGGAGTCCGAATATCTTGGTTGATCTTGACCGAGCCTTCTCGTCCTTGAGATCATACCTATGTTAAATTTGATGTAATCTGCCTTCGAGTTGGTCTGGAATGTTGTTTGTGCGTTGACGATCGTTGCTTGGTCTAAACAATAGCCCCGGGCGAGCTTGGTTCCTTCCTTTAGCCGGTGCATTCTAGGTGTTCGATGAAATGTCAAAATGAGATTTGCAAATGGTTTCCGCGAGGCTCGTTGCTGTGATGTTGTCTTTGTTCGCGTTTGAGTCCCTTTCATCGTGTTGTTTGCTCATGCCGGTGTTAGTATTCGAATCAACGAAGTTTTGGTTATATGAAAATTTAGAGTTCAAAAAATCTAACCTTTAGCCGAAAGTATTCCGGCGAGGGTGCTGACCTCCGGCCAACTAGTGGCCGGCGAAGGTTCGGCGGTGGAAGGGTCGCCGATTGTGCCGAGCTGCGTTGAACTTTGACTGAGTCGCGACGAGGCCACGTTTTGAGGAAGGGGAGCTTCGGGCGTGCACCGGGTGAGCACGAGGGAGAAGAAGACCAAAACTAAAGAATAAAGAATAAAAAAAGAAAACAAAAAAAAAATAGAAAAACCATAAAATTGAAAAAGTTGTCTTCGGGAATGACGTTGAGCAGATGCTGCAGTAAAAACTGCAATGAGAAAAAAATAAGAAGAAAACAAAAGAAAAAAGCAAAAGACAAAAGGTGCAGCAAAAAGTAAAAAAAGAAAGAAAAAGGAAATAGGGAAAAGAAAGCAAAAGTTGGTCTCGGGAAGGAGGAATCGCATGAGGGGGAGTGCGCAGTGAGAAAAGACAGAAGAATTTTTTTTTTTTTTTTTTAAAATTGAATATATATATATATATATATTTTTTTTTTTTTATTTTAAAAAAAAATCCAAAAGTCTTGGATCCGGTTTTGGGTTGGGTCCATGGGCCGGATTGGGTTTTACCCGATCCAGATCCATTTTCCCGAGTTAAATATTAAGAGTATATTAAAACTTCAAAAAATTTTCAACAAAAAAAAAAAATCAAAAATTTCGAAAAAAATAAAAAAAATAATAAAAAAAATAACAAAAATTCAAAAATATTTCCGAAAGTTCAAAACTCGAAAAACATTAAAAAATTCGACCTTTTTCTTATTTTTTTTTTTTTATTCTTAAAAAAATTAATTAAAAAATAAAAAAATTATTTTTTTAAAAAAAAAATTATTATTAAAAAAAAAAAAATGTCGAAAATCCAAAAATGCAGGTTTTGATTAGGAATGACCATGCATTGCCCTTATAGTGTGATTAGGCCTCTAATTATTCGTATATTGATTATATTACATGTTTAATTCACTTGTTTAATTTAACTATGTTTGCAATTGTTTAGTGTTTATTTTTATTTTATGATTGTTATTTTTGATTGCAATTAGGATGTTTGGATAGTTATGGCTGTTATTTTAATGATTGTGCATCTCTGGTTGCGTAGAAAGTATGCATATCACCTCACATGTTACTCATTTTTGGATAGGTATGAAATCAATCCTTTAAATACCCCTTAAACCTGTTCCCTCCCCCCGAGGGTAGGTCGCGCGACAGACTTTGGCGACAAGCCGAAATTGAATCATTTATTGTTTTAAGGATGACACAATTGTTTAATGTTCATGTTGAATGGGAGGTATAAGGGGAAGTGTTTGCTCACCTTTGTCTTGGGAAGGTGTAGGAATGTATGGTTTATTTTTTATGTATGAAGTGTTCAATTAGTGTAATCATTGCACTAGTCCCCGGACTCCGGGCCGCATAGGATCACCTAGGATTGTGTTGAGGTGGATAACTCCGACTCGTAGTACGAGTTGCCCACCTTAACCCCGAAATTTCTTTCTTCATGTCGAAGTACCCATGGCACAACCGCGCGACTCCCCGGAGTCATACCACCATCCATCCATGCGTATGTCTATGTCATTAGCTTTGCTACTCAATGAGTTTGGTAAGTTTTTGAATTCTCTCCTTCGTAATTTACTTATTCACTTTCTTTTTTGGTCGGTTCATGACAAATTAGGTTGATCGTAGCTGTGAGTAGTATACGATGGGGATACCCGAGCTTCACATCATTGCTACCCCAAAAGCCGAGCTTCGCACATGGTGGGATAAACTAGACCCGACTGGCCATGATTGGGTGCGATCCTATGTTGGACGACTACTTCCCCTCTTAGAAATAGAAACTCATTATGGTGTTGTACGAGCGTTGGCGCATGTTTGGTGTCCCGAGACTTGCACGTTCATGTTCGGTGACCACGAGCTCACTCCAACCCTAGAAGAATACAGTATTGTCATGGGAAAGCCTTTGGTGTCGGAGTTAATTGGCCCACCTGTAAGAACTGAGCATGCATCGACCTTATCTGATTTCCTTAGAGTTAAGGGGGATGATGTGAGGAAAGTTTTGAAAGCAAATCGCAAGACCTGCCCGTTTTCATTCCTAAACGAGATTTTTCAAAATGCCCCATCTTTTCAAAAGAATAGGATCTTCCTATTAGCTTTCTTCGGGTTCATGTTATTCCCACATTATAGGAACGCTATTAACCCTTCAGTGGCATGGGTAGTTCGTGAGGTATGCATGGGAAAGTGTTTTGTTAATGCCGTCCTGACTGAAACTTTTCTTTCCCTTACCCGCTTTAAAGAAAACAAAGACAAGGTTTTTCATGCCCCTCCTGAACTTTTGCAAATTTGGTTCTTTTCTCATGTTAAGGGGTTTGGTAGCTTGATGACCGTGAACGACATCTCGACTCTAACCACCCCATCCCGAAGTTTAAAGATAGGAAGATGTTTGCCCCCGATTATCATTATTCGAGTGGTTAGTTTTTATGACCAACCCCGGACCCGAAGATTTCCTATGGCACGCCAAATGGTTCCGAGTTCGAGAAGCGCGATTCGTGTGTGGGCTTACTTGGACTGTTCCTTTGTTGGGAGTTACCGGAGTCACCGAGTATTACCCGACCCGAGTCGCCCCCGGTTCAAGAGGTTCAACAACTTCCACCGACGATTCAAGAAGACCCGCTCGGGATAGATTTCCCGATGGATGCCAAGATCACGAAGACTCCGTCGCGTTAGTCAAGTCAATGTGGGACATGTGCCACCCCGTAAGCTAATATGGCCGAAGAGGAGTTGGAAGGGCAAGAGAAGACCTACTATGCCTCGATGGAGTACATCCTTAGGCATAAAATCCCGCAGAGCCTACGCCCGAAGATTCCCGACGTGCCATTAAAGACCACCCACCGAGCCGAGATCAAGCGCCTTAAAAGGGAGCTCAAGGAGGCCGAGGAGCGTGCCTCGAAGTCGACCCGAGTTAGTGAGGGCGCCACAAACGAAAGTTGTCATCATTAGTTAGATTGAGTCAAGTGTAATGTGTAATAGGACCATGCCACATATTTCCGTCTTCAAAATAGTTTTGTGATTCGGGGGTTCTCCTAGTTGTCTTTTTCGTATTATGTAGCAACTTGGTTTTCGATGAAATGAATGAATTGGGGCGTTTAGATCTCTGTCATGGGCCGACCATCTAATCACTACTCGTGCTTATATATGCTTATCTACCATTGTTCAGTCGACGAATTGTCTATTTTCGTCTAACTATCAACACGGCTAAGAGGAGATCTCCAATCCGTACTCGCGCAAAAGCAAGAATGGAAAATGAAGATGTCAACATACGCATGGCCAACATGGAGAGCCAGCTGGCTCAACTCACGCTCCGATGGCCGAGATAAGTCGAAAAATCGGTGAACCTCCGATCCACGGCCATAGCTGGAACCTCTACTCCCGTTTTGTCGGGAAACACTCCACCCTCAGCGGGAGAGCCGCATGTCACCGATCCCGCTGAAAAAGGTGCTTCGAGGAAGCCCCTTCTATTACGCCGGCAATCATCAATCTGGATCCTCCTCCAAAGGAGGAACCCATTGTTGTCCGCTTCGATGAAGAAAGTGCGAGACGCTTGGCCAAAATGGAGGAGCGACCGTGTGCCTTGCAAGGGTACGAGCTGAAGGGAGCGATAGGTTGTCTTCGTATGCCAAGACAAACTTCCCGAGAGAATTTTCAAGAACCCGAGTTCACGAGAAAGTATGACGGAACGGGATGCCCTAAGACCCATCTTAGATATTACGTGAGGAAAATGGCTCGTTACTCCGACAATGTCCCGCTCCTCATACATACATTCCAAGATAGCTTAGACGGCCCCGCCTTGTCGTGGTTTATCGCCTTTGGATATTGAAGAGCCGATTTGGATGGGAGGATCTCGCCGACGAGTTTTTACAGCAATATAAGTTCAACTCTGAGATTATCCCTACAAGAGAAGAGCTTGTTCGAATGGAAAAGAAGAGGAATGAATCGCTTAAAGTGTTTGCTCAAAGGTGGAGAACGATGGCATCACAAGTGAAGCCTTCACTGAGTGAAAAAGAAATGAAGCAACTTTTCCTCAAGACATTACCCCCTGAATACTTCAAAGGATTAGTGTTTTTAGGATGCCAGACGTTTTCACAGCTGGTAGAAGTAGCCGAAGGAGTCGAGTGGGCGCTTATCGAGGGGAAGATATCCACCGAAGGCACGAAGAGGTTCCCGACAAGAAAAGATAAGGAAGCCGCAGTTGAAGTAGCACTTGTGCAAGAGCCGCTTCTTCCTCGACCGCCCGCAATACCTGCGCACAAGCCTATGGGGTTTCAAGGTGGCTCATCATGGGCATATGATAATGGCAAAAGGCCATTTCGAAAAGAATTTTCCCCACTACCGCGCCTGCTGTCAAAGCTGTTGCCCATGCTTCTTGAAAAGAGAATGGTTGCAAAGGAGGTACCTAGAGACAATCCCCCAAGATTCCCGTGGTTCGATATGACCAAGACTTGCGAATTCCACATGGGAGAAAGGGGGCATGATGTAGATGATTGCAACGTGCTGAGATACAAAATTCAACAGCTTTTAGATAAGAACATCTTGACTTTTAAGGAGGCTCAACCTAACGTGCAACGAAACCCTCTACCAAATCATGCAGGGGGAGTGAATTTAATTGCCAAGGAGACGGGAGCGAGTCAACAGCCTCTAGCGGTGGACGCTTCCAAGTTGTATGAGTCCTTAATGCTGGCGGGATACTATGGAAGTCAGGAGGATGTAACCCTTGAAGAGAAGCTGGACCGCATTCGCAGGATGGTAGCCATGGGGGTAATCCGACGAGGAGAAGAGGGAGAGAGGGTCGTATCCATGATAACGCCATCGTCATTCAGCTCATCTTTTTGCAATCTTGCTTGCATATCTCGGACAAGAAAAGTTATGCTGGAATTTCAAAGACCCCGGCTTTGTATGAGGAAGGGTTGATAGCCATGATAACCCCGATGGTGATTGAACTATCCGATGAGGAGCCCGCCAGTGACATTGAGATGGAAATTGCTGAACCCACGGTGATAGACCTTATGGTCGAGGGGATGTCGGCAATCCAAGTCGCAGGAGGAAACGTAACACCGGTCACGATCGAATTGCCACCCCAAGAGAAGGATAGAGTGGTAGTGTTGGAGAATCCTCCCAAATTCAATCCCAAAGCTGTACCATGGAATTATGGAACGAACGAGGTGGACTCTGTCACACGATCAGGCCGTTGTTATGCACCTGATAAAGGAGTAGAAAAGAAGGCCGTGACTGAAGAGGAGGCAAAACAATTCTTGGCTGTAGTAAAATCCAGCGAATTCAATGTGGTGGACCAACTGCGGAAGTCGCCAGCCCAAATCTCCCTTTTGGAATTGTTCAAATCTTCTGAGAAGCATAGAGACATTTCTTGAAGGTCCTCAATGAGGTACACGTGCCGAAACAATCGATGAAGTCCAATTGGAAGGATTTGTTGGGGCCATTCTACCGAAAGACCAAATTTCCTTTGCGATGAGGATCTCCCTCCCGACGGCCCTAATCATACCAAAGCACTACACATCTCAGTGAAGTATGAGAGCACTCTCGTTTGCAGAGTGTTGATTGACAATGGTTCGGCGCTCAATATATGCCCGTTGGCTACGCTCCACCGTCTCGGCATTGAGCTTGGGAGAATCCGTCGGCAAGTCAACGTGCGGGCTTTTGATGGGATGAAGAAGGAGGTGATAGGAGAAATCGAACTCGAGCTGCTGATTGGCCCTGTACTTTTCCAAGTCCCGTTCCAAGTGCTAGATATACCGAGCGCTTTTAATTTTCTGCTAGGGAGGCCATGGATCCACACCGCAGGTCTTTGTTGCCTCCAGCCTCCACCAAAAGGTACGATTTGTGGTGGATAACAGGCTTATCACGATCCATGGAGAATCTGACTTCAAGATCTACCACGAGACATCCATCCCGTATGTGGAGCCTGAGTGTACCGAGGAATCCAGCTTTCAAACCTTCGAGCTGGTATCCGTGGTCCACGTGCTGTAGGATCTTTTACGAAGGCTCCCGAATTGTCTAAGCCGGCCATAGGCGTGGGAAAGATTATGTTGGCGAGCGGGTATAATCTGGAGAGGGCCTTGGATCACACGGTCGGGTGTGCGAAAACCCATTGAAGCTCATAAGAACCCGAAGAGGAGAGGCCTAGGATATGTTGAGGGGCGAGGTGGTCATGGCAACCGAGGAGGCCGTGGAAGGCAGAGAGGCCGAAGTGCCCAAGGAGGCCGAAGTGAGTATAGAAACCAAAGCGAGCGCATTGCCCAAACCGAGGAGGGCGAGGGCGATCAAAACCTGTTTCCCCATTGCTTTGGAAGAGACGTTTCCGGGACCTCCAAGGATGTTGTTCGAGGAAGAAGATGACATCTATGGTGTGACCGAGCTATTCGAGGAAGAAGTCATATGCACCATCCCGGCGTACGAGGAAGCCGAGTCCTCCGAAATCACGGCTGTCCCTCTCCGAGTAGGGCGGTTCTCGTTTAGTCTAGTCTTTCGTTTTATGTCTTCTCCCTTGCGTGGGACCTCGTAGTTTTTCTTTCTTTATTTCCTGTTTGTGTCATTTGTAGTGTGAATTATGGTCAACCCCGATCTTGAGCCGTTGGTCGAGGGCGGTGCGTGTTAAAATACGGCCTTATCTTTTCCCATTCAATAAAGTAGACACGTGTTTAATTATGGACATGTGGAAGCATATTAAACTAGCCCTATGATGGTCGGCGAGGCCTAGGCCTCCACATGCTCCCTTGTTTGATTGTTTTGCAAGAACGAGGAAATCCGAGGATATGAGGATGAGTTCTTAAAGCTTTTTACAAAAAAAATACTTCGAAAATTCTTCAAAAATGACATGCACCCCTTTATTATCAACATTGCCCTAACTTATCTCATCACATCTCAGGCATTACATTATGCATAATCATGATAAAGACTCGTGTGACTTGGATGTGCATGAAGAGAGTCTCTCAGATTTCAATGATGCCTATGACCATCATAAGGAAATCGAGCGTGAATGGAATCGACATGAAGAATCGAAGCCGCGACGACAAAAGAACGAACGATCACCATAAATTTGGGTGATGCGGAGAACGTAGGGAAGTAAAGATCGGAGCAAGTCTTCCGAGTCGAGGCGGAAAGGATGACTACTCTCCTAAAAGAATATCAAGATGTGTTCGCTTGGACATACGGCGACATGCCGGGATTGGATCCCGAAATTGTGGAACATGCTCTGCCGACGATCCTAACATGCCACCCAAGAAACAAAGACTCGGGAGAACTAAACCAGAGTTGTCCAAGAAGATCGAAGAAGAAGTGATGAAATTGTTGAAAGTAGATTTTATCGAAGTGACGCGTTACCCGATTGGGTAGCAAATATTGTGCCTGTAATGAAGAAAGATGGGCGAATCAGGGTGTGTGTTGACTATCGTGACCTAAATCGAGCTAGTCCCAAGGATGACTTTCCGCTCCCGCATATCGATGTCTTGGTTGAGAGTACGGCGGGATTCGAATTATTCTCCTTCATGGACGGTTTTTCTGGATATAACCAAATCCGTATGAAGGAGGAAGACAGGAGCAAAACATCATTCATAACTCCTTGGGGAACTTTCTGCTACAAAGTGATGCCTTTCGGTCTAAAGAATCTTTGGGGCAACGTATCAGAGGGCCATGGTCACATTATTCCATGACATGATGCACAAAGAAATCGAAGTATACGTCGACGACATGATTGCGAAATCGAGACGTGGTGAAGATCATGTTAAAATCTTGCGAAAGCTGTTCGAACGTCTTCGGAAGTTCAAGTTACGCCTCAATCCCGCAAAATGCGTTTTTGGAGCGAAATCGGGAAGCTATTAGGATTCATGGTTAGTAGTAGGGGCATAGAGATAGATCCGTCAAAGGTTAAAGCCATTTGTGATTTACGACCCCGACCACCGTCCGAGAAGTCCGCACGATGGGACGACTTAATTATGTAGCGAGATTTATCTCGTCAAATGTCCGAAACAGCGAAACCATTCTTCAAGCTCCTGAAAAAGAATGCAAAGATTGAGTGGGATGCTGAGTGTCAAGGTGCCTTCGAGAAGATAAAACACTATCTCACTCACGCGCGGTCCTAGTGCCCCTCTCCCTAAAATTCCCCGATTTTGTACTTAACCATACACAACGAGTCATTGGGAGCCATGCTAGCCCGTAAAAGACCAAACGACGGAAGAGAACGTGCGATATACTACTTGAGCAAGACGTTCACCATTTCGAGAGGAACTACACGAGAAGTTGAGAGGACTTGCGTGGCTTTGATTTGGGTCTTGCACAGTGCCGCGGCAATACACGCTCCATCACCGAATCTTTCGGTGACCGAAAATGATCCCATCGGTATCTATTAGAGAAGCCGGCATTGGTTGGTAAGTTAGCCAAATGGCAAATTTTAATTTCGAGTTTGACGTTCGAGCACGGGACAAAAGTCCGTTAAGGGTCGTGCCATACAGACATGTTAGCGAGAGAGTTCCAAGGGATTTGGAGCATCGATGAAGATAGTGACGCGGAAGATCGAATTTTACTTGTATCAAGCGATAAATGGACGATGTACTTCGATGGCGCAGATTAACTTAGCGGGTCTGCATCTTGGGGGCAGTCCTTATCTCTCCAGATGGACAACACTACCCTGTCGCTGCTAAATTGACGTTCCCTTGTACGAATAATGTCGCTGAATACGAAGCATGCATTCTCGGCCTCCAAGCCGCCATCGATATGAAAATCCGGAAGCTACAAGTTTATGGCGATTCGAACCTTGTCATCTTACAGACTAAAGGCGAATGGCAAACACATGATTCTAAATTGATTCCGTATCATGAGTTCCTAGAGGAGTTGATGGAAGGATTCCAAGAAATAGCATTCGAATACTTACCAAGATCTCAAAATCAGTTCGCGGATGCCTTGGCTACCTTATCCTCAATGTTACAAGTAGCTGGAGGCATAGACATTGAACCATTGAGAATTGAGATTCTTAGACGCCCAACTTATTGCATGACGGTCGAAGAGGAGCCCGACGGGCAGCCATGGTATCACGACATATTGAAGTACCTGCAGAAAGGCGAATTCCCCGAAGGAAGCGAAGCCGCAGACAAGAAGTATATCTCGAGGCTGGCATCAAGATTCTTCGCTAGTGGAGCTGTCCTTTATAGAAGGTCTTTCGACTCAACATTGCTAAGGTGTGTCGACGCTAAAGAAGCCGACCGTCTGATGAAAGAAATACATGAAGGAGAGTGCGGCCCCCATATGAACGGACACCTCTTGGCTAGAAAGGTCATGCGACTCGGTTACTCTTACCGGGTGACCATGGAGTCCGATCGCATTCAAGACGCGCGACGGTGCCATCGGTGCCAAATTTATGGAGACAAGATAAATGCCCCTCCAAATGAACTTCACCAAATGTCTCAATCCCGGCCATTTTCAATGTGGGGAATTGATGTGATTGGGCCCATCAACCCCAAAGCTTCAAATGGGCATCGATTTATCTTGGTGGCGATAGACTACTTTACCAAGTGGATCGAGGCCAACTCGTATGCCAACGTCACCGCCAAGAATGCGGCCAAGTTTATTCGTCGTGATATTGTTGCTCGTTACGGGGTACCTGAGGCGATCATCACTGACAATGGCACTAATTTGAACAACAGAGTCGTGGATGGCTTGCTTAGTGAGTTTCGAATTAAACATTTGAACTCGTCACCCTACCGCCCTCAGATGAATGGAGCAGTGGAGGCGGCGAATAAGAACATAAAGAAAATCCTGTCGAAGACTGCTGAAAATTACCGCGATTGGCATGAGAGGCTTCCTTATGCACTAATGGCGTACCGAACTTCTATCCGCACCTCTACAGGGGCAACTCCTTTTTCACTCGTGTACGGGATGGAAGCGGTCTTACGTTGAGGTGGAAGTTCCTTCTTTAAGGGTCATTTCTCGTCTAAGCTAGATGAGACCGAGTGGATGCAACAAAGGCATGAACAGCTAAACATGATCGATGAGAAGAGATTGCAAGCTATGTGTCATGGGCAATGCTATCAAAGACGAGTCGCAAAAGCCTTCAATCAAAGGATGCATCCTAGGCACTTCGAGGTCAATGACCTGGTGTTGAGGAAGGTGCTTCCGATCATACCAGATCCTCGTGGCAAATTCACCCCAAACTATGAAGGGCCGTATGTCATTAAGAAGATTCTTCCTGGTGGTGCCATGATTTTAGTTGAAATGGATGGCAGTGAATTACCTAGACCTGTAAACACCGATGCGTCAAGAAATATTTTCCATGAATGAAATCAAGGCCGAGGATCACTTCATGCACAATTCAAGTCGCATAGCATCATGCATAGCATTGTAGATACCATGCATATGCTACATGCACGCATATCTATTTGTGTTTCAGGCACCCTACCGTCTGACGGGGAAATGGCAGAGGAAAGAGCTTACTCGAGAATCCATCGAGTTTTCGCACAAACGGTTGAATGTCTCTTTTCAGAGGTAAGTCGAGACGATAAAGGGGCAAAACAAAACAAAACAAACAGGCAAAAGGAATAACGACAAAAACAAAAATGCATGACATGATTCGTATGACCTATTCTCTAGTGTCACTATGCGCGCTTCGCGTCTGCGACCCTCAAGAAAATGGTTCGTAAAAATGACTTTATTCGGGCAAAAGAGTCAAACGTTAACCATGCCAAACAAGAAATGCTTAGGATGAAGAAAGGCAAGCCTATTTCCAAATACATCCTTCAAACACTTTTGAGAGTTCAATGTCCTTCAAACACTTTTGAGAGTTGAGTGAGAGACAACCTTCTCTTAGGACGAATGACTCATTCGCATTGAGCGCAAAGATCGAAATGATAAAGGCGTTTCCTTCATTAATCCCAAGCATTGCACTTGTCTCTTGCTACCCTTTCGGCCCAAAAAAAAAGAAAAAAGAAAAAAGAAAAAAGAAAAAAGAAAGTAGTACCCCTGTCAAGAACGACCCTAGAATGGGGCAGCATAAATGGTTACAATCGTGTTGTAGAGCGAAAGATTGAGAAAGATTCTATTACTTTCACTTGCATCAATCTTCTGGTGATAGCTTCAGAGGGATTCTCATTAAAGCTTGACTCATCCCAAAGTGAAAAAGAGCATTTCCTTCTCTATCCAAACACTAATACCCATTGCCTAAACCAATTTGGGCCTGATTATTCATTTCTGAACCCCGAGCGATGATCATCTCCCTTCACTAGGGCAAGGCATAAGAATTGATCAAATACAATTGACAGTCGCGAGAAAATGTGAAAAGCATCTCGAGAGTCATAAGAGCTACAAAAGTCAAAGAGCAAAAATTCGACAAACTAGGGGCATGAAAAAGCAATGTGCCTGGTAAAAGCAATGCCAATACCCGTCAAGAAAAAGAGCCAAAAGGCTGCATCTTATGTGAAAAAAATGATCAAAGTCAAAGTGCCTGCGTAAAAAAAAAAAAAAAAAAAAAAAAAAAAAAAATCATCGCAAGTGCGAAGGAAATTAGAAAAAGGAGCAAAGCTCCTATGCATAAGTGATTAGTAAAGGAACTTTCAAGATGCCCTATGTTCCTGAATCCAAATGACTTTAAAAGGTCGATTGACCTGGTCACGATGCCATGATGATCACCGGCTCTTTTAAAAAAAAAAAAAACCCCTTGAAAAGTTTAAGCCTTTTGAGTCTCTCCCGAGCCGACATTACAACCCTCTTCCAAAGTCTCTTCGATTGGGATGGTTTGAGTGAAAAAACGAGAATGCCACAAAGAAGCTATTGCTTGAAGGAGTGGAAGTAATTCTATCTTGTCTTATCTTCCGAGTTCTCGACTTGTAAACCCGATGAAGACAGCGACAAATGTCCCTTTATTGGCCTCAAAGTGATAATTCCTTTGTGTAAGTCCTAACCAAGCCTATATTGCGGTCCTTGCAAAAGACCTCTTTTTGATCGATTAGATTGTGCTCATTGCGAATGTTTCTGAAAGCCTTTGACGTGGGTTATGTGAGATACCCTCAACAATCAGTTATTTCCCACATGAATGGATGGGATCAAACAACCATTCTATCAAGAGTGTGAGAAATCCTTTCTGACTAAGAAACTCTAGTTTGGCATGCTTAATGAGCCTTTTTCACGAGTCATAGCCATTTTGATGAGAACTCGACTCCTAGAATCTGATGATTAATGATACATCCCCGAGCAAGATGACAATTTTGTGCTACATGATGCTAATTGACATTGAATTAAAAAAAAAAAAAAACAGCCGAACTTAGCTTGATGAGCTTGTTCAATTAATGCTGTAATATTGCCTATACGTCTCTTGATGACATCTCTAATTGACATTTGCTCAAGTTGAGTTTGACAGATTCCTCAATGAAGCCATGCAATTTTCAAGGGGGTAGCGGGTTGCTTCCAAAAAAAAAAAAAAAAAAAAAAACCAAAGGTTCATGGTTAGCCTTAAACCATGCCATCTCCAAAGGTTCATGGTCAACCTTAAACCATGTCATCTACAAAGGTTCATTGGTTTTCCTTAAATCATGTATTTTCATACCCGGTCGAAACCCGTTTGTACACGGTGAGACTATCATACCTGGTCAAAACCCGTTTGTACACGGTGAGATTTCTCCTCCTTCCTATGACCCGGTGAGCTTTCCGTAGCCCGGAGTCCTTCCCCTCCTTCCTATGACCCGGTGGGCTTTCCGTAGCCCGGAGTCCTTTTACCCCCTTCTAATGACCCGGTGGGCTTTCCGTAGCCCGGAGTCCTTCTCCTCCTTCCTATGACCCGGTGAGCTTTCCGTAGCCCGGAGTCCTTTTACCCCTTCTAATGACCCGGTGGGCTTTCCGTAGCCCGGAGTCCTTCTCCTCCTTCCTATGACCCGGTGGGCTTTCCGTAGCCCGGAGTCCTTTTCCCCTTCTAATGACCCGGTGGGCTTTCCGTAGCCCGGAGTCCTTCTCCTCCTTCCTATGACCCGATGAGCTTTCCGTAGCCGGAGTCCTTTTACCCCATTCTAATGACCCGGTGGGCTTTCCGTAGCCGGAGTCCTTCTCCTCCTTCATATGACCCGGTGAGCTTTCCGTAGCCCGGAGTCCTTTTACCTCCTTCTTATGACCCGGTGGGCTTTCCACAGCCCGGAGTCCTTCTCCTCCTTCCTATGACCCGGTGGGCTTCCCGTAGCCTGGAGTCTTTCTCCCTCTTCCTATGACCCGGTGAGCTTTCCGTAGCCCGGAGTCCTTTTACCCCCTTTCTTATGACCCGGTGGGCTTTCCGTAGCCCGGAGTCCTTTCTCTCTCTTCCTATGATCTGGTGGGCTTCTGTATCCCGGAGTCTTTCTTCCTCTTATCGACAAGATGCGCTTTCACGGTTATGAGTCCTTTCCATCGACCTGATATGTGCATATGCACCTAGGGTCTTTCTCTACCGCCGAAATAATTTAGGTGTCTTCTGTCTTTGAATGCAACCTCTTCGAGGCTACATTCAAAGAGGGCAGCTGTTGACACCTAATTTTTCACCTAAGTTAATTAATTTAAAATAGCATTAAATGTTAGGAATTAATCACAAAAGAAAATTAAAAAATGTTATTCAATTTTCGAAAAAAAAAAAAAAAAAAAATTCGGTCGGTCGGGTCGGGCCGAACTCGGCCTAGCCCACTTCCTCCTTTTTCGGCCCCACGAGCGAGCGGTCGTCTCCCCCAACCGGTCTTCACCGCAAGACCCGCAAAAGAAAAACCAGAAGCGATGAGCAACGACGGAGGGAGCAAGGGGATCGGTAACGGGTGAGCGGCGTGATCCGCGGGTCGGGGGTGCGGTCCCGGCCGGCAAGCCGGGTAGCCGCAAAGGCCATGCGCGCTTGCTGGCCGGGGATAAAAACCGGAAGAGGGGGCTCCAAAAAAAAGGACCCAAAAAGAAAACACAGGAAGAACAGGGGAAGAGCCGAGAGGGAGACCAGAGAGAAACGGAGAGGAGGAAGGCTCGTGGAGGTCAGCCAAGGAACCAAGGACCCCTGGGGACACACCACCGCCGCCGTTGAGCCACCGACCGCCGTCATTCCTGTTGAAACTAGGTAGGCCATTCTTCGAACACTTGGTGTGCGTCACTAGAAATGTATCGGCCGGAGCTCATCCCGACCCGGTTCGGGCGAGCTCCGGCCGCCTGCCCGTCTGTTACCTTGTTTGCTGTCCTGCCATGTCTCTTGCGAAGTCTGGATAGGTGTTCGAGCCTTGGCCGAGATAAAGTCTGTTAGTTTTGTTAGTATATGCAAACTGCTCGTAGAAATGTCCGAGAGAACTTCGGCCCAGCTGGTCCTTCATTGATCTTGTTGTGTGTTTTGGTATGTTTCGATAAGAACTTAGGGCTGTGTTCGAGTCTCGACTGCGTCGGAAATCTCTCGTTCGAGTAGCGTACGCCAACTATTTGCAGGAATGCGTGAATGGAGTCCGAATATCTTGGTTGATCTTGACCGAGCCTTCTCGTCCTTGAGATCATACCTATGTTAAATTTGATGTAATCGCCTTCGAGTTGGTCGGAATGTTGTTTGTGCGTTGACGATCGTTGCTTGGTCTAAACAATAGCCCCGGCGAGCTTGGTTCCTTCCTTTAGCCGGTGCATTCTAGGTGTTCGATGAAATGTCAAAATGAGATTTGCAAATGGTTTCCGCGAGGCTCGTTGCTGTGATGTTGTCTTTGTTCGCGTTTGAGTCCCTTTCATCGTGTTGTTTGCTCATGCCGGTGTTAGTATTCGAATCAACGAAGTTTTGGTTATATGAAAATTTAGAGTTCAAAAATCTAACCTTTAGCCGAAAGTATTCCGGCGAGGGTGCTGACCTCCGGCCAAGTAGTGGCCGGCGAAGGTTCGGCGGTGGAAGGGTCGCCGATTGTGCCGAGCTGCGTTGAACTTTGACTGAGTCGCGACGAGGCCACGTTTTGAGGAAGGGGAGCTTCGGGCGTGCACTGGGTGAGCACGAGGGAGAAGAAGACCAAAACTAAAGAATAAAGAATAAAAAAAGAAAACAAAAAAATAGAAAAACCATAAAATGGAAAAAGTTGTCTTCGGGAATGACATTGAGCAGATGCTGCAGTAAAAGGCTGCAATGAGAAAAAAATAAGAAGAAAACAAAAGAAAAAAGCAAAAGACAAAAGGTGCAGCAAAAAGTAAAAAAAGAAAGAAAAAGGAAATAGGGAAAAGAAAGCAAAAGTTGGTCTCGGGAAGGAGGAATCGCATGAGGGGGAGTGCGCAGTGAGAAAAGACAGAAGAATTTTTTTTTTCTTTTTAAAATTGAATATATATATATATATATATATTTTTTTTTTTAAAAAAAAATCCAAAAGTCTTGGATCCGGTTTTGGGTTGGGTCCATGGGCCGGATTGGGTTTTACCCGATCCAGACCCATTTTCCCGAGTTAAATATTAAGAGTATATTAAAACTTCAAAAAATTTTCAAAAAAAAAAAAAAAAAAAAAAAAAAAAAATTAAAAAAAATAATAAAAAAAAATAACAAAAATTCAAAAATATTTCCGAAAGTTCAAAACTCGAAAAACATTAAAAAATTCGACCTTTTTCTTATTTTTTTTTTTTATTCTTAAAAAAATTAATTAAAAAAATTAAAAAAAAAATTATTTTTTTTAAAAAAAAATTATTATTAAAAAAAAAATGTCGAAAATCCAAAAATGCAGGTTTTGATTAGGAATGACCATGCATTGCCCTTATAGTGTGATTAGGCCTCTAATTATTCGTATATTGATTATATTACATGTTTAATTCACTTGTTTAATTTAACTATGTTTGCAATTGTTTAATTGCACGTGTTTATTTTTATTGCAATTAGGATCTTGGTAGTTATGGCTGTTATTTTAATGATTGTGCACCGCTTGATCACCTCACATGTTAGTGGATAGGTATGAAATCAATCCAAAATGCCCGACAAGAATCATTTCTTTTTAAGATGAACAAGATTAGGTACCGAAAGGGCACTAATTAGTCAATTAGTGTAATCAAGTCCCGACCCTAGAATCTCTGGTTGCGTAGGAAGTATGGCATACTCCCGTGCCACACTTGGTTTCTAGCCGACCTAATAGGCTAGTGGCGACTCATTTTTGCACAATTTCTTAAGAATATTCCAATGTCACGCGGGGTATGAGCTTGGGAGAGCCCACGCCTAATCATGGGCCTTAGACCCGTCCTTTAGGCAATACCCTTAAACCTGTTCCCTCCCCCCGAGGGTAGGTCGCGACAAGTGCTCACTCCAGCCGTGAGATATTCCTTAACCAAACGAATCAAATCCATAACGATATGCTTTAATCTATCTGAATAGAACTTTAACTTCGTCGGTCTGGAAACTATCAATGAGGGTAGACTTTGAATCTTGAGTCTAGTGGGCCGGTCGTCTTCAGACTTTGACGACAGAGTCTGTATGTCTTCAGACCAGACCAATGGAAACATTTTTGTCAACTTCAAAACACATAAGGAAGTTTTCTCCAACAAATCATAATTGTGAATACAATGTATCATTGTTTAAAAAGAGATCAAGAGAGATATAAATGTGATCGATCGATCTAGGGTACAGTATACTAAATCTACTCAAAATGTGATGCCCATTATGAGTTGTTATATATTTCTAACAGATGTATGGCAACGAGCTCTCGAAGTATGTTAGTCGCACGGATTATTCACCAGTATGAATGTTACAGAGAGGTAAAGAGGATTCTGTTCGGCCCACCATATGCGAGTGGGAGATGATGGGTTTTTTCTATGTGTTGATGGGCCTAAGTAGGCCCATCCGCCCATGTTGGGCCCAAAAACCCGGCCCATAAGTTAAGGGCCCATTGAGGAAGTTATTATAGATAAAAGAATAAAAAAGGGAAAATCTTTTTGAAGGTGGTTATCCTAAGAAGTTACGTAATTTGAAAAAGAGAGATTACGTTCTCTCAGTTTACGTCTCACCATTTTCTCCCTAAGAAGAACAGTATTCTCCTCGGAAGAATCATGTCTGGATTCCTTCTCGAATCGTAACATCGATGTTTTAATCTGTGGAAAGACAAGGTACGTTCGATTTTGTAATGTACCTTAGGATCAGTGATACATGTGTTTCCTGGGCTTGCTTCCGCGTTCATTGTTTTAGGGGTTCAATTGAGTGTCGAATCGCTATTTTTGGGAATCCGTTTTTCCTAACACCCCTATATAAAGACCCACCTAGAATTTGCTCAAAATCATCTTTGTGGAGCCTGATCCTCAAAGAGAAAAACAAGCCAATCAAAAAGCTGCTCATCACATTGACAAATCAATAAAAGAGTGAATGGGTGTCCAACTCAGTACTTTTCTCACTTCTAAACCCATGAAATCACTTTCCTTTAAGTTGCCTTCGATCGCCAATCCTAGCCACAAATCTCCCAAGTCCATGTCTTCCAATTTTGGCTCTAGCTCCACCTTCTAGTGAGTTTTCCAACATTCCCCTTGCATTCATTCCTGCTTTTTTAAGCTAATGAGAGTGTCATTTAGTCTTTGATGTTGAATGCATGCGTGTACTACGTATCTTTTGCAAGAACTGTACACATCTTATGTTATCGTCCAGACAAACTATGCTTTGCGATAGTGGGGCTGTTTGGCAACTTGCCAAACAGTGTTTGTTTCTAAGTTCGTCTAGCCAACACATGAAATTCCTCGTCCTTGCACTCGAGGGGGCCCTCCCTAAACCCCTCCTCACCCATTTCTCTTTTCGGGTTCACAAGCAAAATGGATGTAGAGGGGCTGTTTGGCAACTTGCCAAACAGTGTTTGTTTCTGTTCTTTTGTTCCCAATAGTAGATTTGAAACATAAATGCGTTTGTAAAATTTTTAATCCCGGGAACAATTTTTTTTTTTTTTGTTCCCAGAAATATATTTGGAATAGAATCGAGAATAAAAAAAAAAAAAAGTTTATTCTTATTCCTAGGAACAATTCTAGAATCAAGCACCTATTTTCTCTTTTTCTTGTTCTTCTTCCTTCTTTCTTCTTCTTCATCGTCGCCGCCGCCGCCATCGTCCACCGTCCGCCGCCCCCCACGCTAGTCGCCGGCAACCGGTTCGGTGAGCTCATCGAAGGCTCGATAGGCCAAGGCGAGGTCCGGCGAGCTCGCCATAGGCAAGCCCGGCCACCGGCAAGGCTCGGCCTCGCCAAACCGGCAAAGCCGAGCCTCCCCGGTGGCCGGGCGAGCCTTGCCCGGCCTCCCCGGCCACCGATGAGGATCACCCAGCCTCGCTAAGGCTTGGCGAGCCATGGCTAGGCAAGCGGCCTCGCCCACCGCCGGTGAGGGCCGCGACGCTCCGGTGAGGTCGCCGGCCCTCGTGTAGCCGGTCGCCGGTCATCCCAAGGCCAACAACCGGCCACTTGAAGAAGAAGAATAAGAGAAAGAAAGGAAAAGAAAAAAAAAAAAAAGAGGAAAAAAGTAATAAAATTATTTAAAAATTAAAAGAAAATAATTTGGAGTAGAAATTTTAAGCACGGTACCAAACACAATTTTATTCCGGGAATTGAAATTTTGGACAGTTACCAAACGGCTTAAAATGCTTAGAAATTGTTCCTAGGAACAGAATCAAAAAGAATCATTTCTGATCAGAAATTATTTCCGGGAACAGAAGAGTTACCAAACGCGCCCAGACCTTCCAAAAAGGCTTTTCAAGAGCCTAAATCACCACCCTGTTGGACCTAAGCAAGTCACTAAAAGGCTTCATCTTGATCCTTGTCTAGACTTCAGTAACACCATAATGAAAAAACAACCGAAAAGTCTTCTTTCCTCTTAGGGAAGACAAATATACAAGAAGAATTAGGGGTACGAGGCGTGCAGACACCGGCACTTACAATTTTCTTTTACATACCAACCATGTACTATTTCCATATGACAGATGAGACAAAATCCTATTCCATTCCATTCCTTACATGCTAATTGTCCATATTAAATTGATGTTGCTGAACCCCGTGATGCACCTTGCACAAGCTCCTGTCCAACACTCTCTTATTCAGCTTGACCGACCACCAATCAACCCAGACGTCCCAACACGGATACCCACAAGTACATTAGTAAAAAAAACCTCACTTGTTGAGGCTAGCTATGGCAAAATAAATAAAATAATCTATGACTGTGATCTCAATTGATTTGACCCTTTTGATTCTGAATTTGATCGTTAGATATGAAGTAGCTTCTTGTTGCACAAATTTTCTAAGCTATAGCTGGAAGAGATGCTTTTATTTGAATGTTGGTTGGAGCATTGAGCTTAGCTTTTGTCAACTTTTGAGCTGTAGAATCAATTTCAAGTTGAGGTTAGGGTTTTTGCTTTGATTCTCTCCCGTTTTCTCTTTGGCATGGCTTGTTGTCTCTTCCAATTATGCATTTGATTTCTTGTAGTTTTTACTTGTGAAAATTGGAGTCTTTGTTTCTTCCACTCTTTTATGCTCTTCTATCTTGCATCTACAAAGTATGTGTGTTGACACCTAATTTTGGCAAATCTAGAAAAATAAATCAAATAAAAATTGCATTAGGACAAATAAAAGGAAAAAATGAAAGAAAATGGGGGAAATTGATTTGATTGATTATGCATGAAAATTTGAAATTCTGATGAGTATTTGGATTTTGTTAAATGCAGAAGCAATTTAAAAATCAAGTCAATAAAGGGCAAGAATTTTTGCAAAATGGAAGAAATCTGAGCAAAATTGAGCTAATTGCGAAATCATGCTCTGATTTATAGCTCTGATTTAATGTGACTGGAGATGGAAAGTCAGAATAAAAGAGAGCTTTATTTTTTATGACTGGGGGGATTTTTCAGAAAATTTTGAGAGCAAAATAGGTGGAAGGTTAATTTTTTAGTAGAATTTCGAAAAAAAGGAGAGAAAAATAAAAAAGGAAACCCTAATCGGACTGTTCATCTTCCTAAGGGTTCCCCCGACCTCGCCGCGCCGCACCGACACCGCATCTCTAGCGACAACCTGACGCCGAGCCACCTCCTGCCGTCGCGACCAGCCCCGACGCCGGCGGATCCAAGCGCCCTTGCTCGCCTTCGCCCGACGCCACCGGAGACCACACCGCCCCCTACTCCACCCATGAAGTCGCCGCCGCTACTAAGCCGAGATCCAGACGCCGGAGCTCCTCGCCGCAGCCACCCGAGTCCTTCGCCCGACCCGCAACGCCAGTCCGTGCCAATCCGTGACCCGATCGCCCTTGCTTCGCTTCCGCCGTCGCCGATTTGCAGCCCCCCAGCTCCCCGAAGCTTGCGCCGCCTCTGCCTCCTCATTCGCTGCTCACAACCCCCGACGGTAGCCGATCCCGATCCGATTCCCTCGTCGTGCCATCCCGACGCCGTTGCTCCAGATCTCGCCTCGCCGGAACGCGACGAAGCCCCTCGCTCCGCCCGCAACGCCGCCCGCCGGTTTCGCTGTGCCGCCCCGTCACAGCCCAGCTTCGCCGGAGCTCCGACCACGATGCCCTTGCCGGACCTTTGATTGGCAACCCTTGGCCAAGACCCACGGCTGCAAGCCCATTTTCGAAAAAAAAAAAGAAAAAACACATTAGGTAGTTTTTTTTTAGTTTTACTTTATTTGTTTTTATTTATTCATTTTATTTTACTTTATCTTGTTTTTTTTAGTATAAGGACATATGATTGGAAATCCCAATATATCATCGATTCACAACACTTTGTTTTTTTTTTTTTTTTAATTTCATCTATAAGGCTTTAGATGAAATAATTAATCAAGCGGGAATGAAATTGATATTTTGATCTTTAAGGCTTAAGATCAATTTATCGATTTTACTAGCAAAATATCATCCCTTGATCTAAACGATGGGTGATTTCTTTTATTATTTTGAGTGGTCTTGATTGCTTTATTTATCTTGAAATATGTTAGAATATTGCTTGCTTTAAGGTTATTTGCATATTTAGATTAAGCATTTTATTTATCATGGATTGTCACAATTTAAAAATAAAAATAAATAAATAAACAAATTTAGGATGTTAGATTTTTGTTCCATTAGCTTAAATTATATGTTTAATTATTGAATATTTTTTTTATATCGAAATTAATTAAAAAAACAAAAATCATCATGCATATGTCATGTAGAATTAGGACATCATTTGCACGTTGTTACACATTAGGATAAAATTGCATATTTCATTTAAATTTAGATTGATTTAGATAGACTGCATATTGGGTTAGAGATTGTTAAGTTAAGATAATATCTTGGTTTTAATTAGAGTTTAGCCTGACCTAATCCTCAAGATAAATTGGATAGAATCTTAATTTAGTTAGATAATTTTCACATTTTTCTAATTTCGAATTTCATAAAAAATACAAAAAAAAATCTTAGAATAAATTTAATGATTTTCTAGGTCCATTTAATTAGAAATCTCATTTAGTTAATTTTGCATTGCATATTGCATGGAAATTGCGTGTTAATTAGAAATCATATCTAGGGTTGTTGATGTGAATTTTGAATAGAGGTAAGTTTTGCAATTTATTCATTGTTTATCTCGAGTGTTAAATTGGTGGTTTGCGCATCTGCATGATCACCTCACATGTTAGGGAAATAGATTTAAAATCAATTTAAGCTGTCTATAAAAACATTTTTGAAAATAAAAAGATTACAACTTAGGGCTAACATAAGAACTACCAAATGGCAACTTAGGGTCCAATCAATCCTAAACTTGTTATGCAGATGTTAATTCAGTCCTAAACTTTTTAATTTTGCCAAAGGGCTATTCCGGGGAAATCCCTGATGACTACTTTGTTGCTTTGGTTGGAAGCATGATAACAGAAGACTTCTTTATATACAGAAACGCCTTTTTTGTCTGCTAATTGAACTAGATACCCTTCCTACTTATCAGACAATGCTTAATACTTTGGATGGAGACTTTCTGCCGGATGCAGCATCGGATGGATTTGAAGAACAGGTTACGGAACTTAGGGAGAGGGCTAGGGAAATCCCTTAGAGACTTAATACTTTGGATGGAGTTAGAGACGAGACTGCTTCGAGCCCAACACCTTGGGCCGTTTGGATAAGGGCATGGACTGCGGAAGAGAACAGACATGGTGACCTCCTGAACAAGTACTTGTACTTGTCTGGACGAGTGGACATGAAGCGAATTGAGAGAACGATTCAATCTCTAATTGGGGCAGGGATAGTGAGATCCTACCTCTACTATGACCAACTAATATGCAAGTCCATCAGCACGAAAGCACCCTCAAATGCATGCAAATCTTGAGCATCTAAAAGATACACTGAATGCACTGGAATCATTTTGGTTAATATATATGACCATCTCAACTCGTAATGTTGATTGTCATCTTCAAATATAAGTTATGCCTCTGCAATTAAACAGTGATTTGTGCACATGACATTAAACTTCAAGAGTCATTCCACAAGAATCAGTTGAGACAAACGCAACCAAAATTTAAGAATACTCTGTATTTGCCGGGGCTAATTACCTCTATATTTTTGTCCCAGGATCCTCAGACGGAGAACAGTCCCTACCTCATGTTTATATACACTTCATTTCAAGAAGGAGTGACATCTATTTCTCACGGAAACACCAGCAGGCTTGCCAAGGCACATGGGGACATGAAATTGGCTCAAATTTGCAGTACAATTGCATCAGAGAGAAGCGTCATGAAGCAGCCTATACAAAAATCATAAATAAGCTCTTTGAGATTGATCCAGATGGCGCTGTCTTGGCACTTGCCGACATGATGAGAGAGAGAATCATTATGCCATCACATCTGATGTATGACGGTTGTGATGGTAACATTTTCTCCCATCTCTCGGCTGTTGTCCAGAGGCTTGGTGTTTACACAGCAAAGGACTATGCAGATGTTCTGGAGTTTCTGTTGGGAAGGTGGAAGGGGGAGAATCTGACTGGACTTTCAGCAGAGGGAAGAAGAGCCCAGGATTACGTCTGCGGCTTAGTACCAAAAACTAGAAGGCTGGAGGAGAGAGCTTCGGAAAGGGCCGAGGAAGCACTCACTATTCCCTTCAGCTGTATTTCTGATAGACAAGTGAAGCTTTAGGGTACAAATTTTCGCATATAGCGGTTGGAATCAGTCTTTTACAAGCTTGTAGTCACAAGATATTATGATGGCAATAAGAAAATCCCAAGTCGTGTAGGGATTTTGCAGTGACATGATCTGTTCAACCTATGGACTCTGTATCTCTGCGTGCTAGAAAGGACTGATTTGTGTTAGTTAAAACGGCGCATGTATCATTGCAGTTGCTTATGTAAAAGATTTCCCACTCGTTGAGCCCAAATGTTTTCCGTTAGTTGTACTGTGAGAAATGCCAAAGAAATATGAACTTAATGAACTTATGAGGTTAATGGATACTGGGTTTTTGAGAAGAGAATTATGGACCAAGATCACTAGCGAGAAAAGGAGTCATCGTCATTTTAGCTGTTGCTCTTGTTGAGGTGGCGTACCTGGTACAGAAACCATGATAAACTCGGAATAGGCAGTTTAATAGCTATATTTCTTGCGTATGAGCTACGGCAACTCCAACAAAGATGAACACATATCCACTAGTGGATTTTGTTTCATTTAAATATGAGATCATTATTTTTTTTTTGATACAACGGGAAATTCACTAAATAGAATATTATTCTTCTCTTTTGCATTGTGTTGCATTCTTTGTCTCAACTATTGTTTTACTATCAAACATATCACTTTTTTTAATAAAGTTAATCTATATGCATTACCATGTTCGACATAATCAATAAATGTGGCCACACAATATAAAGTAACTCAACAGTGGACAAACGTATTCGATTTCAATAACACTCAGATAGACTCAATCAAGCACACATATACCAGCATCACCTCTTAAAAAATAATCAGGTCTAATTGAACTCAATTTTCATCAAATGCAATTGAATACAGTATTGAATCTTTTCGACATCCATCCAAAGTTAATGTATACAAACATAGTAATAAATATTAAAGCTCTGAATATTCTTGGATGTCAAATTAACTTAGAGGCAAACATGAATCACATAATGGCAAATTGATGGAAATTTTCGTTATTTATTTAGTTAATATCATTAAAAAAACTCTAGTACATATATGATAAATTTATCTCAAACTAACTTTTTAATCACAAAAGACCTCAAACTAGTACACTCATGACAAATTTACCCTCCATTAGTTTCCGTTAAATTTTAATATCAAATTACTGAATTAGATAACGCATGGTAGTTGATAGGTATATCAATTTGGGTTGTGTGTATTAGTTTGTGATTTTTCATGATATTTATCCAATTTAATGAAAATTAATTGAGGTAAAATTGTACAAATGTACCAGTTTAAGTTTTTTATGATCAAAAAATTAGTTTAGGGATTCTTACCTGAAGTATTGTGGTGGTGGGTCCTGTAGTCGCTCCCCCCAGGGTTTGCTCGCCGGCTGTCGGCTTACGGGGTTCCCTAGGTTACCAAAAAAAATTAGTTTAAAATAAATTTGTCAAAAGTATATCAGTTTTTGTTTTTTGTTAGTCAAAAAATTATTTTTGAATAAATTTATTACAGATTTACGAATTTGAGATTTTTGATGATATTAACTCTATTTCTTTTGATACCACTCGCCGTGGTGGCTCCGTTGGGTAGGCTTCAGTGAACCTTTGCAAGAGAGGTGAGGAGTTCGAAACCTTTGCGAAGCAAAGGCTCTGGCGGAGTTACTTGGTGACTTAAGTGTGCTGCCAGGGGTGGTGGGTCCTCCCGCTTACGTAGCACCTGGGGGTTTACGCTTCGACTACCGACTGAGGCGGTTCCTCCAGCATAAAAAAAAAAAAACTCTATTTCTTTTATACCATCGCTTGCGGTGGCTCAGTTGGATAAGCGCTCCCATGATGTCTGCCCAGGACGGAGGAGTTCGAATCCCGCTGGTCACACGAGATCTTAAGTGCGACGTCGGGGTGGTGGGTCCTCCGCTAGCGTCGCCCCAGGGTTTACCCGCCGGCTGCCGGCTGTACAAGGTTCCCTGGGTATCAAAAAAAAAACTCTTTTTCTTTTGACATCCGACATGGACACATCAAAAGAAAAACCAATTTTCATTAACTTTATTGACTAATTACAAATAATGAAGAACTAAGAGATTGACTAATCACGATTTCCTATCTCTTCACTTAAACGACCAATGATTCAGAAAATAACATAGCACAAAGATCAGAAAAGGAACATGTGTGAATGCTCACGAGGCTGAAGAATGAGGGGATGTTAGAGACATATCGGATTTATTTTTCAGTAAGCTAATTCATGAGATGAAAATGCCAGATTACCCATTAAATTCAATAGCCACATAAACTTGAGCACTTATCATTTTAATCCCAAAAAATAAAATAAAAGATTAGCCTGATTTCATTCCATTTTTCCGTTTCTTTCTCTTTCTAAATAGGCACACAGAATCTCAATGTGGTTTAAGAATTTCTCAAAATAGGTAATTGCAAAATTTGTAAGCATTCTCCATCAAAAATATAGAACCACAAATTCATAAAATATGCTTGATTCAATGACTCAAATTTGAAGAGAACACGCATAATAGGAATTCACCAGAACTTGATTACAAGACTTCAAATTTTCAAATTTGAATGAAAGGATCACGAGTTAACAGACACTTTAGATGCCATAACAATAACCGTAAAAGCTTGACCCCATTCGTTAATGGCAGACTTTAGCCATTATCACCATAGGAGGGAGAGATTTCACTTACCTGAATTAGTGATGTGTTTATCCGATGAATCATTTTACTCCTCCTCCTCATTGATAACCTCACCGTTGACGCTTCTATCGTAATTGCTCTTCATAGCTTTCTCGTGTGTGTTACGATGAGAACGACAACCAAAATTCACTCACGGTTTTGCTTGAGAAGACACACAGAAGCTGAATATGTATAACAGATTTTTTTGTTTTTGGTATTTTCTAATTGTGATTTGGAGATTCTCTTCATAGACAAATGAAGACAGGATTAATAAAGAAATAAATCAAATCATACCTTATAAAGCCGTTACAAAAAAAAAAATGGCTTTTAGATTTTCAAAACTGCTATAATATCCAACACTGAGATTACCCCAACCCCCCCCCTCTCCTTCTCTCTTTCTTTCTGGGACATCCTGAAAATTCAGCTCTATTTTCAATTGAATGAGTCAGGCTTTTCATCGACACAACCATAATGCTTTTCCTTGAACTGATCACTCATGAGATAACTAGTCTATCAGATGAAGTCGTTAAGGGATTTTGACGCAATAGACTTGAGAATTCGACCAGGAATCGACTGCTCGACCGTGCTAATCTGCAAGGGTCATTATGGCACGGTCAAAATCGATCAGAGACTAGAGATAGGTCGATTCGAATGAAGTAGGTGATTAGGTGTGGGTGATTCCACCTAATCGCAAAATTCTCGTCAAACGGCACTAGACCGATTTTTACGTCTTTTCGTGCCCCTGTGTCCGTATGTGAAATCTCGAGATTTTCACGATAACCGAGAGTCGCCAATATGTCGAAGATGTACATTGTGGCTTGAAAATAATCAACCACAAGTCAAATGCACCGAAAATTCCTAAAATCTACCCTGTAGATTAGGACGTGCTAAAATCGCGCCAAATTGAAATTAATCGCTAAATTGAGCTCGATTTCAAAAATTGAAAGTTCTGTCGTGTCACGATTCATTTTTGGAACATCGACTCACCTTCCAAAAAATTTTACGGAGATTCTGAGATTTTTATGGAAAATCGATTCGGACGATTCGGAAAACGAACGGAAATTCGGATGGGCTCATTTGAAGGGAATTTTGACTTCCAAGCCGGCCTATGTGCTGATGGAGACTTATAGAAATTCCGTGGACTTTTTCCTTGGCGAAATTAAACGTCGATTTGGGAAATTTCATGAAGAAATTGAAGCCAAAATTTAAGAAATTCGGAGCTTTGGTTGGTGAGTGGCATTTTTGGCATCAAATTGGATCATTTGTGGATTATGTTACAAGAAAGTAATAGGGGGGGTTTGGGATATTTGTGCAAGCCTAGGGGGACCAAGCCTTCAATTTATTGTATAAGTCTTGACTTTTGGCCCCTCTTCAATCTTCTCCTTCAAGCTTGGCCAGCAACTCCTTTTCTTCGTGCGCCTCTCTTCGACGGAACAAGAGCCCGTCTCTCTCTCTCTCTCATCCCTATCTTCTCTTCAGCCTCACCGAAACCAGCAGCCCTTCCTTTCTTTCATTTTTTATTTTCCTTCATTCTGCCGCCACACAGCCACACACCACCGTCCCTCTCTCCACCGAATTCTCCTCTGCAGTTTTGTTGACCGCTTATTCAACGCCTTCTCCACGCGTCTTCTACTTCTGCGTCTTCTTCTCTCCACGCGGCCACGTCCAGCAGCAATCAAGCTGCTTCCTCCACCGAAGTCAAGCCCTCGAGTCCACCTTCATTTCCTTGCAACGACCAGCCCATCTCAGCCTGCAAAAATTCGGCTCGTCTTCAGCTCAACGTGCAGCCCAGCTGCTCGAAGTCAGCCCCAAAGCCGTGAAAATTCCCGCAGCAACCGCGGGCTTTGTTGGCCGATTTCAACCGGTCCGAGCTTCCATTGGCCTCGCCGTGAGCCCAAGTCTCGGTCACCTTGGCGTCGCTGTCGCCGTGGATTCACCGAAACTTAAACCGGTGAGTTTGCTCACTAAACCTTGCTTAGGAGGTTAATTATGCTTAAGAGTTATTTAGATTAAGCTAAGCATGTTTAGGTGGTTAGATTAGCTTACTTAAATGTTAATTAGATTATGGCCCCGTTTGGTTCAAAGATTAAAGCATTCCCATTTTAGGCGTTTGGTTCGATATTTGGAGGTGTCCTTAGCCAAATGCTAGCATTTGGAATCTTTGTGGAATCTTGAAAGCCCAAAGCGGGTCTGGACCGGCTTTGGGCTTTTAGCATTTTCGGAATGCTACTATGAGGTTTAATGAATTTTTTTCTTTCCAATATTGCCCTTACTGATAATCATGTTTTCCCCTTTTGCCCTTGAAAATACTGTTCATCATCTTCTTCAAGGAGCTTGTCGCTCCACCGAGACAGGCGGCACTCAGCCGCGAGCGGCCAGATCTGGCCACTGGGGGGCCAAATCTAGCCGCCAGGAAGCCTCGCCTAAGGTCGCGCGACCCAGGCGCCGCCACCGAGGCCGAGTGACCTAGGCGATCGCGCCTCGGGGGCCGCGCGACCTCGGGCGACCCGCCCGCGCGCGCGACCTAGGCGACGCCGCGAGATCGCGTGGCCTCGGCGGCGTTGCTTGAGGCCACACTACCTAGGGCATCGCCCGAGGTCGGCGACCTCGGGCGAGCCGCCCCTCCCCCAACCGCCATCACCACCGCTACCGCCACCGGCCACCTCCCCCACCACCACGCGCCGTGCCACCAACCGCTTCCCCACGATTTTCCCCGCGCCACCAACCGCTCCCCCACGATTTTCCCCGCATTTGCATCTCCTCCTCCCTTTTCTTTTCTTTTTTTCATTTTTCTTTTCACCTTGAAGTAGCTTTGCAAAACATACCCAATTTTTGGGTTTCCAAACACACTTGCCTTCACAAAATGCCCATTCACTCAAAGATACCTGGAGAAATGCAAAGCCATTTCCTCAAAGTTGAACCAAACGGGCCCATATGTGGATGAATTAGTTTAGTGGTCAAGTAATTAAGGCTATTATGTGATTAAATTAGTATAATCTTGATTAGGCCCTTAATTAATTATTTTGAATTAATTAATTATTTCGAATTTATAAATATGATTATATTATATTATATTATATTAATATATTATTTATTTATTTTCGGAATATATTTAATTATTTATTATTTTTCGGAAATTAGACCGGAATAGCCGATGACCAGAATTTCGTGCTGATTGCAATGATGTGTTCAGATTATGCATTTGATGGTTGGATTGTGCAAATTGAGTGATGATTGTGAAAATATGGAATTTATTCAGAAAATCCCGAGTGTCGGGTTTTGACAACGAAAATGGATTTTAAGTACTATATCAAATAGTGGGGTTTGAAAAGAAGAGGTATCACTTTTAAAGGTTCGAATTGACCGTGTACCCACACGCGACTATTTTCTCGGATGTTTTTAATATGAAGAAAATAGGCCAAGATCACTATTTTAATTGAGGCATTTGAGTGCAAAGCATGGTGTCATGGGCTGAGATTGAGTGGTTGTATGTTGGTTAAAGAGAACCCGTCCTAGCGTTTACGCCGAACGTTACTAAATCCCTTTTCAGGTTACCCATGCATTAGGGTATCGAGTCACAGTAGATTCTGAACCTATGCTCCTTCGAGAAAGCCGTCAATGAGACGCAACCGTGCTCAATGGGGAAGAGATGATGCCTGGTTACACCAATAGACAGCCGAACATGGGAGTCGGCTGTGCCTTGAGTGCCTTAATTAACAATTGGAACGCATGATTGTCTGAATTTGATGCGCATGATTATGAGACAAAACTATGTGGTATGATATGGGACGTGTCATAACAGTTTGGCCTTATAATCGAAACCCTTGTGATTTGTTGAGTTGTTGAGGCGTTTCAATTGTTATATGCATTAATTAGATGCATTTGTGATATGAATTGTGCTGACGTTCAGGAAGGAACTAAGGCGAGGTAAGTCCTCTGTTCTCATTGTGTGGTTGTGTGACTAGATCGCCCTGAGGTGTATTTCCTTCCTAATAAGAGTTTAGGGGGTGGACTTGCTGAGACATTGTATCACTGGTTATTGTATAACCATTTTCAAGTCCTTAGAAGGTGGTCGTGGAGGACCGAAGTCCCGGAGTCTATGGAGGTGGAGTCTGAAGGATCGGTGTTTGTGTCCGACTAGTATATTGTAGGACAATTCCTTTTAGAGAACCGACCTTCTTGTAGACTTTTGACCAGACTCTTTTTATATCTAAACCCGTTGTTTATAAAAGTTGGCTTTTGTGAAATGTGCCCCGCTTTCCTATTCCATGTTGTTGGTTGTCAAGGGTTTAATGTTTCGCTTCCGCATGCATATAAAAAAAAATAAAAAATGAAAGGATCGGCGACTCGTCCTGGGAAGTCGCAAAATTTTATCGACCGCAAAGGGATGTGTGCGTGCTCGAGGTTCGGAGCGTGACACTTTCTCTCCCAAACAGATCTTTAGCTTCACGTCCATTAAATTCCCTCATATAAGACTCCCCAAAGTTTGCTCAAAATTGTCTTGTGCAGTGTCGTCCTCGAAGAGCAAACCAAGCTAAGCAAAAAAACAACGACACATACCATCAACAAACAAAAATGGCCCTCCAACTCAGTCCATTTCTCACTTCTAAACCAATGATTTTCTATACAATTGCGAGTCATATTTCAGGCATAAAATCGGATTATTAATTGTATGCACGTTGTGGAGTTAGGAATATCTAGGATTCAAAAGGCTTTTTTTTTTTTTTTGCTTTGGCAATATCAACAAAACATTCAAATAAGATTGCAATTTAATGAATTAGGCAGCGAGATATATGAAAATTGAATTAATCAAGATTCTTACTTAATTTTCGATACCGTGCGGTCGTTTTCCAAGTTCAGGCGATGGATCACGGGATAGCTCACGGACGGCGACTCACGGTGACGCGCTGCTCAACGATGGTGCCTTCGCTCAGTAAGCAATAGAAAATCTCGAATGGTGGCTCGTGCTTCACTGAACTGGCTCGGCAAAGTCAACAAGGATGACCAGCACGACGGGGGGGCAGCCACGAGAAGACTTGAACAGCAATGATGGGCTTTCTCAAGCATGAAACACCCTCATTGTCGACGCTCGGCCTGGTCTGAAACGCCAGAAATTGACCGAACAGATAGATGGGAGCTGCTTTGCCGTGCGCCGCCTTGATTCGTGCAAGATGGAAGCACCGGCGAGACTGGTCCGTGACTAGGGAGATGCGGAGGTGAGGGCGCGACCGCAGCAGTGGCACAGCGATGGTCTCAGTTTGATGCGGCGGGACTCGGGCAGTCAGGACAGTAGCAGAGACTCACAGTGCAGCTCGACAGCGAGGACTTCGCAGGGTGGTGAGCAGCGTCGGACGAAGGGAGGCGGCGGCAGCGACAAGTTGCAGGCGTCGGGAGTGTTCAGTCGGGATGGTCGAAGAGAACAAACCTCCTTTTCTCTCTCTCCTCGTCTATTTCTCGTGTCTATTTTTATTTCTGCGGACGTTCGAAATTGAGCAAATCAGAATTCGGTAACGTCCTTTGACGAGTTGGAGTCGGCCAAGGAAGGATAATTGAAAAGGAGTTAAAAAAAAAAAAAAAAAAAAAAAGGAAATAAAATCAAAGCGATGGAAATCACGGTTCAAGATTAGAAAAGTCCAAGTCGGACTTTGTTGACCGAATTATAGTGGTTTTCCACTTCTATGTTGAGTCGGTCACGTCCTTTTCATGGGTATATATATCCATGTAACATTAGATCAAGGGTTTTGCTCTGCGCCGTTGTTGATGTGAGCATTGAAGCGCGGTTATTCAAGCAAGTGCTTGGTAGCGGGTTCATGCAGTGAATATTGGTCATGAATTACATGTAGGAAGTTTTAATGTTGAAGTTGATTAAATCTTGTGGTAAAATTTGCATGTAATTCTTTTGTGAGATTGAGAAATTGTGGGGCTAAACATTGTCATACGTTATTGGTCATCAAAGAATAACGGGCTTTAGCCAATGTCCTCTCTATGTGGTCTTAGTCCAACTCAATGAATTCTTCAAATTAAACTCACAAACTCATCCATGCAAACGCAATTAATGAAACTAAATGCTCATAAAACTATATGTTATGTAAATTAATTCTAATATTTTAGTTTAGAGGTTAAATATTAGTCCATAATAATCTATGCAATAAATGAATGATTGAGTCGCCAAAACTTATGTGTCAATAGCAACTAATTTTAAGAAGCTAGCCACTTCGATTTTTAGGTGATTTGACTTTGATATATATGTTAATAAACACATCACGACATTTCATAATACGGCCACATCACAACATTATTACAGTTCGGTCACAATGATACCAAACTCGCTCTCAATCTACATAACATGTTGAGGATGATGACATTGAAGAGCCAATTTATAAATACAACATGTGAAAGAGTTAGACGCGACATGTGAAGGTGTTGGCAAATGCAGAAATCTCTCTTTGGAAGAAATTGCTAGTTGGTATAAAAACGGCTGAGATCAGGATAAGTTGTTCTAATGATACCATTAAACAGATCTTGCAAACACAGTAGATTGTGACGGTTGATTAGGTGATCTTTCTTGAATCAAGTCATCGGAAGTTTGGCAATGCTGAGGCTTGGAAGCTTGTTTGTAGGATCAAATATATGGAGTGACATTGATCCGCTGGTCTACAGTGTCGGCAACGAGTAGAGTCTCGTAGTCATCTCTTCTTTTCTTGCTCATTATCGAATTAAGTTCGGGCAAGAATTGTTTTAGATTTGCTGCAGCTTGGGATCAAGAATATTCACGGTGTTTACATAGCCTAACGGGTTGCAGCTTACAAATGAGACTGATGAGGCTTGCGTCATGGGCCAGCAGTTCCTTGACCGCGGAATTGCTCATGCGGCTCCCGGTAGCAAATAACATTCCCATATCGGATCATACTACGCCTAGCTTAGCTAGGGCGTTTATTCTATCAAACAATACATCATAGCACTTTAGGCACAACAACCGGTTTCAACCTATTATAGTCTCATCAGGAGAGTGGCATCAACTCCAGATCAATTTGTGCATAGCAAGTGAACCCCGCCTTTAGAATTCCATAGAGATATAATCTTTCTATTCTAAAACTCCTAATATCAATCGTCTTAACATCATTCTCACAGATCAATTGTATTCATCTCATCTGCATCACTCACTTTTCATCCAGTAACCCTAAACTCCACTCACAAGAGTATGCGAGCACGAAAGAATCATGATCTGTGACACTTGCCTAGAATGCCTTTATCTAATACGTTTGGAAGGAAAGGAATCGCGTCATGCATGGTAATGTTCTCACAGAGTTACAGTTGATGTTAGGTTTTGCTGTTAAGATTGTTTCTGAGGCACTTTCTTTTCGAGGGAAAGAGTTCTATCGGCTGAGTTCAAGCTTCATTTCAGCAGAGCGTGAAACTCTGCTTAAAAAGGGGGGCGATGCCGTCAAATAATCAACACCAAATCAAGCGTACCGAATGAGCAAGGCCTCGGAAATCAATATCAAAGCGATGAAACAATTTGACCTGGACTCCCCATGTGATCATGGCAAATAGAAATGGAGGCGAGCCACTTCTGGTAGGCTTCAACAGAGGCCACCTTATCACTCGTGTCTGTTATCTCCGGTTCCCGACACCGGCGCAGCTCAGTGATCTCTCCTTGTTTACCAGCAGAGCACATCGATCTCGCCCATCTTTGCCATCGCCTCAGCGAACTTTGAGTGCCGCATGGCGCCGTTCTTCGCATTTTTCATGATCATCTGCGGAGTCCTCGGGCTTGCGTACGTCTCGTCCGAGACGACGGAACTTTGTGGTCATAATGCTTGGTGTTGGAGGGCACTTGGCCCTCAGGAAAGCCGCATATGCGGGGTGTAGCGACGGGTCTTGAGCCAGCGCGACGTTGAACGCGTACAGCCGGCGACACCCAAAGGATGAGCGCCCCCGGAGGATGAGAAGCGCGAGACGCTGATGGAGAGGAAGAAACTTGTAGATGAGCTAACAATTGAAAACTACAGAGGAACAAGATTTGACGTGAAAATGATATAAATAGTTTTGAATTTTTAACATAATGAGTAATGTAATTCCTGAAATTTTAATTTATTTATCATGATCTTTGAAATATTGACAAATGTTCAATGTAATCATTTTGTTTGCTTAAACGATAAATTGACTATACCTCTAAAAATGACGAGTGAATATGTTAATCTTTTTATCCATTTATTTTAGAAAAGAACAAAAATTAAGGTACTGACATGTCGATTAATATATTATGGTTTGAGATGAATCTAAGCATAACTTTTTAAACTTAACGAATTAGAAGTTACATTAACAAATTCCGTTAACTTAAATTAGCAAGAGGATGACATTGATCATTTCATATAATTTATGACTGATATTACACATTTGATCAAAATTAACAAACTATTCGTGTTATCTTTGAATTTGAATTATTCTTTGTTCTAATTTTTCCGATGACACGGTTAATTTGCCAATCAATTCAAATTACCATTTTGTCCATTATTTGGTAATACATTATTATTATTTTTCTTTCACTTCTTTACAAGTAATTTTTAACGGCAGAAGAACAACCCAAGTGCCAAAACTTGGCACGGAGGGACACTTGAGTGCCAAAACTTCAGAAAGGTACACTTAAGTGCCAGTTTCGGAATAAAGTGGAAAACTTAAGTGCTACTCCGGCCAAAATCCGGCCAAATTGCTGACGTGGCAATTTTCCGGCTAGTTAGGTGCAAAACGGCATCGTTTTGTTCGTTGACGTGGCGAGAAAATGCAAAAACGACGTCGTTTTGTGTCGATGTGTAAATAATTAATATAAAAATTAATTAAATTAAATTTAAAATTAATTTTATTTAAAATATTCTAAAAAAACCTAAAAAATAAAAAACTTAAAATTAAAAAACCTAAAAAATAAAAAACCTAAATTAAAAAAAAATTAAAAAGGGGAGGAGCCGAAGGGGCGGCCGAGGGCCGAGCCCTCGCCGCCGCCACCTTCCCGCCGCCGCCGTGAAGGGCCGACGACGGGGGAGGGTCGGTCGGGGTCGCCGGCCCCGGCCGATCGGCGGCGAGGGCCGCGACCCTCACCCCGGATCCGGGCGAGGGCTCGCAAGCCCTCACCGCCTCCCCACCGTCGCCGGGAAGGGCCAACGACGATGGGGGAGCATCGGCCGGGGTCGCCGGCCCTAGCCGGGGGTCGGCCGATCGGCGACAAGGACCCGCGAGCCCTCGCCCGGATATGGGGCGAGGGTTGCGGCCCTCACCGCGATCCGGCGACCTCGGTCGACCCTCCCCCTCCATCACCGGCCCTTCCGCGGCGGGGAGGCGGCGGCGGCGAGGGCTCACCCTCGGCCACCCCTTCGGCTCCCCCTTTTTATTTTTTATTTTTAATTTTAGGTTTTTTATGTTTTAGAATATTTTAAATAAAATTAAGTTTAAATTAAATTTAATTAATTTTTATATTAATTATTTACCCATCGACACAAAACAACATCGTTTTTGTATTTTTCTCCACGTCGCAAGCAAAACAACGCCATTTTTGCACCCAACTCGTTGGAAAATCTTACGTCGTGCATTTGGCCGGATTTTTTGGCCGAAGAGTAGCATTAAGTGTTACACTTTACTCCAAAACTCGACACTTAAATGTATATTTCCTAAATTTTGATACTTAAATATCCATCCGTATGAAGTTTTGGCACCTAGATGTCCCAAACTCAATTTTTAACTACGCTTATAGGATGAAATTTACATGACAAGCGAAATGGTGATCAATTGCGTGTTTTTCCCACAATATAAAAAATACTTCCTCCCAATCGGGGCGCAAATGACGCAGAGGAACTCGCCAAGCTCCTCGGCAGCCGCCGCCGAAACCCGACCCAGGAGCATCGATGGAGGCTCGCTGCAAGTTCTGGCTGCCCAAGAAGAACCGATTCTGCGCCAACGCCCCCCTCAACGATTCACCGTAAGCTCGGAATCCTCTCTCTTTTGTTGGGTTTCTCTTCAATTCGAACTATTTCTTGTTTTTAAATTGAACTCGTCAAGAAATGCTTGTCGCCAGGTTCTGCGGCAATCACACTCCGAGGTCGGATGCTCCGTGGATCCCATGCCCCCTTGACCCGTCTCAGTAAATCCTCCATCCCCTTTTGCCCTTTTGCGTCGTTGCAACGAGCATACGTTCAAGTTCGATTTTTTATGTTTTTGATGTTTTTGGGTTTTGATTGTTGTTCGGCTCTGTTTTCGCTTTCTTTCTTGTGTCTGTGCTTGGTTTGAGAAGCTCCGTGCTTCAAGAGAACTTGGGATGGCACGTAAAGAGATGCCCATTTCTCAAACAAGCGCGGTCCTTGTCCCTCCAACCCTTTTACCAGAAGGGTATCAATGCTGGTGACGAGGAGGACGAGGATGGTGGGCCGTTGGGGAATTCGTTGCCGGCGCATTCGGATAATGTTACTACGTCGGAGATGAAGAGGAATGCTGTGCATGGTCTGAGTGTGCTGGAGTTTTGTAGTCTGATCGACAAGATCAAGTCCTTGCACGAGTCGATGTGCAGGGATATTAGAGACTCGTTCAAGGTTACAGATGCTTGCGATGTCTGGATCAAGGGACAAGTCGATAGGTATCTTAAGATGTTCTCAGTGATTTTTGTTATCGTTCGTGTGCTCCAATGGTGATAGGAGTTTTTTCTTTTCAGAAAATTGCCATTTCAGGAGAAACATGTGATGCAACAGGCGTCGATTCTGGGAAACATGGAAGAACATGGGGTTTTGAAGAGATTTGATATGAGGGAGAAGTGTGATAATGAGGGATTGGATGATGAAAGTAAGAATGATGTTCCTGCTGTTGTTGAGTTTGGAGCAGGGAGAGGTTATTTGACGCAAATGCTTGCGGACTGTTATGGCATCAAGAGAGTCTTCTTGGTGGAGCGGAAGTCGTACAAGCTTAAGGTGAGTATTGAGTTTTAGAACAGTACATTGTCCATTCAAACTTAACTTACTTTTTCCAGATTCTGCCTTGTCTTGAGCTGCATTTTTTTCATTGTTTATGTCGTTCAAATGCTACTTCTAGGCTGATCGATCCTTGCGACAAAAAGAGAGCTTGTTATTAGAGCGCTTGAGAATTGACAGTAAGGTTTTCAAGTTCTTCAGCATTCTGGATTGCATTATTCAAATTGTGCTTTCATGTTTTAATCCGGCAGGAGTACTGATTCATTATAAGTGTTATTAGATTGTAGTGTTTAATACATGTAGCGGAATATCAAATTCTCTCTTGATATACACTTTGCTTGTATAAAAGCCAAAAATTCAAGCATCTAAATTGCAAATCTATTCCTTCATGACAAGGAGATGTCTTGATATCATGAGGGATGTTTTGCTTCGTTAACATTTGGTAGCTATAGCTATTGTTGGTGATGGTGAGATGTCCTCATATGGTGAGGGATTGTTGTGCTTTTTTAGCATTTGCTAGTTAGGCTATAGCTGTGGAAAGGCATGTTCCTGGTGGCAAACTTTTAAGTTCATTGAAGAGATATCACACACTAAGGCTACAGGGAAGTTCTTTTTAAAGATGGTCTTTAAGTTGAAGTTTTGCCATAGTTTTTCTGCACTCTACAGTGATGGTAGTTCTGGTACAGGCCGATTTACAAGAGATGATCATTATCCGCCAGTCAGAAAGGAGAGGCCTCTACCATTCTGTAGTTCATTTCAAAGAGACAAGGACCAATTCTGAATGCTATTAATGTGATTAGAGTTGTTTCATTGTTAACTTGCTAAGATTCTGTAAGCTAGTATAGGATTTTACAGACATGCTGGCCATGTCATTTTCTTAAATTTTCAGTGTGTAGATTGGGAGAAACGTAAAATTTAATTTCAGTTGTCATTAATAGTGCAGTGAAATGTGAACTGGAAAAGACTTCATTGGAGTTGCTTCTTTTGCAGTTGAGGATCTGAATTTGCATGCTGTTGAGTCTTTACGGGGATCTCCATTCTTGGCTATTGGCAAGCATCTCTGCGGTCCAGCAACAGGTGATTAGAATGCTTGTTCAAATTACGCCAGCCCAAGAAACGTGAATATGGATTAACAGTCACTTGTCATCTTTATCAGCTTTTTCTTAAAGGAAACAACGTTTCTACACAATAAAATTGAGCTAACTCTTGTTGCAGATTTGACTCTAAGATGTTGCTTATCAGAAAGAAATATTAATGGTGATGTTCAGAAATGCCCAATTCAAGGCCTAGCTATTGCAACATGTTGCCATCATCTTTGCCAATGGAAACACTACATAAGTAATCTATCATCCAGTTTTTAGAGCACTCATTTTTAAGAAGGTTGTTCTTGTATGATGACCAGTTGAAGCTGATCTTGCAACTTTCCTCTCCAGATAAGAAATGTTTCTTGAATTTGGGTATCAAGAAGGAAGAATTCCATGCCATCACGTGGTTTACCAGCTGGGCAGTAGATGCCGATCATGGTTCGGATCTTTCTGATGTCAAGGATCCAAGATCTCATCTTCCAAATATGTAATCATCTAAAACTCTTACCTTGCAATTGCTCAACCGCGATTAACATATTTGATTGTGACATTGACCCTATGAATTGATACTCTCATTTTGAACTTCTCTTTTCATCTGCCTCAGTGAGAAGGAAGAAGATGGAGAGGATGTGACCCCTGTTAAAGACATTATCCGAAAGATGGAAGCAGTAGAAAGGGCTGTGTTGGGCTTCATGTGCAAGCAGATCATCGACATCGGGAGACTAATGTGGCTAAAGGAACGCAGACTGGATGCGCAACTTGTCAAATACGTTCCCCCGAGCATCTCGCCGGAGAACCATTTGTTGATTGCCAAGAGGGAAACTTGATTATGATATAAATTCTGTCTACATCTCAATTTTGGATTCTTCATTTTGGTCTGAGAACAGATACTGTAGCATTTGAAGTTTTGAGTGTGAACGTGGTTTCAAGGATAGATGCCCTGGTACTGAGTAGGTGGACTAGCATATCTGGGGTCAACTCCAAACTTGAACACCTCAGTTTTAGATTTAATGGAGGCTAATGCTAAGTTTAAGCACGTCATTCCTCAGCATTTTGCCCATAATTAATCTTGAGTGCGCATGTGATTCCTTAGCATCGGGAATTCATCTTTCAAGGTGTTTTGACAGGTCATTGAATTGCAAAGCAATATATAATCATCCATTATATTTTTGAAGTAATTTCATGCCACCACTTTATTCTAAAACTGGAATAGAATGTACATTTGATTTTGTCCCATGTAATTTCATTCCTTCTCTGCTGAGATATGCTCCAAAGCATTTTCTTTCATTAGTGAAAAGCCAGAGCAGAATGGAGACCCAACTTTTTCAGACAGAAACTATAGAGTTATCAAGTTTTGAATGTGAACGTGGTTTCAAGTACAGATGCCCTGATGCTGAGTTTGATGGACCAGTGTATCCTGGGGTCAAGTCCAACTTGAGCACCTCGGCTTTAGACTCAATAGAGGACTAATCTTCCGATCATAATTTGTCGTAACTGCCTTACATTAAAGCATTATAATTATCGAGCGAGATTTATTATTATTATTATTATTTTTCTATAAGACTATTATTAGGGAGTTAGAGATCCGTCACCTGAGAATCCTTGAACATTCTAAAGAGCTAGGTACAATTCCCATTTAATAGTACACAATCCATCAACTAGCTTTTTCAATCTTCTCGCGTTTTGTAACTAAAGCTCAAAGCAAATATTAACGTTAATGTTCACAATCATCTTGTCCTCAGCACAATCAGTCTCCCATGATTAATCTCGAGTGCGCATTTGATTCCAAGGCATTGAGGATACATCTTGGGTCATTGAATTGCAAAGGAACATGTAATCGTCCGCCATACATTTGATGTAATTTTATGCCACTACACCTTATTCTGAAACTAGAACAGAATGTACGTGATCGATGAGCAATTGTTACATACACCCGCTACATTTGGCCCAACGTAATATAATTCGTTGAATCGTGTGAATTTCATGTGGATCCAATCCAGCCAACATTATCCGAAGAGTCACACCAACCGAGTCAATATGCTTTGGATGCAACCGATACTTCTCCCTTGTGAAGATTGTGTTACGATCGGGCTTCTTTTTTAATTTAGCGGTAAGGTGATGCTCGGACAGGATTTTAACGCATCCGGACTTGGGTATGCTGCAACGCATCCCTGGAGTGTGAAATCGACAATATTCCTCGGGCAACAGCAGCGCAATCTCCCTCTTGTCCGTATTCTTCCCGAGAGAAAAGCTTGCAGACAGCAGGTGCAGAGTCCGACCGTTGAACCATTTCTTTGTTCTAATCCTGGTCCGATTTCGCTTCCCCCATCATTAAACTATACGAAAAGGGATCTTTCAAGTGACGCTGATCGTGTCAAACAAGCGATGTCAAGATCAAACCAAACCTATCCACTCTCCCTCGCTCTCGCCGCTCCTTTATATATGTCTCCTCTCCATCACCACCACCACCTTCAGTGCCCCTCCGTAACTCGCGCTCTCACTCATCCTTTCAACTCACTTCTAGCTCGCTCATTGATTCCGTCGCTCGCTTTGCTCCATCAAATGGACGAGCCCACAGGAACCGTCCTCTTCACCACCGTCGGCCGCCCCTACTACGGCTTCGACGTCTTCTCCCTCGACCTGACCTCCCGCCGCGAGCGCCGCCTCACCGACGGCCTCTCCATCAACTTCAACGCCCAATTCGCCTACGCCGGTGACGAGGAGGACGACGACGACTCAGAAGCCGTCGTCTTCGTCTCCGAGCGGACCGGCTGCCCCCGGGTCTACCTCGCCCGGTCCGGGTTCTCCCAGCCCGAGCCGCTCCCTTCCGCGCCGGGTAGCCTCTTCCATGACCGGCCCATCCTCAGGAACGGGCGGCTCTACCTCATCTCGGCTCATGAGGCGCCGGACAAGCCGTTCGCGGGCTGGTCCGCGCTCTACTCTGCCGACCTGGCGGGTACCCATATTGCCAGGTTGACCCCGTGCGGCTCCGTCGACTACAGCCCGGCCGTCTCGCAGTCGGGGAAGTTCGTCGCCGTCGCGTCCTACGGGTCGCGCCCTTGGGGCGGCGAGTTCCACGCCCTGAATACGGACATCGTCGTGTTCCGTGAATCCGACCCGACGGAGCGGGTCGTCGTGGCGGAGGGCGGCGGCTGGCCCACCTGGTCCGGCGACTCCGTCGTCTACTTTCATCGGAAGGCGGATGACGGGTGGTGGAGCATTTTCCGGGTCGAATTCGAATTCCCCCAAGACGCGGACTTCTCCAGGTTCCCGCTGGCTCCGACTCGGGTCACTCCTCCAGGGGTCCACTGCTTCACTCCGGCTGCCATGCCCGGCTCCAACAAAATCGCCGTCGCGACACGGCGGCGAGGCAAGAGTTACCGGCACATCGAGATTTTCGACGCTGGGTCGGAGTCCTTCGTGCCCATCACCGAACCACTGAACCCGAACTTCCACCACTACAACCCTTTCGTGTCTCCTGGGTCACGGTACGTTGGCTACCACCGATTCCGAGGCGAGTCGACTGGGGGTGAGTCAAGGGTCCCGAATATCGAACCGGTCGCATCGCCCATCAAGGGGATCCAGATGCTGAGGCTGAACGGGGCGTTCCCTTCTTCTTCCCCTGACGGCCAGTTCGTAGCCTTCAACCACGACTTCGAGGCCGCTGTCAATGGCGGAGTGAAGATCGTCCGGTCGGACGGCTCAAGTCGGTGGACGCTAATCAAGGACCGGACCGCGTTCTACAACTCGTGGAGCCCCACTGAGAAGAATGTCATCTACACCTCGATCGGACCGATCTTCGATTCGCCCAAAACGACTGTCCAAATCGCTCGGATCAAGTTCGACCTGTCCGGTCCGGAGGGCGACGTCGCGTGTGACGTGAAGGTGCTCACGAGGGAGGACACTGGGAACAACGCCTTCCCCTCGTGCTCTCCAGACGGTAAGTGGCTTGTGCTCCGGTCCGGACGGACTGGCCACAAGAACTTGTTCATCGTTGACGCTGCGAATGGCGAGTTTGACGGCGGGATCCGTCAACTGACGGACGGGCCATGGATCGACACAATGCCATCATGGTCGCCCGACAATGACCTCATAGCATTCTCTTCGAACCGGCACAACCCGGGCGATGCGAGCGCATTTAGCATTTACCTTATTAGACCAGACGGATCGGGTCTAAGGAGGGTACACCTGGCTGGACCCGAGGGGTCTCCCGAGGTTGATCGAGAGAGGATCAACCATGTGTGCTTCAGCAGGGATGGGGAGTGGCTGTTGTTTACGGCGAACATGGGCGGTGTGACAGCGGAGCCCGTGTCGTGGCCCAACCAGTTCCAGCCATACGGGGAGCTATATGTGGCGAGGTTGGATGGGAGTGGGCTCAAGAGGCTGACATGGAATGGGTTCGAGAACGGGACACCCACGTGGCACTCAATGGATGCCGTGGGCCCCAGTGATCCGAAGTTGGGGATCGGTGAGGGTTGGGATGAGGATAAGTTAAGAGGGCAATTCGAGGAGCCCCTATGGATACCTTGCGATATTTAAAGAGATGATACTAATATGGGCTGATGCCATATGGTGCGGAGAAAAATAAAGAAAAGAAAGAGAAAATAAAAATAAATGGCTTAAATTTTATTTTATGTACTATGTGGATTTTGGGTTGGGATTGCGAAGGAATAAAGACATCAATTCATGAAATTTGTAAGAGCTTTGATGTGGGATTAATGGCGCTTTACTTAGGCCCATTACATCTGAATATTTTTCCTTGGACAGAAAAGTTGAGGCGTAATGTCAAAATATTCAGCAACTTGAAAATTCGGGGATAAGTGGTGCTTTTTATCACATGAAAAAAAAAAAAAAAGGCAATGGTATTTCAGTCCCTGATACGAGTTAACTTTTGATAGAAAAGTCGTATTCCAGCAGCCACCTTTATTGCGATTTGTTATGTAGAGGCAGTAGATGTCTTAAAACTATCTTAGAACACAAAAACCACACATAGCCTAGTCATGTCACATTGCACGTGGGAGGAGTTGGGATGGGCATTTTGGTTCCTAGTGAGTGGCGTCTCTAATAATGTTACGGCATATTATTATACAACATAGTGTCGTCGTTGATTTTTAAAATATAGCGAGAATGTGATTGTACGGAATATTGGTATACCTCAAAAGTGTCTGTGTCAGAGGGTGATGACCTTGTCAAGCAATATGGATTCATGTAATGTTTGCCCCTGATCACAGCTGTCTCAATGTTTATCTCCCTCGCTCAACACGATTGCTTTCTTGGTCAATTTCAAGAATGGGAATTTTCTCTTCATTCCTATCAGTGTTACATACGGTTTTGCAAGATTGCACTCGCTAGAAACTCAATGATTTCAATTGATAATTAAAGTTCCAATCGAGAATAATCTATGACAAATTGAATTGTCAAATTTGACTTCAAATCAAAAGTAAATTATTCCACCATGCCTTGAAGCTTGAAGGATTTTTTCTTTTTATTCTTGTATCTATAAATGGGTCCTTCTATTATGCGTGATGATCTTCTTTCTGCAAGTATCTCGAACTATATAGAATTGTGCGCCATTTTAAAGATAATAAATAATCGCTCCTGAATCCTTAACTACGATTATTCTTCAGTTGATGGATTCTTCTTGATTCAGACTTCAACTTTCATTCATATTTCAAGTTGATTGATAGTTGCCACGTGTCATATACTTCGCTTAAATTTTGCCCATTTGAAACTCATGATTGATAAGTTCATTAGGCATTCCATGGATGGGTCTTGCGAGTCAATCTTACCGCCATGAAATCATAAAGTTTTATCAGGCAATTGACCGGTTAGGCCTTATGGATTAAAAGCATCGTCATGGCCTGATATGGGCTATTTGCCTTTTAACGTTTGGACTCAAGTTTTGGGCTGGTGTCAACAAGCATGCACTTCCATTTAATGAATTATCAGCACAATTGTGTTTGGACAGTGATAAGCGGGCCTTAAAGTTAGCAACAATTTTGCATGATATAATTCTTGGTGCTGAACACTCTTGTTTTCTTTTCCAATCTCTAGCCCCTAGACAAGGATTACATTGCTTTAAAATTGTTTCTGAGAATAACAAAGAGAATTACATGCCGCAATATAAATACCACAATACCAAAAAATGATCAATTTTGGTTATTAGACGAGTAATAAATTTAATCGATGGGAATAGAGTTTGGTGAAAACAAAAATCATCGATAAAAAAAAATATATAATTGATACTTGATGATCAAGAACTTAAAGGAATTGACAAAAAAGTAGAGTCGATAATCTTGGCTAAGATAGTGGAATCGAAAAAACTGTCAAAGTAGTGAAGTTAATATAACTATTGATTTAACCATTTGGTAATTGTTTGTAAGATTTGTTGATAACCATCGATTGTAGGCTTTAAATAAGCACATCATACTCTTCAAAGGCCTCCCTTGCATAAACAAACAACCATGTTATCTTTCAATTATCTTAAGATTCTTGCACGGAAGTTATAGTTTTTAGATTCTCGTCATTGATTAAATTCCGGCATCTTTCTTAACGGTAGGTTTTAGATTCATGTCATCGATTCCAACATGTATTTTCATTGTATATCCTTGGTGCCTCTTCATTAATTAAATTCTAGAGTTGCATCTTTACGTTATGGCTTGTCATCGATTAAATTTTGGCAATGTTTGTGTAGTTTGGTTCTGTTTGAATTGCTTACATTCTCAAGTTTTGTCATCGATTAAATTCTAGTGGTTGTGTGCACTTGGCTCCATTTGAAGTAAAGTTACCGATTCTCTTATCTATCTATGATATTTCCTATTCAAAATCGCCACAGAAACTATCTCCTCAAATAAAAACTAAAGAACGACTTTCGGCGAAAGATATTTCATTGTCGAATCCAATTGGAGTGAAACAAAAAAAATTACTATCCTTCAATTGACCAATTCTCTATTTCATGTTTCCTCAAGATTGACCTGATGACGTAGAGTTCTAAATAAATATATACAGAGCATTGTCTAGTGCTCTCAATGTAATGTAAGCCAAAAGCCAGTTCCTTTCCCCTTTCTTTGCACCATCTCTTCCCTTCCAATTCGTAAATTAAAAGTTTCAATCGTTTCCACTTTTAGTGAAGCATGTGCAGCATCATCAAGATCATTACTTATGTCTGGGCCTGTTCATTGAGTGCAAATTTCAAAGGAGAACCATCTAAAAAATAGTCTCAGTCTCGATCGTTTCTGGAATGTTATTGTTCCTCCTCTCGTCTCTTCTCGTCCCTCTTCGCTTCCCCTCCTTCAAGAGCTTTGATTTTTCTGCATATTCCTTGGAGCTGTAATCTTTTTTTTTTTTTTTGGTAAAGATTGGAGCTGTAATCTTAGCTACGACACCTGCAAAAACTGTGTTCTAGCTCTCCAATACGATCTAGGTAATCACTGTCCAGGGCTCCACCTGATCGAGACTAGACGGTCTGGCATCACTCCTTCTGGTCCACAGACTGCACATAACGACCCTTGGTTCAGCGGATATGGTCATGATTTCTCGAATGAATTGACAAGGGAAAGAGGAACAACAGATGCTGAAAAAAAGCTTCCAACGGCTATTAAAGAGGAGTTCTTGATTCAGAAAGATGAAATTTAAGATCAAGGAAGTGAGCCGATATGAACTGAGGCAACTCATGATGAGCACGGAGAAATTCAACAGGAAATGCGATGACTTCATAAAGAAAATGAAAGGAGAACCTTGATGTCGAAATGTTGTACCTCTCTAATATCAGATTTCAGTCTTCCTATTTCTCGTGTAATGCCACTGTCTCTGACCATGTGGTCTAATGAGGTTATTCTGAATATCTATAGAGAAGCTTCCACATGACAACTATGATTCAGCTTTACTTTTGACCAACATTTTGTCCCTTTGTCAACATCAAAACATGATTAAGTGATCTCAACCAAAGACTAGCATCCATGGTGCGATATCATCATATGGGTCCTCCGAAGCTTGCGCTGGAGCTCGAGATTGTCGAGTACATTTGATACTGTCCTATGTAATTTCATTCTTTCTCTGCTGAGATATGCTCCAAAGCATTTTCTTTCATTAGTCAAAAGCCAGAGCAGAATGGAGACCAACTTTTTCAGAAAGAAACAATAGAGTTATCTAGTTTTGAATGTGAACGTGGCTTCAAGTACAGATGCCCTGATGCTGAGTTTGACGGACCAGTGGATCCTGGGGTCAAGTCCAACTTGAACGCCTCAGCTCAGACTCAATGGAGGCTAATGCTTGCTAGGTTTGAGCAATGAATCTTCAGACACAGAAACTGCTAGGAATAGGTGCTCCTTTGTCTTTGATGGATATCATGTTTCTCTTTGGTGACAAAGGAGGTTCACTCGGTCCTCATGATAACCTTCTCACCGTTTTAAGTGCTGGGGCAGTTTTACGTTCTTCCGAGGACGAACCTTCCGATCATAATTTGTCGTAACTGCCTTACATTTTTTCGTCATTTGAAGGCTTAATGATTATCGAGCGAGATTTAAGTCTTTTTTTTCATAAGACTATGATTAGGGAGTTGGAGATCCGTTCCTTGAAAATCCTTAAGAACACCCCAAAGAGCAAGGTTCAATTCCCATTTGAAAGCATACAATCTATTAACTTGCTTTTTGAATCTTTTCACATTTCATACTAAAAGCTCAAAGCAATCATTAGGGTTAATGTCCAAAATCAATTTGTCCACAGCATAGTCAATCTCCCACAAATTAACCTTCAACAAATCATTTGCCCATGATTAATCTTGAGTGCACATTTGATTCCTTAGCATCAAGGATTCATTTTCTCAAGCGTTTGACGGGTCATTGAATTGCAAAGTAATATATAATCATCCACTATATATTTTAAGTTACTTTATTTCACTTCACTTTATTCTAAAACTAGAGCAAAATGTACATTGTCGAGGAGCAATTGTTGTGTGCATCTACTATATTTGACTCAACGCAATATGATTCGTTGAATCATGTGGATCTCATGTGGATTCGGTCCAGCCCAAATCACCTTATTGATCACGTGACCTAAGTGGATATGCATCACCACAACAATACTTCTTCCTCCTGAAGATCGTCTTATGACCAGGCTTCTTTTTTAAATTTAACGGTTAGGAGATGCTCGGACCATCCGACTTGTTCGTGCTCCTCGCAAAGATTTTTTTTTTTTTTGGTCGAAAGTGCATCTTCATTTCATTTACTTAGATAAGTACGGGGCAATTATATCAGTAACATCAGCACTTAGTAAATCAATTAAGCCTATGGGGGGTAGATTATCCAGTTTCGAGGGAGATAATGCTGTCGTTGGGCCCTTGCAATCCAGTCGGCGGGCCTATTGGCATCTCTGCTACAGTAGGCCAAAGTCAGGCTCGGAAATCTTTTCCTTTTCTCTCAGATCCGATCCACCAGCCCTGCAACTTCCCAGTTCGGTTTTGTCTCTTCCTGAACAGCTTGCACGAGCAACAGGGAGTCAAAATGTACTTGAAGAGCTTGGATCGAGCTGTTAGAAAGGAAATCTAGGGTTTCCATAAGAGCTATGGCTTTCGCTTGTTCAGCTGAGGAGGCTGCTATCGTCTTCGCGAAACCATCCACCAGGCAGCCCCGAGAGTCACGGCAGATGCAGGCGATGGCACTCCTGTGCTCGGTTCCTCCTCTGTTTTCTCCAAGAACTTGTGCTATTCGGTTGGATCTGGTCACCGTGTCTCCATGTTCCTCCAAATCTGGTAAGTCTCCTGCAATCCCGACAGAGGAGGCTCCGAAGACATTCCTGTTCTCGGTCCCTGCGGAGTCTTCTTCGAGTGCTTGGGTTATGCGATTTTGACCCGCCACTCTTGTTTCATCCAGATCTGCTTCTCTTTCCGAGGCTCCGTTTGAAGACCCTACCCAGCTTTCCTCAGTAGCTAGTCTTGTGCGATTCTGGTTCTCTTCTCTGGCATCTTCCGGTTCTAGATCTTCAATTTCATCCCCAACAAAAGAAGTGTCGAGAGCACCCCTGTTCTCAGCCATAGCTCGATCATCTCTATTCCCGGCCACTTGGTTCCTCTCCAGGTCTGGTATTTCGACTCCATCCGCAACAAAGGAAGCGTCTATATTTATGCTCAGAGTGTTTAGTGGCGGTGGTTTCCATCTCTGCGTGTGAGTAATGTTGTTTTTTGCTACAGCTTGCTTACTGTTACAGCTCGTATAGTTCTCATGTAGTGCTATTGCTGTGGATAGGGTCTGATGCGGAGACGGGGGATGGTGCTCGAAAACAAACCGGTTTCGATCTTTCCAAATGCACCACATAGCCGTGGCAATTAAGTTAAAATCTTGCTCTCTGTTTGGGTCTTCTATTTGCAAGTGTAGCCATTCATCAACTCGTGTTAAATTCTGGAAATCTGGATGTGTAGGGGACTCGCTCGCCATAACTGGATAGTCCAAGGGCAGAGCAATAGCACATGTTCAGTAGTTTCAGCTTCTTTCTTACAAATTGGGCAAAGAGGATCAGGTATTATTCTCCTCCTGTGTAGGTTTTCCACTGTAGGAATTGCATTCTAGCAAGCATTCCAGAGAAATTGTTTAACTCTAGGTAGAGTATTAGATTTCCAAATGAAGTTCCATAGGTCTGGCTTTGTTTGATGAGAGGAAGATGTTGTTGTGTTTAGTGGGTTGGCTGTTTGATTTCTGTTGTAGATATATCCGCTTTTCACTGAGTAGTCCCCTGATTTGTTACTCATCCATACCCTCTTATCTGCTGTAGAAGGTAATCCGATGGGAGTTTCTAGGATTTCCTTGACTTTGTGGTCATCGAACAATGTCCGTAACATTTCCTCATTCCATTTCCATCTCGTTGTTCTATTAAAGCCCCCACTTTTCCTAGCTCATTTCTTGTCGCTAGCCCACCAATAGTGCCGCTTTTTAGCCATTTATCATCTCTAATTGATATAGACTGTCCATTGCCAACGGCCCACATCACTTGAAGAGCTATCGAGTCTCTCCCCAAGAAAATGGTTTGCCATCCCCAAGACGGTCTACAACCTTTTCCAGCTTTCCAAAAGTCACCTTGTGGGTAGTAAAGGCCCTTCATTAGTTGACTTAGAAGTGAAGATGGTTGCTGAAAAATACGCCAAGCTTGCTTGCCTAACAACGCCTTATTGAAATCTAAGAGATCTTTAAAGCCGAGCCCTCCTTCCTCCTTTATGAAGTTTTAAATTTCCCATTTTTTTCCAATGAATTCTAGCAGCTTTGTTTCCATTCCGCCACCAGAAGTTGGCAATTTTCTTCTCAATGGCTTTGCAAATTGACACAGGGAGTTTGAAAATGGACATAGCATATTGTGGGATGGCCTACACTATTGATTTAATCAAAATTTCTTTCCCAGATTTTGACAGCAAGTTATCCTTCCAACTCTCTAACTTCATGCTGACTCTTGCAAGAATCCATGCAAATATATCTTTTTTTGATCCTCCCCAATCCGAGGGAATCCCTAAATACTTCCATGTTTTCTCTATTTCTTGGACTTTTAGCATCTCGGCCATATTTCTTCTCAAACTCATAGGGCAGCTTTTACTGAAATGGATACCTGATTTGTTGAGATTAATGGCCTGTCTTGTGGCGAAACAATATTGGTGTAGGATAGCTGCCAAATTTTGACATTCCGCAACAATGCCATGAAGGAAAAATATTGAATCATCCGCAAATAGCAAGTGTGATAATATAGGACATCAACTGTTTAGCTTAATTCCTTTTAGAGTGCCATCAATAATTGCTTGTTTCATCAGGAAGGATAAAACATTGGCCACTAGAATGAATAGATATGGGGAAAGTGGGTCACCTTGTTGAAGTCCTATGGTAGGCTTGAAAAATGGTAGGGATTCGCCATTGAAGTTTATACTGAAAGATACCGTGGACACACATTGCATCACCCATTTAACCCATTGTTCACAAAATCCCATCTTCATCAAGCATGCTTGTAAAAAGTCTCATTCAATACGGTTATGCTTTTTGCATATCAAGTTTAAGGACAGCTTGGAACTTATTGTTCCTCTCCCGAGTTCGCAGCTTATGTAACACCTCCTAAACAATCAAGATATTGTCTTGAATTTGTCTTCCCCCCACAAAGGCACTTTGTTCTTCGGCTATGGGGCTTGGTAGTAAGGGTTTTAGTCTATTTGTCATTACTTTGGAGATGATTTTGTATATGAAATTGCATAGGCTGATGGGACGGAATTGTTCGAGCTTTTCTAGGTTTAGGACTTTGGAAATAAGGGTGATTAGGGTTCTGTTTATGTCCGGGTTTAAGTGTCTTGTTTCAAAAAACTGCTGTACTTCGCTGAAAATCCCCTGACTTAGATCTGGCCAATGCTTTTTGTAAAACAGCCCATTGAGGCCATCTGGTCCTGGAGCCTTGTTAGCTCCTAATTGATGCATTGTCTCTGTAACTTCCTCTATTGTGATAAATTTTATCAACCCCTGGTTCATTCTTCCATCTACTAAGGTTGGAATTTGTTGTATGATAGGCTGAAAGTCGCGCGCCCCCACTGACAAGTATAGGTTTTTGAAGAAAGTTTCTGTCATCTCCTTCAAAGGTTGGTCTCCTTGCTCCCATTCATCAGTTGCATTCTTTAGTAAGGTGATTCTATTTCTATTTCTTCTCTGAATAGTTGTTACATGGAAAAACTTTGTGTTTCTGTCTCCCCATTTTAACTAGTTGATTCTTGAGCGCATCCCCCAAAACATCTCTCTTGCCGCCAAAGCTTTTCTATTTCCTGATTGTTTGCTGTCTCATATTCTTTATGTACATCATTTCCGTTTGTCAGCCTTTGTAATTCATTTTTCAGCTCATCAATTCTCTGTTTGGCATTATGAAATCTTTTTTTGCTCCATTGTGCCAACTATTTAACCACCATCTGCAACTTTTGTGCTATGTTCAGCCCTTGAGATTCCCCTTCAGCCCATGCCTTTTTAACTATCAGCATACTTTCCTCATCTTCTGCCCAAAAAGCTTCATAGCGAAAGACCTTCCTTTTCTTATCTTTCCGCTCATGTAGAGATATAATAATAGGGCTGTGATCGGACCCTATAGCTAGTAGTGATATACTTTCTGTGTTAGGATAAGATATTCTCCAATCTAGATTGCATAGTCCCCTATCAAGTCTCTCTTTGACGAATTGATCTCCTGTTCGGTTGTTTGTCCAGGTGAAAGCGCAGCCATTGGATTCCAAATCCATTAATGAGCACTTGCCGAGAAAATCCCTGAAGGTTGTTAGTCGGTAGTTTTCCGCTCGTTTTCTGCCCACTTTCTCCCAATGATACAATACTTCGTTGAAGTCCCCAACGCAAAGCCATGGTAAGTGGTAACTTCTACTTGCTCTATAAATATCCTCCCATAATTGTACTCTTTCTCGAAAGATATTCGGAGCATGTATGAAAGTGATCTGCATTTGCTTTCTGTTTTCCATTACTTGACAGAGAACACTTATATAGTTATTTGAGAATGAGTTGATTGATAGCACTACCCGTTCATCCCAAAAAACAGCCAAACTCCCTGCAATTCCTTCTGGGTTCACTATAAAACAGTTCTGAAATTTTAGCTTCCTCCTTAACTGATGTACCTTTTGCTCCCGATTCTTAGTCTCCATTAAAAATAAAATACTGGGCCTTTCTTGAGTCACTAAGACTCGCAAAGCCTGAATTGTCAGGGGTGTGCCCAACCCCTGACAATTCCAACTTAAGAGTTTCATGGCTTTTTCGGTGGCTTATTAGAGTTAGCCACCAAAGCCCACTGACATGACTTCTCCACCACCTCAATCGGTGTCTCTATCACCTGAGTACTATCTAACTCCAGTGTTTTCGAACTTTGCACTCCACATGGGCAGAAACGCTTACCTTTTTTAGCTGGGTGGTGCTTAGTGCCTTTAGATTTTCGCCTGATCAGCCCTTCCTCCCCTATTTCATCAGCCTCTAACATGTTGACTTCTGCTTCTTTTGTTGTTCTTCGTAGAGAACCATCATAGATTCATGTCAATGCAGCAGCTCCCTCTCTTTTGTGGGCTTTTATCTCCCATAAGTTGTAATGCTAACTGTTGTGTGGATGAATTAGTTTCCTTTTGAGTTGTCTGTTCTACATTGTTCTGTCCCCATGTAATATCTAAATGCTGATCCTACTGCTGGTTATCTAATTCAGAATGCATAGGAGTTTCGGGCACACTCTCTGTTTCTTCAAGGATTGGCTCTTGTTTGCCGTAGAAAATTTTCCCGTACGGGCTAAATTCATGCACATCCGCTCGGAGCCAATTCCCAAATCTTCCCGGTAAGTCATCCGACAGCCCTGACTTTTCATAAGGAATATCCCTATATACAATAGCATAATGCCCTATTCTTCCACATGAGTAACAATAATGTGGTAGTTGCTCATATTTGAACTCTACCCATAATTTCTTCCTTTCTAAATTCACCAGAACTCCCGTCTTTAACGGATTCTCCATATTCAGCATCACCTTTGTTTTTCCAATTTTGTAATGACTATTGCCTCTTGCTTCTAATTTCACCTCAATGACTTCCCCCAATTTAGAAGCTATGTCCCGGATGACTTCGTTAGTGACTCTCCCAAATGGTAGGCCATAGAGATTGACCCAAAATGCACAGTGGGTAAACTCATAACAAATTTCGGGGTATCAAGGTCACATTCTTGTAGTACTAGTAAATTACTGGAGAAACACCATGGCCCGGTATCTAGCACCCTCTGTTTATCTTCTTTCGATTGGAAAGCAAAAGAGAAATATCCTGGTCCGAGTTGAGTACATGTAACCTTGTCGACTTTCCATACCCATGTCATAGTATTCACGAAAGCTGTAAAATTCACATTTGGTCTAGAGTATAGCTTCCCAAATACTGTTTTCCGGCATTCAATCAATTTTTCTTCTGAGATAGCACTTTTTATATCGACAACATCATTATCAGACCATAACTCACCTAAGCTTTTACACAGGCGGCTAGACGCCGTTCTTCCTCAAGCTAACCTTCCATCTTTTGTCACCCGGATTTGATTGAAGGGAGCTCCGAATGGGGATGGCGACAATGGGTTGGAGAAAACGATGTGGGGTATTATCAACTTACCTAGGAGGATGAGATGGATATTAGGGTTTTTATGGGGTGAATGTTCAATCGGTGTTTAGGGTTTGGGTATCTCAAGGTGGGTTTGGATACAGGGGGAATCAACTATTGCAGCCGACTGAATGAAGATATGATGTTGTGATGGTTTCGATGGGGTTGAGGATTGAGGAGAGAGTTAGGGTTTGGCAACAAAGAAGAGAAATCTAGCCTTGAAGATGGGAAAGACTACCCTGCTGGTAGAGGAGGCTTCACCATTCCACATCTCATGGAGGGGAAGTTAGGGTTAGGCAACAGAGAAGACAAATCTTACCTTGAAGATGGGAAAGACTACCCAGCTGGTAGAGGAGGACTCGCTATTGAAGGGAGAGAGTTCCCTCGCAAAGATTTAAAGGGCGCTGCTTTTCCGCTTCGGCAGGCTGCAACGCATCCCTAGAGTGTGAACTCGACAATATTCCTCGGGCAACAACATCGCAATCTCCCTCTTGTCCGTATTCTTCCCGAGAGAAATGCTCGCATACAACAAGTGCAGCGTCCGACCATTAAACAAATTTCTTTGTTCTAATCCTAGTTCGATTTCACTTCCCCCATCATTAAACCATGCAAAAAGGATCTTCCAAGTGATGCAGCTCTTGTCAAACAAGCCATGCAATGATCAAACCGATTTCTATCCAATCTCCCTCGCTCTCATCGTTCCTTTATATGCCTCCTCTCCACCACCACCATCTTCATTGCCCCTCCGTAACTCACTCTCTCACTCACCCGCTCACGCACTGTCACTAGCTCGCTCATTGATTGCGTTGCTCGCTTTGCTCCACCCCATGGACGAGCCCAGAGGAACCATTCTCTTCACCACCATCGGCCACCCCTACTACGGCTTCGACGTCTTCTCCCTCGACCGACCTCCCACCGCGAGCACCGCCTCACCGACGGCCTCTCCATCAACTTCAACGCCCAATTCGCCTCCGCCTCCGCCGGCAACGAGGATGGCGACGACGACCCAGAAGCCATCGTCTTCGTCTCCAAGTGGACCGGTTGCCCACGGGTCTACCTCGCTCGGTCCAGGTCCTCCCAGCCCGAACCGCTGCCTTCTGCGCCAGGCAGCCTCTTCCACAACCGGCCCATCCTCAGGAACGGCCGCCTCTACTTCATCTCGGTTCACGAGGAGCCGGACAAGCGGTTCGCGGGCTGGTCCGCTCTCTACTCGGCCGACCTGAAGGGTAGCCAAATTGCCAGGTTGACCCCATACGACTCTATCGACTACAACTCGGCGGTCTTGCAATCGGGGAAGTTCATCGCCGTCGCGTCCTACGGGTCGCGCCCTTGGGGCGATGAGTTCCAAGCCTTAAATATGGACATCTTCGTGTTCCGAGAATCCGACCCGAGCAAGCAGGTCGTCGTGGCGGAATCCGGCAACTGGCCCACCTGGTCCGGCGATTTCGTCGTCTACTTCCACCATAAGGCAGACGACGGGCGGTGGAGCATTTTCCACATCGAATTCGAGTTCCCCTCAGACACAAACGTCTCCAGGTTGCCGTTGGCTCCGACCCGGTTACACCTCCAGGGGTCCACTGCTTCACTCCGGCTACCGTGCTTGGCTCCAACAAAATCGTCTTCCCGACTAGGCGGCAAGGCAAGAGCTACGAGATTTTCGACACTCGATCGGGGTCCTTCATCCCCGTCACTGAACCGTTGAACCCGGACTTCCACCATTACACCCCTTTCGTGGCTCCCGGATCACAGTACATCGAGTATCACCGGTTCCGAGGTGAGTCGACGGGAGGCGATTCATGGGTCCCGAATCTAGAACCGGTCATGTCGCCCATCAAAGGGCTCCGGATGCTGAGGCTAAACAGGTCGTTCCCTTCTTTTTCCCCGGATGGCCAGTTCGTAGCCTTCAACCACGACTTGGTGTCCACCGTCATTGCCGGAGTGAGGATCGTCCGGTCGGACAGCTCTAGGCGTTGGATGCTGATCAAGGATCGGATCACGTTCTACAACTCGTGGAGCCCCACTGAGAAAAATGTCATTTACACCTCGATCGAACCGATTTTCAATTCACCCAAAACAACGGTTCAAATTGCTCGGATCGAGTTCGACTTATCCGGTCCCGAGAGCAACGTCACTTGTGACGTGAAGGTGCTCACTAGGGAGGACACTGGGAACAACGCCTTCCCCTCGTGCTCTCCAGATGGTAGGTGGCTCGTGTTCCGGTCCGGCCGGATCGGCCACAAGAACTTGTACATTGTTGATGCCGTGAATGGGGAAGTTGATGGCGGCATCCGTCAGCTGATGGACGGGCCGTGGATTGACACGATGCCACATGGTCGCCCGACGACGACCTCATAGCCTTCTCTTTGAACCGGCACAACCCAAACAATGTAAGCGCATTTAGCATTTACCTCATTAGGCCTGACAGGTCGGATTTGAGGAGGGTACACGTGGCAGGCCCGGAGGGGTCTCCCGAGGTCGTTCAGGAGAGGATCAATCATGTGTGCTTCAGCAGGGATGGGGAGTGGCTGTTGTTTACGGCGAACTTGGGCGGCATGACGGCAGAGCCAGTGTCGTGGCCCAACCAATTCCAGTCGTATGGGGAGGTGCATGTGGCTAGGTTGGATAGGAGCAAGCTCAAGAGGTTGACGTGTAATGGGTTCGAGAATGGGTTGCCCGCGTGGCACCCGTCGGACGACGTGGGCCCCAGTGATCCGAGGTCAGGGACCGGTCATGGTTGGGACGAGGATAAATTGAGAGGGCAGTTTGAGGAGCCCCTATGGATATCTTGCGATATTTGAAGAGAAGTATACTAATATGGACCGATGCCATATGGTGTGGAGAAAAACAAAGAAAAGAAATGGAAAATAAAAATAAACGGCGCTTTGCCGTGTGAGAAAATGAAAATATTTGAAGAGAAATATTAATATTTTGTCTTTTGTGGATTGTGGGTCGGGATTGTAAAAGAATAAAGACATCAATTTATGAAATTTATACGAGAAGTTTGATGTGTGATTAATGGCGCTTTGCTTAGGCATGCGTACATTTGAATATTTTTCTTTGAACTTAAAACTTAATTTTCTTTTCGAGTTGATTTTGGACAGAAAAGTTGAGGTGTATTTGTCAAAAATATTCAGCAACTTGATGAAAGTAGAAGTCAATCAGCCAATTTTATTTTGACATCCGCTGCACTAGACATTAGGTGTAGAGGCACTTCTGTCGCACGCTACTTGTGCCGTGCAATTACAAGGCGCACCTTGTAATTGCGCGATAAAATTACAAGGCACTTCTGTCGCACGATGCGTAGCAGGAGTGGGGATGGGACTTTCGATTCACGGTTTGTGGAGCCTCATGTAACGTTATGACGTATTATTGTATGGCGTACTGTTATCATTAATTGTTGAAATATAGGGAGAATGTGATAATATGGTATATTAGTATACCTCGGAGGTGTCCCTAGGCCAATGGGAAAAGTCTGGCTTGGCTGACCCGGGTCCAATCCCAATAGAACCAGAAAAATTTTAATTAACGAAAACGAAGATTAGACCATGGACTCTACGTCTCCATGGGAATTTTCTCTTCATTTCTATCACCCTGTTACGTATGTTTTTGTAAGATTGTAGTCGCCATAAGCTTTATGACTTCAATTAGTAACTAAAGTTCCAATGGATAATGATCGATGATCAATTGAATTGTCAAATTTGGCTTTGAATCAAAAGTAAATGCATTCTACCATGCATTGAAGCATCATGAACTTTTTTTTTTATAAAAATATATATATCTTATTATATCTTTAAATGGGCCATTCCATTACGTGTTAAGATCTTTCTGCGCAAAAATTTCGAACCGTGTTAATTTGCATGCTACTTCAAATAAAATTGTAATTACTTCCAAATCCTTAATTATGGTTATCGTTCAATTGATGGATCATTCTTCATTCAGTTTTCAACTTCCATTCATATTTCAAGTCCATTGAAACTCACAATCAATGAGCTCACCAAGCATTCTATCAATGGACCTTGTGAGTCAATCGTATTGCCATGTAAGCATTAAGTCTTATCTCGCATTCCATAACTTAGGCCTTATTCATCAAATGTATTGTCATGGCCTAATATGGGCCATTAGCATTTTAACGTTTAGACTCAAGTTTTGAGCTGGTGTCAACAAGCATGCACTTCAATTTCACGAAGTATCATTGCAATTGTGTTTGGACCGTGATAACCAGACCTTCAAGTTAGCAACAACTTTGCATGATGTAATTCTTGGTGCTATACACTCTCCTGTTTTCTCCTCCAATCTCTAGCCCCTCAACGAGGATTACATTATTGTTCCTAGGAATAACAAAGAGAATCACATGCCGTGATATAACTATCACAAAGCTTGAGCAAGGTTGGAAATGTAAAATCAACTATCTTAGAAATGAAAAATAACCATCCTTCAATTGACTTATTACAGACCTAAGAAGATCCTCAAGTGGAAATGTAAAATCAACTATCTTAAAAATATAAAAAAGGCTCCCACGGCAATGAAGGGGAACACCCTGCGGTGGGGGTGTTCCAGTCGAGTTGTGAGAAATGGCCCCTACATTGGGAGCCTTAGCGACCTAAAACTAACAGGGGTATTGGCAACTCCCATGCCAAGGAAAAATTAAGGTGACTAGGGTACTCCATATAAGATTGGTCCTAAGACAATTATAACTTATTTCGTTTAAACTCTGAGATGTAAAATTCGAGGGTATTCCCTTAAGAGAGGAAGAGAGAGGAAATAAAAACTTTCTCTTCAATTGAGAGCTAAGACATGCGACACATTAAAATAAGGAATGCAAACCTACCAATCCACCAAGATTAGAAATGTCAAATCAATTATCCTAGAAATGAAAAATTAACTATCCTTTAAAATTAAGAATGACCTGATGACGTTGAGTTCTCCTTATAACATATGCACAGCATTGCTCTCAGTATAATGTAAGCCGAAAGCCAGTTCCTCTCCCCTTTCCTTTGTCCTATCTCTTCCCTTCCAATCCGGAAAAGAAAAGCTACAATCGCTCCACTCTTGATGGAGCAGGTGCAGCATCATGAAGATCATAACTCATGCCTGAGCCTGTTCACTATGTCCAAATATCAAAGGAAAACCATCCAAATGATTGTCTTAGTCTTGATCTTTCTGGGATGTTATTGTTCCTCCTCTCTTCTCTTCTCATCCCTCTTTGCTTCCGCTTCTCCAAGAGCTTTGTTCTTTCTGCATATTCCTTGAAGCTGCAGTCTCTCAGCTGCGACACCTGCAAAAACTATGCATTCTTGCTCGTCAGTGGGATTTTGGTGATCATTGTCGGTAGATCTGGCCTGATCGAGACTAGATGGTCTGGTATCACTCCTTCTGGTCTGCGGACCACACAAAATGATCCTCAGTTCAACGGACATGGCTGTGATTTCTCAAATGAATTGACAGAGGAAAGAGGAACAACAGATGCTGAAGAAAAGCTTCCAATGGCTGTTAAAGGTGAGTTCTTGATTCAGAAAGATTAAATTCAACATCAAATAAGTGAGTCGGGGATCACTGAGGCAACTCATGACAATAACGACGACGACGACAATGGTGGTGGTGACGACAACAAAGCACATGGAGAGTCAAGCATAGAGGAATTCAACAGGAAATGCGACGACTTCATAAAGAAAATGAAAGGAGAACCTTGATGTCAAAATGTTGTAGTTCTGTAATAACAGGTTCATATATGAATTCCAGCAACAGAATATTTTCCCCAGGTTTTTTCCCTTGTAAGAGGACTATAGCTCACACAGGTCTTCTTCGCTCTCTTGAAATGCTACTATCTTTAATTCTGGTGGGTCTAATGTGGATATCCTGAAACATATCTATAGAGAAGCTTCCACATGACAACTATCATTTAGCTTTGCTTTGGACCAACACCTTACCTCTTCATCAACATAGAACATGAAGATTAAGTGATCTTAAAAAAGACTAATATATATAGTGCGACTTCATTATTTGCGTCCTCGAAAGTTTGCGCTCGAGCTTGACATTTTTCTTTTTTTGGTTGAAGCGAGCTTGAAATTATTGAGTACATTACATTTTATACATCCCATTTCATGCTTTCTTTCACGAGAGATGCTCCAAAGCATTTTCTTTCGTTAGTGAATAGCCAGAGCAGAATGGAGACCGACCTCTTAGTGTGCTTCTTTCAGACAATTTGTATTTCGCAGGCTTCGCAGCAGCTTTAAGAACATTGCATTAAAGAAATAAATAGTCCTCTAAACTCTCCTCTTTTTTTTTTCTTTTTTTTTTGTGCTTCAGACAAACACTATAGAGCTATCAAAGTTCTGAATTTGAACGTGCTTTAAAATGTATAGATGCCCTGCTATTGGGCTGATGGGACCAGGGTTTCTGGGGTTCGAGTCCAACTTGAGCACCTCAGCTTATACTCAATGGAGGCTCATGCTCGCTAGGTTCGAGCAATGATGAATCGTCACGAGACAGAAACGCAAGGAAAAGGAATAAAAGGAGATTCACTCGGTCCCCACGATGAAGGGAGCAATTCCCATTTTATAGCACGAATTCTATTTAATTTCGCCATTTCCAATCCCTTTCGCATTTCGAGCTAAAACAGCCAAAACTCAAAGCAGACGTTGAGCAGTCAAAATCTTCAGGGTCATTGTGTCCACAGCACGATCAATCTCCCGCGAATTTGCCCTCCGAATGTAGACCCAACTTTTTAGTGCGCTCTTTTTAGACGGTTGTATTTGGCTTGCAGCTTTAATTTTGAGTCCTCTAAACTCCTTTTTTCTTCTGGAACTTCAGACAAAAACTACAGAGTCATCAAATTTTGAATGTGAACGTGCTTTGGAAAGTATAGATGCCCTGCTACAGAGCTGATGGGACCAGGGTTTCAGGGGTCAAGTCCGGCTTGAACACCTCAATACTCAATGCAAACATAAATGCAGGGAAAAGGAATAAGTGGTTCGCACTTCCCACCAAGTCACGGTGGATGTGATGTTTGTTTTTGGCAACAAGGGAGACTCGCTCGTCTACCGTAACTTTCTCGCCATTTAAGTGCCCAGCAGTTGCATGCTTTTGGAAAGACCAATTTATCAATAGTAACATGTCAAAACTACCCCACGTTCTATCGTAAACTTAAAAAGTTTTATAATCATCGAACGAAAGTTTTCCTTTTTTTTTTTTTAAATAATATCTAACAAATATCGAAAGAATACCCCAGAAATTCTTAGAAACATTCTGAAAAGCACAAGAGGAAATTCCCATTTTACAGCTTGAATTCCATCAACTTGCCATTCCAATCTCCTTGGCGTTTCGAACCAAAACTCAAAGCAAAGGTCAGCAGTCAAATCTTCACACTCAGCCGACAGCAATCGTTACCGGCCCACGACAAAACCCTATTTCTTAATTTGCTTTCCCGGTCCCATATCGCTTCCCCCAGTCGTTATCCGACCCAAAGACGCAAATCGTGCCAAACAAGCCATGTCATGATCAACCTAATCCGCTCTCGCCGTTTCTTTACATCCCTCCACCCCGCCACCACCATCTTCACTGCCGTCCGCTTCTCGATCTCTCGCTCGCTCGCTCACTCCGTCACTCGCTTCCTCCATCATCTCATGGACGAGCCCACGGGCACCGTCCTCTTCACCACCGTCGGCCGCCCCTACTTCGGCTTCGACGTCTTCTCCCTCGACCTCGACCTCGACCTCGCCTCCTGCCGCGAGCGCCGCCTCACCGACGGCCTCTCCATCAACTTCAACGCCCAATTCGCCTCCGCCGGTGGCGAGGATGGCGAGGACGACCCAGAAGCCGTCGTCTTCGTCTCCGATCGGACCGGCTGCCCCCGGGTCTACCTCGCCTGGTCCGGTTCCTCCCAGCCCGAGCCGCTCCCTTCCGCGCCCGGCAGCCTCTTCCACGATCGGCCCGTCCTCCGGAACGGCCGGCTCTACTTCATCTCGGCTCACGAGGACCCGGGCAAGCCGTTCGCGAGCTGGTCCGCTCTCTACTCGGCCGACCTGGAGGGTACCCAAATCGCCAGGTTGACCCCGCACGGCTCCGTCGACTACAGCCCGGCCGTCTCGCGGTCGGGGAAGTTCGTCGCCGTCGCGTCCTACGGGTCGCGCCCTTGGGGCGGCGAGTTCCACGCCCTGAATACGGACATCGTCGTGTTCCGGGAATCCGACCCGACGGAGCGGGTCGTCGTGGCGGAGGGCGGCGGCTGGCCCACCTGGTCCGGCGACTCCGTCGTCTACTTTCATCGGAGGGCGGAGGACGGGTGGTGGAGCATTTTCCGGGTCGAATTCGAATTCCCCTCGGACTCGGACTTCTCCGGGTTCCCGCTGGCTCCGACCCGGATTACTCCTCCAGGGGTCCACTGCTTCACTCCGGCCGCCATGCCCGGCTCCAACAAAATCGCCGTCGCGACGCGGCGGCGGGGCAAGAGCTACCGGCACATCGAGATCTTCGACGCCGGGTCGGAGTCCTTCGTCCCCGTCACCGAACCGGTGAACCCGAACTTCCACCACTACAACCCATTCGTGTCTCCCGGGTCGCGGTGCGTCGGGTACCACCGGTTCCGAGGCGAGTCGACTCAGGGCGAGTCGAGGGTCCCGAACCTCGACCCGGTCGCGTCGCCCATCAAGGGGCTCCGGATGCTGAGGCTGAACGGGTCGTTCCCTTCTTTTTCCCCGGACGGCGAGCTCATCGCCTTCAACCACGACTTCGAGGCCGCCGTCAACGGCGGCGTCAAGATCGTCCGGTCCGACGGCTCGAGGCGGTGGACGGTGATCACGGATCGGACCGCCTTCTACAACTCGTGGAGCCCGACCGAGAAGAACGTCATTTTCACCTCGATCGGACCGATCTTCGATTCGCCCAAAGCGACGGTCCAGATCGCTCGGCTCGAGTTCGACTTATCCGGTCCGGAGGGAGGCGTCAAATGCGACGTGAAGGTGCTCACGAGGGAGGACACCGGGAACAACGCCTTCCCCTCGTGCTCTCCCGACGGCAAGTGGCTCGTGTTCCGGTCCGGCCGGACCGGCCACAAGAACTTGTACGTGGTCGATGCTGTGAAAGGCGAGTTTGGCGGCAGGATCCGCCAGCTGACGGATGGGCCGTGGATCGACACGATGCCATCGTGGTCGCCCAGCGGTGACCTCATAGCCTTCTCGTCGAACCGGCACAACCCGGACAATGTGAACGCTTTCAGCATCTATCTCATTAGACCGGACGGGTCGGGTTTGAGGAGGGTTCACGTGGCGGGACCGGAGGGGTCTCCCGAGGTCAATCGGGAGAGGATCAATCACGTGTGCTTCAACAGGGATGGGGAGTGGCTGCTGTTCACAGCGAACCTGGGCGGGGTGACGGCGGAGCCGGTGTCGTGGCCCAACCAGTTCCAACCATACGGGGAGCTATATGTGGTGAGGCTGGATGGGAGCGGGCTCCGGAGGCTGACTTGGAACGGGTTCGAGAACGGGACGCCCACATGGCACTCATCGGATGACGTGGGCCCCGGCGATTCGAGGTTGAGGACGGATGAGGAGTGGGACGGGGATAAGTTGAGAGGGCAATTCGAGGAACCTCTATGGATATCTTGTGATATTTGAAGAAAAATGTCACGTGGAGTGGAGAAAAATCAAGAAAATAAATTAAGTAAATTTGCTTAAAAGGAAAATAAATTTGCTTAGTTTTCCTTTATGTATTTTGGATTTTGGGTGGGGATTGTGAAGAAAATAAAGATATTTGAGCCTTGATGCTTGGTTAATGGAGCTTTACTTAGGCCCTTGAATTTTGTTCTGCGTTAGTTGCTCATGCGCCGTACTTTTTTTTTTAGGCCGGAAGTAAATTCTAGCAGGTTAGTAGCGCTGTATCCTTACATGACACACCATCATAGTCAAGTATAGAAGTATTGTGATATGTTGCGAAATGATCTTACAGCACGGAAACCATGCCTAGCCCTGTGATGTCGTAATCGATTGTCAAACTATCGCGAGAGCGTAGCTGAGCTGTACAGCACACTGTTGTGGCCTTGGAAGCGTCGTCCCGAGCCCGCTGGCTAAAGGCCGGGTTCGATTCCAACAAGAACCGTGTGAAATTTGTAACTAACGAAAGAGGGACTAGACCATTTGACTCATTCTTTCTAATAACAATGTACAACAACCCTGTCAAAAGCAATTATTTCTGCGTAATGTTTGGACCTCACCCCACGGCGGTGTCCATGTTTGTCCCCCACCAAGTCTCTCCACGGGAATTCTTTTTTCTTGGTCAATTTCAAGAATGGGAATATTCCACTTTTGATATCAGTAATACAGCTTTGTCGCGGTCAAATTAATTTATGGCAAAGATACCCATGTCCCATGTCTTTTTTTTTTATTAATAAATGATTTCGATTATTAATTAAAGTTTGATTGACAATGATCGATGACCGATTGAACTCCCAAAGTCGATTTTGAATTCAAAAGCAAATGAATTATAACATGCCCTAAAAAAGCCTGGAGGATTTTATAAGATTCGAATTACTAAATAATGCACCGATAAATGATCATGGTCAGTGAGAAAATTGTTTGAAATTCTATTGAATTGAAATGGAGGTCGTACTTACTCAATGAACTGGAATTGAATACAAGATGCCACTAAAAAGCTTTTTATAAACAATGATGAAGTAGTGGAATTGGGAAACCTAATCTAATTAAATTTCCAATTCAACCTAGGCAAAATCTAATCTCTCTGTTAGGAATGACCTTCTTCACATCTTCAGGGTCACTCAGGGCTATAGTCGGATACATTGTTGTCATCTTTTATTGCTCGTGATTGTATATGAGATGCTTGAATGCTTTATTTTTTGGATTCTTTCCATGTCTGAAAAGGTCCTTTTCATTTTATGTTTTGATATATCTTCTCAAGAATCTCTAAATATCATGACTTGCCCTCCACCTAAAAGATGATTTGTTACTGCTTCAAATTTCTTAGTTATTAAGATTATCCCCTCATCCATGGATCCCTTTTAACTCAATTTTCAACTTTTGTGCATTAGTCGATCAATTGTCGCCACATATTATGTACTTCATCTAAACTTACTTATTAAAAACTCATGACCGATAAACCCACAAAATATTATGTCGACAAATATCGTGAATCAATTGTACAATCATGTTTGACTCGAAAAAGAAAAATTGTATCGCCATATAATTGATGGGTCTCGCTAGGGATTTTATATCAATCATGTCTTGTGATTAAGTGTATGGTCGTGGTTTGATTTGGATAGCTATAGCTTTCTTAATTTTCTTTTGTTTCTATTGTTTTTGGTGATGACAGAGACAACCACATGCAGCAAGAATCAAGTGAGGTCAGATATGTAAAAACCAACCCGGCTTCAAATGACCGGTTCTTGATTTTCTTCGCTCTTCCTCAAGATTGACCTGATGACTTCGAGTCCTATATAAACATGTTGCGCTCAATGTAATCGTAAGCCAAAAAGCCAGTCCCTCCACCATTTTCTTGCATCGCTCTCTTCCTTTCCAGTTCAGAAAACGGGAAATCCAGCCGTTCTTCTCTTGATGGAGCTTGTGAAGCATCACCATGATCATAACCCATCTCTGAAACTGTCCACCAATTCCAAATTTCAAAGGAGAACCATCCAAACTATGGTTTCGGTCTCGATCTTTTCCGGGCTGTTAGTGTTCCTCCTCTCTACTTTTCTGGTCCCGCTTTGCTTCCACTCCTTCAAGAGCTTCCATTTCCCTGCATATTTCATGGAGCTGCAGTCTCTCATCTACACCCCCAGCAAGAAGAACATGTTCTTGCTCTGCAACGGGATCTTGATGATCCTTCTTGGGAGCTCCGGCCTCATCGAGACTGGACGGTCTGGTGGTGTCGCCCCTTCTGGTCCACAGGCTGCACACGCCGATCCTCGTTTCAGTGGACACGTTCGTGATATCTCGAATGAACTGAAGGAGCAAACCAGCATGACGGTGTCTCCACGACTCTACCACTCAGTCAATTCTGTTCCACTGGACACTGAAGAAAAGCTTCCAATGGTTGTTAAACGTGAGTTCTTGATTCAGAAAGAAGAAATCCCAGAACGAGGAAGTGAGCTGGCGATCACTGTGGTGAGTCATCATGATGATGATGAAATTGAGGATGCGTTGAGCAGAGATGAATACTTGATCACTGAGCAGGCAACGCCAGAGCAAACAAGGGAGCTCATGCAGATCACTGATGAAGCAGTTACCGATTACAACGTCGATGGTAACAACGATGAAGCAGATGGGGAGTTGAGCGTTGAGGAATTGAACAGAAAATGCGATGAATTCATAAAGAGAATGAAAGGAGAAATTTGATTTCAAGATCTTGCAGCTCCCTAATATCAGATATATTTTGGAAGTTCTAACATCTTTTTTTTTCTGCCTAGATTTTTTTCCTTCTAATAGGACTACTGTGGCTTACGGGTATTCTTAGTTGTCTTGTAATGCATCCTGTCTTGAATCATTGTGGGTCTAAATTGGATATTCCGCAATATATCTATAGAGAAGCTTCTGCATTACAGCTATGTTTTAGCTTTGCTTTGGACCAAAATTTTCTCTCTTTATCAACATCAAGCCATGGCTAACAAGTGATCTTAACCGAAGGCTAACATGCATGGTTCGGTCAACGCGATATCACGATAAGCATCCGCGAAAAATTTGCCCTCAAACTCAATGCAATATCACAATAAGCATCCGTGAAAAATTTGCCCTCGAGCTCGAGATCGTTTGAGCACGTCATACTGTCACTTGTTAATTTTCCTTCTTTACTTTCATGAGATATGCTCTAAAGCATTTCCCATTTCTTTTCAATGGTGAAAAGCCAGAGCACTTTGGAAACCAACTTTAGACTCTGCTCTTTTTAGACACCAGTATTTCAATAGCGGCTTTAAGAACATTGCAATAAAAAAATAAGATTGTCAGATTTCTCCGTGTCCTCTATGATTCTTCCTTTCTCTTTCGTGCTCCAGACGAAAAATTTGTCCTTTTATTAAAAGTCTTTTTGGTCTTGGTCTACCCAGTATTATATCCGAAGTTATGTCCGCATCTTGTTTTATGCCGCCGTGTGTGAACGCAGAGATTTTTCGTCATGCTTACTCCGCGAAATGAGAAAGAACCTTCGATTCAACTTCTGTGTTGACTTGCAGGTCTTGCGCTAAGCGACAATTTACGATTCTTTTTTACTCTCTAGTGCACTCCAGACTGTCTTGGATTTCATTGAATCTCTGTTCTGATTTCTCAGGTTCATACTCTGCAAGTTGATGCATAATGGGTATGTGCCATTTATGTCATCTTTTTCTTTCTTGATCACCTGGAGTTCATGAAACCGCATCTGATAGTCAACATCATGAAGCGTCGGCGATATGCATCAGCAAACTTAGAATTCCAATATACGGTCAAACAAGTATAGTTATGTACAATTCAGTAGGCCACTTAGATCCACCATCTCTCCGCTTTCTATCTCTTTCCTTGTTAAATTCGCATAGACAATGCACAAGCGCATTTACACTGACTAGTGTAAGACAGTCGTCTCATCGACTTTTCACGGCAGAGGCCCGCTAAATGATTTTGAATGGTAACTCTGTACAGTAAGAACACTACAAGTTTCCCATCTTTTTCTCTCCTGCGCCTTCACAGTTTTCCGCCTAGAATGTGATTAGGCCGTCACAGGGATTGAGCAGATAATTTATATAATCCACTGCATAAGGCATGGTTAACATTGAAAAGATTCGCTCTCATTGTTCGGCGCCATATTTGCAGCAGAGTCATCAGCAGCCGGCATATCCCTAACACGATAAAACAGACTACTGAGTTCTCGGTTAACATAATTGAACCGTTCTTTTGATGTTAAGGATTCAGTCAATAAAGACGCAGCTAATGAATGGAAGGCTTGAACGCAATCATTGCTGCTTCTCGGAACACTGTGATCATCCACTGGGACTAAAGAACTCTCCAGCCGCCAACGAAGTGGAAAATACTTTTCGGGGATTTGGAAGAAGTTCTTTGCCACAAGAACTCGAATTGAGTGCCTGCATAGTATTCCAGAATGCTCAAATTCCTTACAGGAACAACGTATGAGCTCATCTTCCGGTGTCCAAATTACGAAACACTCTCTATCCAGTTTTTTGAAGTGCCGCACAAGATATGATCCATTGGCCATTTCAGTCATCGCGTATTGCAGAGAGAGAACCATTTCATGCTGCAAGACCTTAAAGGCATAAGGAGTGAGTATACTCTGGGCATGTTCTTCGATGGGCATGCATGTTTTCATATGCATGTACTGCAGATTTTCAGCAGCTTGATTTACAGACCTAGAAGCTACTCCAACCTGAAAAAGTCCAGAAAATAGAACAATCCATTTTAATAAGTACATCAGAAAGCAAGAAGATAGAAAGGACAAAAAGCATGAAACTGTACCTGCTCAAAGAACACAGGCAAGCAAGTCTGTGAAGTCAGTATCTCTTTCACAAATATATCCACTGATTTTGAATACTCTGCTGTCATTGCACGAGCAACAAAATATCCTCTAATCAATGACAATGGCCACGAAGCCCGATAAGAGAAGAGCAGCGCTATGTGCTTATCAGCAACAAGTCCAAACTGAGCTATGACACGATTCCATTTAAGTTCAAATTCATCCATGCTCTCCGAATGACATAATGTATCCAATTCGGCTTTGAACTCTGTGTACTGCGATCCAAGTGTCGTAGAGAACCAACTAGATAATTTGGACTGGACATGCCATATACTTATGACGTGCTTGGTGTTGGTTAACTCTCTAGCAATGGCATCCCTGAGCCCCGAATCTAGATCAGTCAAAATTGTTTGTGGACGTCTTCCCCTCATAAACCGAACAAATGTCTGCCCAAAACAAGAAATCATGAGGAGACATGCGAAAACAGCGTGTTTATGTATCACAAGGATTCATGTTCCACAAACCTGTAAGGCCCATGAATATGAGTTGGCACTTTCCTCCTGCAGCAAACGCACCCCAAGAAAATCGCCTTACCATGATTATCCATACCAAACCAGATACCCAGTAGCAATCCATAGGTAATTGATCTACAAGAGGTATCAAAAGTAACAACATCTCCAAAAGCAGGGAAAGCACATGCAGAATGTCCATATGACCATGCAATATTTTCAACTTTTTCATTCTCATCGGTAGTATAGTTATAAACAAAATCAGCATCCTTCTCTGTCATATGTTTGCATGCCTCAAGAAGTTCCATCGCATCACTCTCCCTCTTCTTGTTAAGCAAAGCATCATTTTCTTGGACGGTCTTCTTACAAGTCCGAACAAAATTTCTGACATCCTTTTCAATAAAGGGTAATTGCCCAGGTTGTAGCCCTTTTTCTATTTCCATGAGCTTCACTATTCGATTCACAGGAAACCCAGCTTTCGAAAGCAGAAGGATGCGCTCCTGATCAGCCTCTTGTATCTTCCGATAAGCTGGGAGTAGACGAACTTCATCAGCCTCCAATAATTCATGATTATGAATATTACTGAACTGCGAAACGTACCATTGTGTGGCACTGTTAACAATTTCCTTTGTCAGATACAACTTTGCATCACATCCACACCGTACCGATTTTCTATCCCTGGGGTGCTCGACATTCGCCTTCTTCCTTGGCTGGTTAAACCCAGACCGATAACAAACAAAATCTCGCCTATAAACTCCTAAATTTTGGCTCTCTGTTGAGCGCGCTTTTCTAATTGAAAATCCATTTTTTCGAGCAAAATTACTGTAGTATTCAAATGCTTCGTCATCACTCTTGAATATTTGGCCTACATAAGGAGTAAAGACTGCTTCTGTTGTTGGCAAAGATAGCGTCCTCTCCTTCTTGGCGGGGTGGGGGCTCACTGATGGCTGATCATCTCCCTCAGATCTCATGTAGCACTTCCAATCTCCACATGGACACTGTTGGCGCCGAATCCATATATTACTTGATGGCTTCATTTCCCATCAACTGGGAGGTCTTCCACAACCTCACAGTTTCACTTCCTTGTTTCTCACCTTCTTTCTCACCTGAATTTAGTCAAATGGAAGAAAAAGAGATGATGCTTGAAAGCACTCGATTGTTTGAAGTATCAACATTCTGTAAAACTTGCACCCATTTTTCCAACTTCAAAATAGATAGTATTAATAACAGCTGCTATTACATCTGATCGTTATCACAATTTCACGTCAAGAATAAAAGGTAAACCCTCTATTTAACTGCCAACATATATCCGTAAACCTCTGCTCTTTCGCACCTTCAATAGTTTATCATCCATTCAGCCCAGAATAGCACGATGAAATTATAAAGAAGTGATACCTTATATAAGCACTTTTAGATAAAATCTGACCGAAAAACACAACCACTTATACAACATACACTTGGAAAAAGAAAAACACAATACACAAGGAATAATTAGTTTTGAAAATTTAGAATTAGTTGCACTTACTACTGAACCCACATATCATAGATAAGAGCGACGACAAAGTAGGCATTTATTCAGCAAGAAAATATAATCATACGGATTCCAATAAAAAAGAATGAAAAGAGCACAGGCACAAATGAAAGTAAGCCAAATCAACAACATGGCAGAATAATTAGTTGTGCTAAGCTCAAGATAAATCAATTGCTCTAATAGACTTCCTAAGAAATTGATTACCGAACAGGAGCTCGATTCATGGAGAAACGAAATTGGAGAAAGCAAGCCATTCTTAACCAAACACAATTGAGATGAGCAACTTAGTTTTAACAGGGCATGATCGAACTCGTAAGCAGCTGCCCGAAGCCATACATAGAACCAACACGTTCGACGAAAATGGCGAAACAAAAATACCCACTTCCCATCCATATCCTAACTGTAGCACCAACATGGACCGAATTCCTATCCATCACCGACAAATATAATGGGGGAAAAACACGAACTTCAGCTTCATCAAATCAGTACATCGAACAGTAACGAAGTAGCAGCGATTTCTCTCGAGCTCCCACGTACCCGCGAAAAGGGACTGCTGCCCACCTCCGATTCTTCAACTTACCCTCCCCAGAACCTGGAAGTTCGGATGCACGCGAACCGTCAAGAATTCAGAAAGCAAGGCACACCGGGCCGATCAAAGAATTCAGAACCGAAGTCCGCCGCTTTTGCGCACTCGAGCTCGCGAATCCACGAACCCAGATGGAGAACGGAAGGGAATCTGATTCAGACAACGCACCCGTAATCACTACGCGCGGGGCGACCGCAGTTCCGAAGGTGGAAAGGACATCAGCTGCTTCCATCGCCATCTACTCCGTCTCAATTCGTCTCTTCCTTCGAATAAAAAGCTGCTTCGTCTGTCGTTCGTCACGCCGTGCGTGGACGTACGAGGAGAAGTCAATGGGCACAGGCCCAACTTTGCTTTACCGGAGCCCAGCCCTGAGGCCCATGAAAGGCCCATTGCTGAGCTGGCTAGATGACGTGGACAGATATGTATATTAACATTTTACTTGTTTGATCCAAAAACAAGCTAATTAAGCATAAAGGCATTAGCATGTTAAGTACGCGATTCTCGAGTGTCTATGAATTTTCTTAATTTTTCTTTCAAAGCGATAAAGTGGGACCATGGCTGATCGATGGACAGAGAAACACAGTGTCTTGGGAGACTGATCGTGTGAGGGACCAATCGGGGCATCCGAGGGGTCAGTCCAATCTACTTGATTGTCCAAAAATTGGAGATAATAAAGTATGATAAGTAAGAATGGATTGTGAAACCAATTGCTATGATGTAAATGAATTCTATGTGTTGAGCCTCCCGGCCTAGTTCTTACAACTCTGTGTTGAGCCTCCTGGGCTAGTTCTTACAACTCTGGTTCCCACTGTGAGAAGTATTGATAGACATCTATAGAAGTAAGCAGGTCAGAGTCTCACTGGATCTTGCTACATGTTATTATGAGTTGGCATCTTCCATCCCCAGCAAAATTACTGATCATCTGAGAAGAGTGAATCTGCCCATTTTGACTTTCCAAACTACTTCAGATGTTGCATCTCTGCAGTCTATCCTGCCCTCTATCTGGGCTGAAGAGGCCAGAGAATCTGCAATGAACTCACCTTCGCTTTTCCTTGAGCCCAGAAAACTCCGCGCCGATTCCCACGATTAGAAAGCTTGCTTCTGTGCCGATCTTTGGCTGAATCACCAGTAATCCCTGCACGAGCATGCACCATCTTCGAAATGATGAAACCTGTTCGAATCCCGCAACACTATGATCCGCCCAGCTATTCTCGAGATGTATTTGAATGCAGAGTGGCAATCGCCGCAGACGCGAAGGTTCTTCATGATCCTGATGGGCCTTTCCGATTTTCTTGTGAGGACAAAAGCGACTGCAATTTTCTCGCTGTGATAGCTCAACAGCTCTTCCTTGTTCTCCACTTCAAGATCGTATAAAGCGAAGCTCGTCTGGGGCACATAACCGGCATCCCTCATTTTTCTGTTAAGTTCTGCGAGCTTCTCATAGATCAGATCTTTCTCTGGGTGTGATTTGTCTCCAGACACAAAGACATGAACACCGTCTTTCATCGTGACCCAACTGCACCCAGCATCCTTTTTCACTGCAGCTTGCCTCATCGCTCTTCTAGCATTTGCCATTTCATCCCATTTCCCTCCAGAAGCAAACATATTCGAGAGGAGGACATAGTTCACAGCATTTTGCGGCTCCATCTCAAAGAGCATATGAGCGGCCCTTTGACCAAGCTCGCTATTGCGACCATTGGCTCGGCAACAAGCTCCCAACACTGTTCTCCAAATAAGAATGTTCGGTTCCATAGGCATCTTATTGACAAAGTCCTCTATTTTGCCGAGTTCACCTGCCCTGCCGAGCAGATCCACCATACATGAGTAGTGTTCCGTCCTAGGAGCCAAGCCGAACTCTTCTTGCATGGTTTTGAAATGCATAAAACCTTCCTCAACCAAACCCACGTGGCTACAAGCTGAAAGCACTCCAACAAAAGTGACATGATCTGGTGGTTGTCCACTTAGCTTCATTTGTCTGAAAAGATTTAGAGCGTCTTCTCCGTGTCCATGGCGTGCAAAGCCGGATATCATGGAATTCCACGAATAAACATTTCTTACAGGCATATTTTGGAAAAATCGGGAGGCATAATCTACTCTTCCACATTTTGAGTACATGTCGATCAATGCGCTACCTACCACAACATCGGATTGCAAGTGGGCCCTAATCCCACAAGCATGAACTTCCATGCCACGTTCTAGCGTTGCAACCGAAGCACAAGCACTAAGAACGGTGGCAAAGGTGAAAGAGTCCAACTTCTGACCTCTCTGCAACATATACCAAACCATATCCATGGCTTTGGACAAGTACTCATTGTGGATGTACCCAGAGATCATAGCATTCCAACTCACCTCATCCCTTCTTTCAGACATTCTGGAAAAGATCCGTTCACATTGATCCATCTCTCCGCACTTCCCATAGCAGGCCAAAAGTGCATTCTCAATAGCAATGTCATCTGCGAGATTGTATTTTAATGCTAACGCATGAATTTGGTGATTAAATCGCTGAAGTGATAGCAGTGAGACAGCAGCAAGAATGTTTATAAAGGTTACTCTGTTCAGACTCCATCCTGCTCGCATCATGCCCAAGAAATACTTCACTGCCTCAGAAACTAATGCTTCTGAATCAGAAAATGCCCCAATGATCGAATTCCATGAAACTTGATCATATTCCAGCATCAAGGAGAAAACTTTCTCACATTGAGCAAGACACCCAACTTCAGCATATAAAGCAAGAAGAGCATTTGAAACCGAAACATCTAAATCAAGCCCTAATTTAATCCCTTCTCCATGAATTTGCTGGCCAAGCCGAGTCCATCCTAAGCTAGCACATGAACTCAATGTACTTATCAAAGTGAAATTAGAAGGTATCAGTCCACTTCTCCGCATCTTTGAGAAGCTCGTAACCGTATCCTCAAAACAGCCATTTTGATCCAAGGCTGAAATCAAGGAATTCCATGAAACCGAATCTCTCTCATTCATCAATGCAAAAACTGATTTAGCATCATTAACAGAACCACATTTAGCATACATAGTTACCAGCCCATTTTCCACAGCAACCTTATTGTTAATTAAGCCAGTCCTGATAAGATATGCATGGATTTCTCTTCCACTTCTCTTCCCTTCATCAGGCACAGCGAATTCAGCGACAGCACTTAAAAGAACTACATATGAATCGACAATGATGTCAACTAACTCTCTCGTCTCACTAAAAATTTTAAAAGCTTCTTCTCCCTTCTTTTGTCTCACTAATCCAACCATCAAACCATTCAAGGAGACCACATTCCTCTCAGTCATCTGCCTAAATATATTTATTGCATGATCAGTCAATCCTGATCTTGCAAATCCACTTACTAGAGCACTACCTACATACAGATCATAAAGAAAGCCAGATTTGGTAACTCTGGCGAACATCTCCTCAAGCAAAGAACCTGAATCACTCGAAGAACAAGTCGCTGTAATTAAGCTACCGAAAGTATACTCATTAGGTTTTATACTGAACCCTGAACCACCATCTCTTTGCATTCTTGCAAATAATTCGAATGCCAAATCCGCATTTCCTCTTTGAGAACATACCGACATGATAGAGTTCCATGATATTGAATTTCTCAAATTTATCTCATCAAAAACACTGAAAGCATCATCAAGGGAGCCCAAACAACCCCCATACATCGATATCAGCACATTTGACACCACCACATCCCCAGCATACCGAGTCTTGAAACCATTCCATGAATTTGCATCCCAAGCTTAAGCCCAGATAGCCCGTCCTCTTGGCAAGCCCGGAGAACACTCCCAAACACATAGTGATTCGGCATCAACCCTTCCCTGACCATGCATCTAAAAAGCACCCACGCCTTCTCCGGCATGCCGCTCTGCGCGTAGCCGGAGATCAAGCAAGCCCAAGTGACAGAATTCCTGCTCGGCATATCATCAAACAGCTTATGCGCAGAACCCAGATCGCCAACTCTAGCATAGATATTAACAAGGGTATTGCAAAGAAACAAGTCATTGTCGAACCCGGCCTTGAGCAACTGCAAATGAAGCTCCTTGGCATCGTTCGGGCAACGAGAGCCGCGGCAACGAGAGACCAAATGGTCGAAGAGTTGGGAGTTTGCAGGCAAAGAAACGTCCCGCGAGGACTGTGGAGGGTGCGACGCGCGGTCTTGAGATGGATCCGACGGGACGAGAGATCGATGAGGCGGGTGGGTTAACCGAGCGAAGTCAAATGAGTCGTCTTTGGGACAAATTGCAGCCGACGTACCGACGTTGCGGAGGGAAGAGACGGTGCCGCGCCGGGATTTTCTATAGGAGTGAGTTCGTGTCAGCAAGCAGCGAAACATGGGATTGTGGATTCAAGAACCGTTCGGTCTCGTTTATGCACCGGTTTTGGTCACTCGCTCGTGTTTTGTCACGTCTAGATAATTTAACCAAATGACACTTTTTCATCGAGATTCAACAGCAGCAATGTTTTTAATACATGTATGTCAGGATTACATAGCATCTCCAACGCCAAAATAAGGTCATCTGTATCAAGATTGGATATTCATTTTAGGGAAGTTACTTTGCTAGACTCAAGAAATTACAAAATCAAACGAGTTCTGGAATCGAGATTTCGCCTTTACATTATGGAATGGCTCCCATTTTACCAACTCGATCGACCCTTGAGTTGGACTGATTCGAAACGCATTTCCCTTAACTGATCGCGAGCGTCGTATGTATCCCTTTGACTAAAGCCGTTGATCCATGTATCAGTCAGTAAAGTGCGGTGCGCTTTTATTTAAGACAAAATATACTTCAAGATTTTATGGAGAGCTCAGTGAGTTTAGCAACAGGATTCAGCTCTTGGCTTTGATGAACAAGCACAAGATTTCTTGTGGGAATTGCAGTTCAACGATAATATGAGGAGCTCAAGATACAATACAAACGCAAAAGAATACGAGCAGATATTGAGTTCTGAACCGACAAATCTATGTCCTGAGAGACAACAATGTAGTAAATCTAGTACAGCATCAGAGTTGATCGCTTACAATACGCAGACCTCACTTGACAGATGAAGCAACATTGGAGATTCAATATTCAAGAAAGGATTGTAGCTCTTGTAAATCACTTTTCCACTAGATCAATGCAACAAAACAGAGAGCCTCACACAAGCCATCAGTTGAGAAGTAGAGAGATTTCTCCTGCCACACAAGAAGATTCCACAGGCCCTCATTCTGCGCATGATCGGTTTGACATATACTTGCATCTCCAAAATATGAAACATAAAATATAGTCATGGCGTATTACAGAGAGCAAAAGAAGCCGCAACTGTAATCATGAGCAAAACAAGATGCAGATGAAAAATTCCACAACCGCCCAACCTTCCTCAACAACATAGACTGATCCTAACAAATTCAGGAAAAGCATATCTTCTTAATTAAATCACCAGAATAAGAACCAACAGTCATAACTTCAGAGCTGCAGTGCTCATCAAGACTCAAAATTATCCCGAATGATATGATTTTCCTCAACAAACCATGGGACGACCTTATTCAGCTCCAATGGCATTCTTCCAAGGAACTGAGAATGAATATCAAGTCCTGCAACCGATCCAAGATATTCTACTCATCCATCATATTTGGATGCAACAGAAATGCAAGTCCAAGTGAATTTCCCACAGCAAAGTATGAGAGACACAAGTTTGCAGTTGGAATTGAACCTCAGAAAGCTGGTAAAGGAACATCTGAATCGAAATCTGGACAAACGTTCAACGCAAATGGTCAGGTAACACTCTGCATGCAGTGAGTAAAATTTCATAGGAACCAAAGAAACATGTTCACAATCCATTTCCTGATTACATGGACCGAATGAGCCACCCTTGCTTACAGTATACTTCTGCCTCTCCTCAAGGCAAAAACCCATAAATAAACCTCAACTCCAAGAAATTATATCTTCTACTAAAACATTTACTAAGGAAGCAGAAGCCTTTTGAAAGAAGATATCCAGGAATGCAATTATAAGTATTGCAACAGATCCTTAAAGAAAGAGCCTTCTCTCGAAAGCATTTCCAATGTCCTGGTGACTTAAGTCAAGATGATAGAGATTAACTTCAAATGCCATGTAGACTGAACATTAGGTACAGATGACCAAAGAAAAGCAAAAGGGACACAAAAAGTTGGTACATGCCAAAAAGCTAATACAAAAAGCAGATCAATTTGAGAAATTTTATACTGAATAATCGAAGACGTGTATTTCTATTTGATAACTCATCTAGAATAATTGGAGCCTCATGCTACAGCAGCAGGAAAAATCAAAAGACTGGCTATTCAGAAGGAAGCTGTCTTTGTGAGTTTATACATGCGAGCAAACTCCAAGCATAAGTGACGGTCCCTCTCATCACCCCAACCTCCCCAACCCTTGAACCCTGCCTTATAACCTTGTTGATGCTTATGGACATGCACATTCCACTCAGATTTGATATTTGCGACCTTATCTTCATCATTTACTTCAATGTTCACAACCCCATTATCAACACAAGCAGTTTGCTCGCCCTGGCCTTGATGTAGCCCACACTTCCCAAAGTGAACCGCACTAGTCCTTGGTCCTCGCAATGAATACACTGGAGCCCCGAAGGAGGGATAAACAGTAGTCCACATAGCGATATCCCAGTTGTAATCATCAAAGTAGCAGAACTCTTTAGCCTTTTTATGGATTTTCCTCCAGACAGTTCGGTTGAAGGAATAACCAACATTACCCATCCTCTCAGCAATCAAACTCTCCCCCCCTTCTCCTCTCGACTTCACATCAGAAGGTGCTAAGTTTGCAGCATAGCAATCATGACATTTCTTAGACTTCAGTGATGTGAGTATCTGCAAGTTGCGGTATGCATTTGGAAAAATAAAATGGTCCTCTTCTATGAAAAGAATATGGCCAGTATGCCCCCGAGTCTCCTCTAGCCCATCCCACACCGTGTTCATCATCCACCACCAATGATGCTTCAGTGAGACAACTTTTGGCAATCGGTGATTTCCATACTGATCCGGATTTCCTTCACAATGCTTCTTCGCTGCATCATCCTTACTCTTACAGTCGTTAGGTGATACACCGGGGAAGCTACTGGGAAAAATGTGAGGCGAATAAGGAGAGAAAATCTGTTTCACTTGGCAAAATTTTATACCTTCCACAATCTTGTTCATCTCATCAAAGTACCCATCATGACTAACTATCAGCAGAGTCTCACCTATACCTTTTACTTGAGATAAGCTCTTCACGACTACTTGGAGGTACTGAGGCCGATTATGAACGTACAACACTATAGTTATGTGATCCTTTGCCAAAGTGGGATACAGATCTCTGTTTCTAGGAGGCAACTGGTTGCGCATTTCCAATTTAATTGACAGTTCATTTTGCTTAGGGAGGTTGAGATCCCCCTTCAAATGAAAATAACTTTGAGTACGATTCGTATCATCAGCAGGCTCCATAGCGATGTTTGAAACCGGATTTGCTCTCAGGCAAAAAACCACAACAGAGACGACCATGAACGTAAATACAGATACGAACACAAATCGGCGACAACCCGCCTCTTTGGTGCGGGGTTTCTTGCAAGAGGCCATCAATTCGTGAACCAACCGAAAATCAAACCCCTTGCGGGACAGCTAAAACACAACAACCCCGGTTTCAATCCGTAACCAGAAGCACTAAATCTCCAAGTCTACAAGCCAAAATCGCATGCCAATGATCAGACAAGCAGGAGCCAAAAAGAATTGCATCTAACCCACTAAAGAGCATAATGAAACAGCAATTGGGTCAAGAACCAGAACCTCCCAAAATGATGTTGAACTCAATTCCTTCCTTGGGTTCCCATGAACTAAAGAAAGACAGCTTTTTGGAGCTCAAACCAGGGAAGGCCAGCCGCGAAAGCCAAGAGCTCTCGCAAGAAGAGATCAAAAGAGGAAAAGGGTAGTTCAGCTCGAGCGAACCAGATCAGAAAGCCCCAACCTTTGAGATGGAGCTCGCTCGCTCGCTTACTCGACAGTTGACCGACTTAGGGAGACACTGTACAACGTAAGAGAAGGGTTAGAAAGAAGGTCCGCGCCCCCGTGGCAAGAGCAGGCGCTGAACGAGGAAGGGCATGGTGGGTGACGCACAGGGAACGGTTGATGAAAAGTCTTCGATTTTTGCTTCAAATGACGGAAACTTCAAGGCAAGAAGAGAGAGAATCCGACCGTAAAAGAGAAGGCAGAGAGAGAGAGAGGGAGAGATGGATTTGTTCCTACTTCCAGAACTACCGGATCCTTCTGTAGAAGTGAAAAAAAAAAAAAAAAAAAAAAATTGGGAACCGGATTCGCCTAGTTAATAACAGTGATTCCCCTCTTGACATTCGTCATTTTGTCCTTTGATGGAGGCGCTATTTTCCATTCTTTACACGAGTAAATTCGCCCAAAATTTTGACAAGAAAATGAGATTATCATCATCCGATTACAATTTAAAATGGTGGCCTCGGATTTATTTACTTTCTATTTTTAAATTTTTATGGTCTTGTGTAGAATTCAGTTGCCAAAAAATAAAATTCCATGCATATTAAAAGGTGCAGCATTGTATTTTATTTGGTCGTTAGATTTTATTTCCATAAAAAACTTGTTTTGTCTAAAAGGGAAATTTCGAGAAAGCCTGATTCTTTTCTACGTTGTCGATCAAATAAGTGGATAAGCTATCGAGCAGAATTTAGAAATAATTTAACGTAGACAATTTTTAGCAAAATCACCTATTTATAAATTTTCATTTTTTATGTATATCACCATCAAATCTCGTCTTATTAGTCTTATATATACATATATTTATGATCAGAAGAAGAAACAAAAAATTTTGAAACATAAAATCACAATTACATTCTCTTGAAATAATAGTTATTTCTTTTTGCATGTTTTGCTTATTTGGATTTTCAATTATTGAAGTTAGTGAAGTCATCGTTTAGCTAATTTGTGTGTTAGTTGTCCTAGTTTTTAGTTGTTAGTGGAGTAAGTATTTTATGCATAACATGGGTAGTTATGGGTCCTCTTTTAGTGGTTTTTTTTTTTTTTTTACCTTATGTATTTTGTCTTTTGTAAAAGGCTTCGTTGTTCTGAACGAAAGATAAAGTTTCAACCTCATCTCTCCTCCCCTTTAGCTTTTCTACAATGGTATCAGAGCCTGAGAGAAGTGTGAGAGAGTTTTTTAAAAAAGATAAAGAAGGTTTAGAGGTGTGAGATACTTTCGTGAGATAATTGCAGCAACAATATTTCCAATGGCCACCGACAATTTTGTTCAACTAGCAATTCCACGCTTTGATGGTCATTATGACCATTGGAGCATGTTGATGGAGAATTTTTTACGGTCAAAGGAGTATTGGTCGGTTGTCGAATCTGGAATTCAAGAGCCACCAGCAGGCACAGCTTTGATAAATCCCTAGAAAGCATAATTGGAAGCTAGAAAGTTGAAGGACTTGAAGGCAAAAGATTATCTTTTTCAGGCTATTGATCGACCCATCTTGGAGACTATTCTTTGCAAAGAAACTTCCAAAGATATTTGGGATTCTATGAAGAAGAAATATCAAGGCTTTGTTAGGGTGAAGCGTGCACAGCTTCAAGCCTTGAGAAGAGATTTTGAGACACTAGCAATGAAGGATGGAGAATCCGTCACCAATTATTATGCTAGAACAATGGAGATTAGCAACAAGATGCGATTCCATGGCGAGAAGATAGACGATGTCACCATTGTGGAGAAGATTTTGCGTTCCTTGACACCAAAGTTTAATTATGTTGTCTGCTCAATTGAAAAGTCGAAAGACATAGATGCGCTCTCTCTTGATGAATTGCAAACCTTCTTATTGGTCCATGAACAGAAGTTCAACAATAAAGGAGCAAGCGTTGAAGGCTTCTACCAATACTCATTTTAACAATTTCAAATGAAGGGGTAGAGGTAGAGGAAGAGGAAGGGGAGATCAAGGAAATAAAGATGTTAGCAGGAATTTCAAAACCAATAATGACCAATTTCAAGGCAAAGGTAGAGGACGGGATCCTAACAAATCCAAGGTAGAGTGTTTTAGATGTCATAAATTTGGTCATTATGCATCTGAATGTTATACTAGGTTGCTTAATAATAAAGAAAAGGCAGAGAGTTCAAATTTTGTTGAAGAAAAAAAAGTAGAATAGCTGTTCAAGATGAAAAGAAACCCAAGTCAGATATTTGGTATGTGGATACAGGCTGCAGTAACCACATGAGTGGAACTAAGTCTTCTTTTTCTCATCTAAATAAAGATTTTCATTCCACTGTGAGTTTTTGGGATCATTCTACTACTGTGAAAATGATGGGAAAATGTGATATTGAGATAAGAACCAAGAATGGTTTTGTGGAAATGATCTCTAATGTGTTGTATGTTCTTGACTTGAAAAGTAACCTATTGAGTGCTGGCAAATTACAAGAAAAGGGTTATGCAATCACCATTCAGAAGGGTGCTTGTGAAATTTATGATTCTGTTAGAGGTGCTATTGCAGTTGTTCCTATGAGTTCAAATAGATTGTTTCCATTAAAGATTGAAAATATTCAATCTTGTTTGATGGCTGAAAAGAAAGATCCCTCATGGCTGTGGCATTTTCGCTATGGTCACTTGAGTTTCGGTAGATTGAAGACCCTCCGACAGAAAAATATGGTGACAGGTCTTCCTCAAATTACTATTCCTTCCCAAGTCTGCGAAGAATGTGTTGTTAGCAAACAACATCATTCTCAATTTTCAAAAGAGAAGTCCCGGAGAGTAAATGATGTTTTGCAGTTGGTGCATTCGGACATTTGCGATCCTATAAACATATCTTCTAATGGAGGTAAAAGATACTTAATTACCTTCATTGATGATTTTTCCAGAAAAACTTGGGTTTATTTTTTACAGGAAAAATTAGAAGCTTTCTCCACATTTAAAAGCTTCAAAGCTCGTGTGGAAAATGAAGTAAGAAAGACCATTAAGACCCTTCAAACAGATCATGGTGGTGAATATTGCTCAAAAGAATTTGAAGTTTTTTGTGCAGAGCATGGCATTCGAAGAGAGCAAACTGCTACATATACACCACAACAGAATGGTGAATCTAAGAGGAAAAATAGAACCATTCTCAACATGGTGAGAAGCTTATTGGCAAGAGGAAGAGTTCCAAAGACTTTCTGGCCAAAAGCAGTAAATTGGAGTATTCATATTTTGAACAAAAGTCCAACTTTTGCTGTTCAAAATATGACACCAGAAGAGGCTTGGAGTGGGAGAAGACCAGATGTAGATCACTTCAGAATCTTCGGATGCATCGCATGTGCCCATGTCCCGGGTGAGAAAATGAAGAAACTTGATGACAAGGCTGAAAAATGTGTCTTCCTTGGAATAAGTGAAGCATCCAAAGCATATAAATTATTCAATCCACTAACAAAGAAGATTGTGACTAGCAGAAATGTTGTTTTTGATTAAGAGAACGCTTGGGATTGGAATAGGCAGTAGCCTACCCAAGTCCTTTATGACAATGATGTTGAACAGGAGCAAATTTCAGCACATTATATGCCCAAAAATTCATCAAATATGACTTCTACAGCTACTGGGATTTCGCCAATGGTCGCTGAAGTCAATGAAGAAGAAGCTCAATCTCTTCGTCATGTTAGAAGAAGGCTTGCTTGGATGGAAGATTATGAGGTAACTGAAATTGGAGATTCAATTACTCACTTTGCCTTATTTTCAGACTATGACCCTACAACTTTTGAGAGTACTGTCAAATAAGAAAATGATGAAATTGATGCCATCGAAAGAAATGATACTTAGGAGCTATCCAATCTTCCGGATGAACAAAAAACCATCGGTTTAAAGTGGGTCTTTAAAACAAAACTGAAATAAAATGGTGAAGTTGACAAATAAAAAGCACATTTGGTAGCCAAGGGATACAAGCAGCAATATGAGATCGACTATACAGAAGTTTTTTCTCCAGTTGCGAGACATAACACGATCAGATTGGTGATTGCATTGGCGGCACAAAATTCTTGGCCTATTTTTCAACTAGATGTCAAATCGGCATTCTTGCATGGGTACTTGGAGGAACATGTATTTGTCGAGCAACCCCCTGGTTATGTCAAGATTAGAAATAAGCATAAAACTTATAGATTAAAAAAAGCTCTTTATAGGCTAAAACAAGCCCCTCAGGCTTGGTATAGTCGTATTGAAACTTATTTTCTTAAAGTTGGTTTTTCAAAATGTTATTATGAGCATACGCTTTTTGTCAAGATTGGAGATAAAGGTAAAATGATCATTGTCTGCTTGTATGTTGACGATCTTATATATACTGGAAATGGTGATGGCATGTTTGAAGAATTCAAGAAATCTATGATGGATGAGTTTGAAATGTCTAATCTTGGTATGATGCATTACTTCCTTGGCATAGAAGTGGTACAATCGGATGATGGGATCTTTATTTCTCAAAAGAAATATGTGGATTTTAGATAGGTTTCAGATGAAGGATTATAATCCTGTAAACACTCCAGTTGAGTTTGGCTTAAAGCTATTCAAAGATCATGAAGGGAGGAAGGTTGATAGCACACTTTATAAACAAATTGTGGGCATTTTGATGTATCTAACTGCAACAAGACTAGACATAATGTATTATGTGAGTTTAATCAGTAGATATATGGAGAATCCTACAAAAATGCATTTGTTAGCTGCCAAGAGAATCCTTCGTTACTTGCAAAGAACTAGAGACTTTGGACTATTTTACCAGAATGGTGAAAAGTCCAATTTGTTGGGATTTACTTAAAGTGACTATGCAGGAGATCGAGATGATAGGAGGAGCACTTCGGGTTATGCTTTTATGTTTGGGACAGGTGCTATTTCGTGGTCATCCAATAAGCAACCAATTGTCACCTTGTCAAGTACAGAAGCTGAATTTGTTGCTGCAACAGCTAGTGCTTGTCAAGCTATTTGGCTAAGGAGAATTCTTGAGGAGCTACAATTCAAACAACTAGGAGCTACTAAAATTTTTTGTGACAACAACTCAGCAATCAAATTCTCCAAGAATCCCGTGCTACATGGAAGAAGCAAGCACATTGATGTGAAGTTTTATTTCTTGAGAGATCTTAGCAATGATGGAACAATTGATCTAATTTACTGCAGGAGTGAAGATCAAGTTGCTGATATATTCACCAAGGCCCTCAAGATGGAGTCATTTGTGAAGCTCAAAAGGTTACTAGGTGTTTGCACATTGAAAATAGTCAAGGCTTTAAACTGAATGTTAGTAAACATCAATTTAAGGGAGGGATTGTTGAAATAATAGTTATTTCTTTTTGCACGTTTTGCTTATTTGGTTTTTTAGTTATTGAAGTTAGTGGAGTCACGTTTAGCTATTTGTGTGTTAGTTGTCCTAGTTTTTAGGTGTTAGTAGAGTAAGTGCTTTATGCAGAACATGAGTAGTTATGGGTCCTCTTTTAGTGTTGTTTTGTTTTGTATTTTTTTTTTTATTTTTATTTTATATATTTTGTCTTTTGTAAAAGACTTGTTGTTCTGAACGAAAGATGAAGTCTCAGCCTCATCTCTCCTCCCTTTAGCAATTTAACACATTTTCTAGCACGAAACTTTAAAAATAAAATTTAATTAATCAAAACATCGCATGAAATTATTTTTTTAAATGCTAGTGAAATCTCATTATTTTAAATTTAAAAAATTAATATCATCTATAAAGTATTTATGAAAAGATATCAAGATATCTTATAGAGCTTTTTTTTTTTTTTTTTTTTTGTATTTTTAGATATTTCTATAATGTCTTACATGCTTTATATAAAATATCCCCAATAATAAGGAAAAAAGTAAAATTTTTAATATAGTTAGTAAAGAGACTTGATATATTCTAAATAAATTTATCGCCTTATCCTTATTATTTAAAATACTAAACCTAAAATAAAAATCAGTGAGTTTTGTTGAAAGAGGGCATATGTTCATAAAATTCTAAACGCAAGTGAATGTGTCGAACAAGTAATATAATGATGAGATAAAGTATCGTCCTACGGAGATCGATGATTAATAAACTAATTAAATACTAAAATCGATTAACTCTAAAATTTATCTAACAGATCAAAATATAATTGAGAATAAATTAAAAACAAAATTTGTAGACTAAAATGCAATAAATCAATCAGATAGATATGTTAGGACATCCGATTTCACCATAACTACTAGATATGAATTTTAGATTGTTGTGAATACAAGAACAATATCAAACATGTGATAGCAGAATTTTCTAACCTATTTACTATCATATCTCTAGGTATAACAAACCTACTCAGTTTATTAATCCACTATATCTCTATGTGAATTAAAATAAACATAAGTGCATTAAAAACTATGAATATTCCTAGCTTACAATGAGTTTTTTGGATCACCTTATCACCGAAAGCTACACAAATAACGCAGTATATTTCTATCCACGTTTAATTTATGGTTATATATTATAATGAGCAATTGTATATTATCACTTCTCAGTCTCAAACATGCACATCAGATCATTCAAGTGGTGGCCAGTCACTCAAAAGTTTTATGCACAATAATATATAACTCACATGAATGAAATCAATTGCAAAATATAAAAATCATGAAATTCACATCATCATCATGGTTAGGCTACATCGTAGCCCAACAAAAGAAAGTTAGAACATAGTAGAAGAAGAAATAAAAATAAAAATCAAATTCAGCATCTTGAATCAAAGAACAAGAATTTTGTCACCACTTTTGTCTTCTCTTCAAAATACTTGAAAAACTCTCAGAACAATGAAAAACGATCTAATAAAAACCTAGCTAAAACCTAGTTGCTCTCTCCCTCTTTGTTCTCATTTTCATAGGATATATCCAAGATCATTATCTCCAAGCAATTGCGTACAAAATCATAGAGTAAATCAGAGGATTTTGATTTGATATTTATCTCTCACTAATGCTTGATTTAAATTCCTGAGTTTTGCTATCTTTTTCCTTATCTTCTCCATATATCATTATTTTATATAAATAAGAAAAATTCAAATAATCAAAAGGAAATCTAAATATTTTCTTATAGATATTGCATTAATTGTTGCCTAAAATAGGTTAAATAACTCTATTTTTATAGAGTTATTAGCCCCCGGCAAACCTCAGGAAATTTCTCATGGCTCATAAACGCTTGGAGCAGTCATGGTTTGTGCAGTATGAAATATGAAATTTTTGCTCTGATTTAAGGGTTTTTTCCTTTAAAGATCACCGCACCAAATTGGAAACTAAGCTAAAAATGACATGATAAATAAATAAATAAATAAATAAATAAAAGAACTCTTTGTATAATTAAGTATATACAGAGACGAGAGAAGGGAAGAAAAATTCGGAAATGCTATCAAGTGCCAAGTCACAAAATTGGAGCCTCAAAATTAAGTTAAACTGCCACTGTTGTCTATTTCTGACCGGTGACAGCAGACGCGCCACTTAGGCACCTCCCACATCACTCAGATAAGGTCAAATGAATATCTAGAATTATCAAGAACCAGATATCCTGGAACTGCAAGAACAAGCACGACCACACCCATAACCAGCGACATGTATATCATGCGATGAGGGCGAAGAGATACGTGAGACTTGACTCAGAAGCTTTGATTCCTCGGAAAATGGCAGTTCAAGCAGCTTCATGCCCTTCCCTTAGCACCAGGATCTCACTCCTGTCGAAGCCATTGTTCGCCATTGCTCTCCCTCGGTCCCTCGCTCCATCAGATGCAAGAAGGGTGCAACAGAAGAGATTCAAGATTCATGCCGAACTAGGTAAAGAAGAGTGGGGTGGACAATAGGAATCCTTTCTGTGATGTTCTCTCTGTTTCTCCAAATGGGTACTTGGATATTCGCTTCTTGACGTGTTTTTGGTACTTCTTAGGGGGAGGTGATGGTGAAATCAAGAAAGAAGGAAAGAAGAAGTTCATAACCAGAGAGGAAGAGCCTCAACAGTGAGAATTACGCCGTTGTTTGCTCCTGTTTTTGTCCCTCTAATTCTTTGACTTTGAATCCATTGAGATGAGATTTTTGGTGCTGCTGGAAAAAAAAAATGCTGCAGATACTGGCAGACAGCAGGAGAGAGGGAAGGCGAGAATCCTATGAAGACGCCCATACCGTACATCATCATTTTCGGCATGTCGACTCCCTTCGTCATATTGGCCATTGCTTTTGCCAATGGTTGGATTAAGGCACCTGTCCGATGATCTTACTGGACATCGTGCCTGCTGCTGTGACTCGCCATTGCTCTCCCTCGGTCCCTCGCCCCATCTTACTTGCCTTTTTCTATTAGTATCCGTTTTGTCCGGATCTTATTTCACATAGTCAAACAGTTTGTTTCTCAGTGATATGTTCAAATATAAGAGTATTTGGATGTAGAAATTGCAGCAGTAGCCAAACATTGTCGTAGGCTTAACCACGGTTGAGCGGAATTGTATATCAGAAGAGAGTGAAATGAAATAAAGAAGACAATTTCTGCTTCATCCTTACATCGCTTCCGCTAGCTTATTGTCGTGCTCTGCTCAACTAGAAAGCATTTGCACTCCTAAAATCAAAGGTAGTAGTTACGTAGCTTTTTTAATTAATGTCGCTGTGAAAAAATTATATGAGCTGTCAAATTCTTTGTAAGCACTTTCCCTCACAACCTAAACAGCTTATCAGGTTAATATATGGCCAAATAATAAAAATAATATGTGAAAGAATCCAGCCGTCTGTTTCATCCGTAATCACTTGTCAAATGGAACACAGCAAGTGAATCACCTAAAGCACCATGAAATTTCAGACAACAAAAAGGTACGTCTACCTCTTGGAAATCTGTATAATGTATTTTAGTTGGAAGAGCCACATGAGTGAATTGATAATCAAAGTTGTGATGGTGAAAAAGAACGGCATACACTGGAAATGGAAATGTGCTAATATATGCTCATACACACTACAGAGCGAACGCTTTCTGATGATCAATGCACATAGCTGTCGTGATTTTTACCTAAAAGCACTCGCTCATCCTTAAACATAATCCACGATTGTAAAAAATATTATCAACAAAACTCGGATGCCTCTATCCAGCTACTGAAATAAAGGAGGAAGGTCTCATCTTTCCTTCACCTGTCTCCAGGAGGGCTTGTAAAGAATCACTGTCACATACTTTTCAAGAAAACGGTGTGTGGACCCAAAGGCAATTGCCTGACCCTGGTCGCAGCTTTTCATGTATAAATGGTTCAATGCAACATGCCGTGGCCTTGTCGGAAATTGACAACAATCTGTATTTGGTGAGTCATTCAACAGAGTTCCATTCAATTGAGGAGGTAGATCAGGCGGAGGCTTGCTGAAATCAATGTCAATTATGGAATTTCTGCTGTAGCTTGCATCAGGGGAAGGAGGATGTGTGACCTCAGATTCGCTTTGACAGGCTTCAGCTGCATACTCCTGCATGGGGGACTATGAGTGAGAAGCCACAAAGGATGAACCAGAGTATAATTGAAACACACGAACAGAGAATCAATTCACCATTGATGAACATTAGAAAGTAAAAGCATGAGAAACATGCAAAGAGCTTCTCAATAACGAGCATTTTGGCAAAGAAGAAGAAGATGAAGCCTCATGCAAGCCCCCTAAAGACGAATTGAAAGGTGAGAAGAACTTCCAAGAGGGAAATCCTTCTCATGTTTAATTTTATTGCAAATGCTCATACCTCACATACTATTAAAAACAAATTAAGTTAAAAGGGAGAAACAATCGAGCTGATGCCTTCACATTCCAAGCAAATCTTTTCAATTGCTTTGCAAACTAAAAGGTTGATAATTGTGTATTAGCTTAGCTTTTAAACTTTCAAGTTGAATGTTTCAGACAGGAACCACACTTCAATCTCAAAAATGTTTCAATGCCAGTTTTCCAGGGGTCTTCTTTCATATTGCAGTCATAGAAAACCAATCATCTATAGTCTCCAACTCTGATGGAGAGGATGATTCAGTATGCTAAAGTATGTCAACATAAAATTCAATTCGAGTGTAAAACAAGAATAGTCAAGCAAGAAACGGTGCTCAAATTGTTCTATCAGCATATGTAAATCACATCAGAGTTTATGCTCACTAGAATACATGTTTGTTCCCAAACCTTTATATGTCTCGTATTTTGGTCCTTATCATCGAATTTCAACATTTATCCTTCAACTACTGAAATAGTTGAGAAGATTAATGTCTATAATAATTTTTTTTTGGACTATCCTTTCACAAATGTCACTCCACTCAGGCCGATCATGTCTTAAACTGTCCTCAATGAAGAATGGTCCGCATCAAGAGTCTGCTTATTTTTCACCGACAATTTATTCATGAATCTTAATGCATAACATGTTTGAGTGTGGAAATATTCTGTGAGATAACAAAGATATCACTTTCCGATTCAGCTGCGAAAAACCTACAAAATGAAATAATTACATACAGACTATGCCAATCGGATTGATCAGTTAAGTGCATTGAAAATTCTAGGACCAAAATGTCTATAATTCGAGTCAAGGTAATGAAGTGCTTCATGGGAAAATGTATGAACTGTAAGATTATCTACCCCCTCGCATCCTAGTAGCTGCCACTATAGGAAAAGGTACTAGATCAAATATAAGGCTTTAAGGTGACATCCAAGGAGCCCACCTGAAATTATAAAACCAACTAACAGTTATTTAAGAAGCAGCTGTCTGCCATGAAAAGGAAGGCTTGAACTTGAAGCGTCGTCCTTAAAGGAGAAAAAAGTGGTACTGACAGCAGAAGAGACTGCATTTATTTTTCTGAAATTACTGGCAATTAGCTTAGCCAGAATCGATTTTTATATGCTCTATGCATATACATAGGAAAAATTTGGAGACCATTCTTTGGTTATTCTGATATTACTTCAGCCAACATCTTGGCAAAGATATTAGATCTGCTTTGGTTAAAACCTGAAAGATATAATCTTAAGTTTGCTGATGAAAAATTGCAGAAGGCATAAGGAAGGGAAGTTTGTTAATAAAGATAAGACATTAGAAGTATTTTCCTTTTTTCATTTGTCAGGTGCTCTATCGCTGGGCAACCCTAAGTCAAATTTTGAGTTTACTGGTCATAACCCTTTCACCATGTGCAAATCATGACCCGTTTCAGAACCATCATCACTCATCTGTGCAAATAAGACGGCACTGCAAGATATGTAACTGGAAGATTCATGGAGCATAAGAAGAGAATCATGTGCTTTCTAATCTTACTAGACCAATTAATGATGGTGAATACTTTCCATTTCCTTCTAAGGTAAGCTTTGTCATTTGCATGTAAATTTCAAATGCTTCTAAGCAATGCAAGCATAGAGTGGGTCAAAAGACCAGGACATAACATCAATTAAAAGTGAAAGTCGTGGTTCAGTATGTAAGCCATGCCTTCACGTCCAATATATTATAGGCTGTTGGTGGTTCATGAAAATCGCAAGGCAAATCTGGCGCATACTTGACCTGTCCATCCACAATGAACCGATAGTGGTAAACACCAGAAGGAAGAACCTTCAAGATGATGAACTCTTGGCCTGATCTCTGCATCGTTTCACTGATAAAGACAGAACTTTCCAAATATTAGACAAGAAATAAAAAGCATGAAACCAATTAAATCAATAAAGAGAAACATCTAAACCAACTGAATACGTTGTTTCCCAGTTGTCCCATGATCCAGTAACCGCCACATGCTTCCCTCCATGATTCCAGGTAATCATTGCTGGTGTTCGTCTCTCATGGCAGGTAGCCTCATAATTCATTTTCCAAAGCAAATCAAGACTTGGATTTGCCATCAAATCAGCAGGCTTGTGAAAAGGAACCGCCGGGGCCTAAAATAATCAGTTCTTTCTTTCAATGTGGGAAATATGCATCCTTACTCTTTAAGAGACCTCAAAAGTTGCAGGCATTAATGACCTAGAGGAAGGCAAATTCCAGTATTTCTCCCTAGCAATGCGCTATGCAGGAGAGTGACTTTGACTTAATATACACATTCTTCTTGATGTAGACACTTAATAATTAGGTGATGGTTTTCTGGTACAGATCACCCTGCTTCATATACGTTGTTGTAATGATAAATCACCTGATACTTGCAGAAAAGAACAGAGCAATGGAAAAGAACATGCAAAAGTGACCAATTGAGCATACTTAGTTCTTCCCTATAAGACGAGTAACAAATCACCGAAAGGTTTGCAAAGGAAGGACCTCAAGCAAAGGAGTAGATATGTCGAATGTCTTGTCAAACAAAATGCAAAGCTCAGATGATATTCAAAGTTCAATAAACAATATCGATGATACAAACCTGATTCTTTTGCTAACTAACTAATGACCTTATCCGTCACGACGAACGACTCTATCTATCCTATCCGCAAAAGGAATAGGAAAGCTTCCTCGCAAATGATATATGCAGTGATTGGCCCTCTAGAGAGGAGTTCAAGAGAGGAGATCTCCTTTCTATGTATGAACCTCAGTAGAGGCATCCGCTGCTGTCGAGTCAGTAGATGAAAAACTAACAATCTATCAATTTTTGCTCGACAAGGATGAACAGCCAATTTTTTCCAACCATGCTAGGCATGAAATCCAGGAAAAACATCATGCAAGATAAGCCAATTTGAAGATTCCCCGAATTCTCTAAAGGAAGAACACTACCCAAAAAGAAAGAAAGGCGCAATAAATAGATAATCACTGGATCCCGAAGTGAGCATGCAAATGGGTTCAAACAGTAAAGCGCTACAAGGAGGTGCTCGTACCGATTGCTCGGGATAAACGTGACTTGCACCATGTGAACTCTCCGCATACTGTTCATATCCTCCAGAGGTTCCTTCTCCATCACTTTTACCACTAACATTGCCCATCACTACAGATTGAAGGGGAAAATAAAAATAAAAATCTAACAGCTATCATGCCAAATATGAGTGTAAAGATTACTGCTTTATGAAACGTAGAAACAAATAGATGGCCAACCAAATACCAAAGCAAAGAGAAAAACCCCGTTAGAATCTCAAACACTACAGATTAACCGTCACTGACAGAAGAAAATCAGCGGTTGAAGCAGCAGTAAAAAGGGTGAAGAAAACAAGCAAGAAAAAAAAAAGCATCTTTGTGGAGTTACGTGATGACCGAAAATCATCAGTTTCTTTCAGCAGAGTGTCTGAAAGAAACAGGGACCCATTGGTTGAAACACAAAACAGAACAAAACCCATATGGGAAAAGAAAATAAAAATTGAAACTTTAAGCAAAGCAAGCATACCCATAACCGTGAATCAGAAGCAGAAGAAGGCACCAGCAGAAGCCAGCCGAAGAGGAGCCACCATTGCTCTGCAACCTTCGAAATTCAGAGACTTCTGTCGCCTGTCTCTCCCTCTCAAGAGGGAAAAAGGCAAAGGGGAAAAGAAAGGTCTCTCTCCCTCTCCCTCTCCCTCTGTGAAAAGCGTAATTTTATTCTCCAATGAGTTTGGAAGATCCTGCAGTAGACAAATCATGTCGGTTCAATAGGGGGACCGGGGATGTTGTCATTCCCACCAGTAACATGACTTCCTTAAATACTGTTAAATACTGGACAACAATATATTTCCCGTGGTCCAGACATTATTTTTACCAACTTTTTCAAGCTCTTCCTACTGTTACTTTCCAATCCAGCCATTAGAAAACTGTCAACCAATATGCCCAAACCTCCCCCTTTAGCGGACCGTCCAGCAAATTAGAAATAATAAACAGAAGACAAGAGAATGTGTTGTTGACACTACACAGATTCTCCAGTGCAGCAACCGTCCAAGTCTTGATCTACAAAAGTATAAGTTGCGCACAAGACGGTCCCATGCGTGAGCATCTACCCAAGTATAAATTCGCGTAAAAGTGTAAACCTCAATTATGAGCCGACCAATCTTATTTATTTAGATATGTAGACCTCATGTGGGATTTACTCGAATTTACATTGAATCAAGTATGCATAAGGTTTTCATTTAAATTTGCCAAAGGCTTTCAGTTTCAAACTTTGAGATGTCCACATTTCCCAAAACTTTCTAATTGTCAAAGTCAAAGGGACGGATACAAGAGCCCAATTTCCGGGCATGTCAAAATCTGATAGAAATTTGTTGTCAGCTTGGAGTTCATGCCAAGGCACGGGACATAGACAATTCTCTTTAAAAATCGATTTTGATTGGACGATGGTTTGACTAGACGATCACATAACCTGTGACCCAAAAGAATAATCACATTACCTGGTCAATTGAGAGCGATTGGTTCACCAAAATGAGAACATAAATTTCTTAAATCTCATTTTTTTCACCTAAGTGATTGGTACGTTGTTTTCCTTGGATATTTATAAATGAGAGGTGAAGGGCGTCTAACCATAAAATAAAAAAAAAAAAAAGTCCTATTACTAAATACCATATTGAGTCGCTTGTCAATTTAGTTTCAAATTTTTATAAGAAGTTCCAATATAATTTTACTAACCAATTTTCTTCGGAAATCATTGAGGTAATGGTAAATAGTGATTATTAGACCACCACATCAGTGATTTTCAACAAAATTGATTGAAATAATTACATTGAAATTTTATGTAAAAATTTATGAGTAAATTTTCAATATTGAAAAGTTTATAATTGATTGATATTTGTACAATAGGATTAGAATTGATTGAGTAATTTCTTTTGAACGAGATTATAACAAGCAAGGTAACAATTTGGCAAGAGATTACATAACTCTTCATCCTGTGTACCATGTACGGGAATTTATGTGAAGTACGGAGAAAAAATGAAATGGGCCTATCTACATGTTATTTTCTCTTTTGCCCAAAAGAGCTTTCTTTTTCTTGTTTCCGTTTTCTTCCCACATGTTTTCTCAACGAAATTGATATGCTGAAAAATACATATGAGAAGTTTCAAATTCAAATGGAAAATTTAATTTAAATACAAATTATATTAATAATGTGATTCATCAGTACATCACGTTAATTGATTTGATAATTAGCGAAGCATAAATTAATGCAGATACACATTATATTTATAATGTGATCATTACTTATATCATGTTCATTGATTTGACAATTACTTAAGCATAAATTATTTTTTTTCTCTCGAGAGCCAAAACTAATTTATATAATTGTAATTTCCCGTCTTCTTCTTGTCTAATCCGTCATGTCTGGATCAATCCAATGCATGTTACCGGAGATTGTTGCTAATTTTCTTCTTGCAAAAAAAGGAAATTTGCAGCACATAACTCGGGTTCCTTGGGTCATCAAAAAAAAAAAAAAACTCAGCATCAGGAAATATAAAGATTAACCTTATAAATTATAGAAAACAACAACACTTTTGTTGAATTTAGATATCATATTGTGAACCGAATCAGATCCTATGATTCAGTGATATATTCGAACTAGTATTTTGTTTTATGTATAGTAAAATACTTTGTAAATAATATCATGAAATATATAATGTTGAGTCAGATTTATGATGTATGAAAAGGAAATCCTAATTTTGAGTACGTGTGACAATTCTTATGTATTAAAAGATAAAATTTTCCGTTGTTTTATTAGCATACATTCAAATATAAATCACAAACCTTTGTGAAATTATATTTGTTATTGTGTTATAAATGGCAGAATTTATTTTCAATTACTTTGTAATTGTAAATAACATAGCATGTATCATAAAACATGATAAGAGTTAAATCATTTGAAAAGTACACAAAAAAAAGAATCGAACCACTTGAATGGCTAGGCATGAATAGTGGATTCGTTAGCTAATCAATATACTCGGTTGCGATTTAGGAGATTAACGATTGATCCAAAAGATCTCGTATTGATCAGACCTTGAATGGAACAGAGAATTGCACGCTGCAAACCGAGATTGATTGATCGCAATAATTATGAACCGAGGAGGTAAGAAACTTGATGGAGGGAAAAGAAAGCATTTACTATACATTCTAATTATTAAATTAACATCATACGTGAAAAAGCAAAAGAGGAGAAAAAAGAAAAGGAAGCTGCACTGGATCGGGAAAAAGGTCAATCCAGCAATTTTTTGGGTCGATAGACCCCACGCCCCACCATGTGACCCGCCATGGAAATCAGACGAGGAAGCTGGTGACACATTTTGCTGTCGCACTGTCCTTTCGCATCTTATTCTGGTTTATTTTATTTTTTTGCTTCTTCTGTTCCTTGCCCTTTCGAAACTGTTCTCTCTCGCTATCGATTGCTGCTTGCGCATACGTACGTGGGGCGAGCGATGGACGTGTAGTAATAGCAACAAAAGTACATCAGGAGTGGTGGGTCACTTTTGGTTCCTCCAATCAGGAGCAGCAACCGAAGCTCAAAGCAATCGATGTTCTCGAGCACATAAAATGGAATTTTCTTCTCTGGGGTCATTTGCTCATAGACAAAGAAGAAAAGATAGATTCAAGGAGAATCTAATGAGTGATTTCTGGCGTCTCGAGAACTCTTAGCAAAGAAGGCATAGCAGTAAATAATGCTGGGAAAACCAAAAGAAATTATCGCCTAAGCTATTTGTAATAAGTCAGGCCTCGAAATATCATGTGTTTTAAGAAATGGCGAGACTCGCACTAGATCACACTAAAATTTTACAAGTTTTAATGTAAGTTTCATGTTTTGATGGGTTGTGTTTGTCATATTATCAATTGAACAATCCTAATAACTATTTTTTTTTTTTTTTTAACTTTGGGAAAGAGAATCTAACATAACCTAAAGGGTTGGTAGTTGGATGTTGGCATCATCAGAGGTTTGAGGGATGTGACAGTAATTGAGAATCTAACATGGGTCATCTTCCTAGGCCCGCCATGGACAACAACATGTGAATGGGAAAAAGCAACAATGATATTCACCCCAAAAAAAAAAAAAAAAAAAAAAAAAGGAGCAACAATGAAAGTGGGAAGAAGCATTGCTTTTGCACCATAAGTTGTCGCTTCTTTGCTTTGCCCTAGGTTTTCGGTTAACTTCCGATGTTCAAGAGTTGGAAGTTGGGTAAAAAGTAGGTTGGGAAGTCTCTTAGTTCGCCTAAAAAGATTCTGTGCTAAGAAAAATTTGCTAAAAATCTGATTTTTAGATGATACGTCGCATATGTTCATCGGGTGTTGCAATAGATGGGCCCAATTCATAGATAATGATTGGCTTAATTAACAATGTATGCTGATACCGCCGCATCGCTTAGTGCACAGGATGTAATAGGATTTTTCAGTGCCTCTATTATTTTGATTTTGTTTTTGCTGTACAGGGTTGCGTCTTGTTCCACGAGTTTGGTAGGGCACCGATGTCAATTATTTTGAAAGATAAAAAGAGTTAGAGGAACCTAGTTAGCTATGGTATATAGGGCAACAAAAGTTCAAATAGTGAGATGAACGTATCTTAACTTTATAGAGTGTTATGTTGTTTTCGCAAAAATAGATGGCACTTCTAACCCAAAATTAAATCCAAGATTTTAGGAATTCTCTCTGAACAATGGAGACCCTAATTCTGGAAGAGTTTTTTTTTTTTTTCTGTACAATGATCATATATATTTCATCTTCATATTTAAAATTGTTGTTGAATTCCATATAACTGTTGCCTAATTATATCCCTCTGGCATATTAATTATGCGTGAGGATCATCGCGCCCTGTATTTTCCTATGCATCAAGCAAGTTCTTTCTTGTAAAAAAAAAAAGACAAATAAAAAATGAAAAACTACTAAGAAAAAGCTGTTTACATTGCCACTCATCTTGATAGCCCAAAAAGAAAAAGCCTAAAATTATGCGTCTTCATCATCCATAGTCCTATTCTTTTTCTTCTTCACTAACACTGTATTTTTAACTCTAGATGGGAGGAAAGAAGATGAAATTCCTATATGATGAAAGCCCAGTGTGCAAGCTCATGAGTAGTACCATTATTAGGTCTATTGGTCCACATCAAACTCAATATGAATTGTTGCTAAGTAGGAAGCAAGAGTCTAATACAAAAGGATGAATACTCCAATGGCAAAGATCCTTATGTCAAACTGTGGATGCTAAGGGTTGAGCAGTTTTATGGGCAAGAAAAAAGAGATGCAACTTCAACTTCAATTGGTGAGATCCATCTTCCTTGTTTTGTCCATGCCCGGAAAACTAAGCCTCTAGTCTATTGTTTAAAAATACATACAGCCCCTTTTGTTTTCCTTCCACACACCATCTACATTAAACATTGGCTATTGATTCGACAGAAGAATTCAAAAGTCTATCAATATCCTAAGAGAATATGCTTTCTCACTTAGCTCAAGTTTGTTCTCCTTCTTGAACATATTCAAATGCTCCATGAAATCTTGCATGACCATCTCAAATGCCAGGAAGGATTTGGACTTGTCTAATAATGGAACTTTTTAAAACACACATCCTAGTACAAAGAATTACTGCATAAAGGGTGAAGAATTTGCAATCCAAACCCTTTCTTTAAACTCTTTTTTCCTGGATCAAGAAAGTGGCTCACCATCTACTCCAGTGACTTGAAGTTGCAAGTAGATGAGATGATACTTCATCTATGCCAGAGGGCATGTTGTGAACAAATGTTCAGATTTTCCTTCGAATCTTCACACAAGGGGCAAGAAGGGTTTGGGATATGAAGAAATTGAAAAGAGTTAACTTGACGAGGTAAGACATCAATCGCAATTCTTCATATCATCATTTTGCGCCACTTGTGAACTCTAGCCTTCTAGAATTTATTCCAAATCCCAAAGTTGTTGCCATTTTTTGTACAGGACTTAATAAAAGCCGTAACTGAATTTAGCAAAAATATTCCTTAAGTAGCTGGCTGCCTAATCGGTTTGTCCATCCAACTGGAGTTCAGGACATGAATATGAAGAGTGACTTGGATTGAGATTGGACAAAACGTGTGAGTTAGATTAAATACATCCTAAATTTTTGTTCCCGGGTTAAAGAAGTTTTATATTTTTCTTTGCGTCAAATCAGGGTCTTGAATCTTGATCACTAAAGCAAGGTAGATAGGAGTAGCTAAAAGGTAGGCTAGTTATTATCTATGGGACATTTCACCTCAAAATCAATGATTACGCTTTATTAGATTTGTTCTGGGTTATGATTAAAACGAACGCTAATCATCTTTAAGAAGTGACCCTGCAAATAAGAGTCCAAACCCTTTTCTTTCTATGTTGTCACATGAGTTTCGAGATTAAGACTCAGTTCCAATTATCTGGTCCTCTCATAAGAAATCTTCCTTGACGTTTAACTTCTACTAGCCTTTTACTTGGCAATCTGACTTATACTATTACAGCTAACGTATTAAGTTCGTGTGAGCTATTTAAAGGTATATAACTGCCCTACTTACGATTCCCTATATTCCATAGAGCTAACTAGAAACTTTTTAATGTCAATGCTTGAAAGGAGGCAATTTTCATTAGATCCATCACTGGTGTAAAGAACTTTTTACACATTTGCCATTGGATAATGGACTTGTGTACTTAAAGATAGCTGTATAATTGGATTCATGCATATGTTGCTCGTCAAACAATTAATGCATGTATAAAGAATTCTTTATATCGGGAGTCGACGTGAAAATAGTGTAAAACAAAATCGAGAATGTTTCTTAAGAGGGGTGGAGAATTATTACACGATATTTTGAGATTAGCAATTAAGAGTCCAACTCCAATGGCCCAAGCCCAAAAAAGAGTTTACTCCTAATACCAGTATTTTTCTTTTGGCCGAAACTCCTAATACTAAATTGATCAAATTAAGTTTTGCCTTTTTCAAGTAAAGTAATAATATATGCAAATGGTGTAGTTCAAAATCAATCTGAAGGTGAGAAAAAAGAAAAATAAAAAGAAGTATTTCCAATCTATTCATCATATGGAATTAACATCACAAGAAATGTTTATATACAAATTTTATTGTTTTTCAATTTCTATATGGTTTTATTGACTGAAAGATCCATTGGCAATAATAATTCTTTGTGGGTTTAGGAATTTAGTTCTCCATGTTTAATAAGGGACCGCAGAAAAGAAAACTTAATATTCTTCGTCCTATTTTTATGCTTTTTTCTTTTATGCACGATGAAAAGCTCAATAATTACATGTAGGTATTTACTTTGAACTTTCCCTCATTCCATTTCAATTTCTGAGGTACAGAGTTCAAATCTTGAGCTCGTCCCTATCCTTAAAAAAGGCATGCTTCCGAGACGCATCCAATTCTCAATTAGGTCAATCTCCATGGATGCATACAAATCGTCCACTGAGCTACTTTGAGCGAGAGACATTGGGATTCGAATACTTGATTTGTTGCCTCCGGACTTTATGCTAAATTATTCAGCCAATCAGTTGATTGTTGTATGTATATGACTTAATTAATAAATAAACTTGTAACTCAAAGAAAAATGCTTACTGATAGACAATATTGATATAGCAAGTAATGTGTCATACTACAAATGACTCTTTGAATAAGTAAGACATATTAAGCACTCAATAACAATTTATTACATTCGTAGCAAAAAGAAACATCAATATGTACATCCATTTTCTTATATTGTGTGACACTAATATGTGGAACATTGTTTTGATAAACAAAAAGAGTGGGGAATGATGACATGGGTTGTAGGGGTGATTGGTTCCTAATCCAGTTTGGTTTGGTTCCGGTTTTGATTCTGGTCTAATGGAATCGATCACTTATTTTTTTTCCCACTATTTTTTCCCATTACTTTTTTCCTCACTACTTAGAACCAAACCGAGATAGTGTTTACTTCACATTTTACTTTTTTTTTTAAGAAATAATAAAATAAGAAAGTATTTTTAATCGGTGTGGTTCAGTTCTCCCTTGAAATTGGGAATTGGACAGCTCGAATAGTGGTTTCACTTTTAGGAATTAGGAATTGGACCGACGCTCTCAAGAATTGGACCAAATTGGCCGGTTCGGTCCAGTCAAGGTAATTCTTGGTTTGGGTGATCCGTTTTGCATACGCCTAATGAGTTGATGACCCTCTCTAACTGTCACAATAAAGGTCCCACGACTGCTATGGCTATGATATTCTAATTAAGCCATAGCTATTATGCATCATCAGTGACCCAAAGGACCAAGGTTGGCAAGCCCATCATTGCAACCTCACTAAGATGTCAATAGTAAGAAAATCTCTTCACATGAGAAATATTGTAGTTATGGGATGCATTAAAAGTCAAGATGTGAATCTAAATCATGATCTCCTGGAAGATGCGTGACCCATTTGTTGCTATAACAACCATTATTCTTAGAGTCTTGTTAACAAATGTCCCACCAAGTTAAGTAAACATCTAAAATTATTTAAATTGGACAATAAATTTTAAATTCTCAAAGCCTATTTAATATGACTTAACAAGTGCTGAATGGCATTTTTTTTTAATTATTTACATTTTCATTATTTTTATTAAGAGTCTCATCGCCCAATTCGAAGCACGGACTAATGCTTATCCAAAGATAAGGACGGATTTCTACGAAACATGGACAAGGGCTCCTAGATATGGTCCCCTCCTAGGCTCTTACTCTTATGAATAGATTTTCCCATCTAAAAACATTCCTTTAGCTACACTCACCATCGCCAACACACCCGATCTCCTCATTCCAAGACTTAAAGCTTGTAGAAATTCAAGAAATATCTCTCCCCCACCCAACTATCTGTAATGAATCTTATGTCCTTCCCAATGTCTTGTAGTCCAAATGTTGAGCAGAAAGGTGAAAATCTTAGGGTTGCTGGGCACTGCTTTACCTGTGCAACTGGCCGACAAGTGGCATGCCTCACCATCTGCCCTTGCATCCTCCTCCTTTTTGCGCAGATTTGTCTTCATTTGATCCCCAGGGTTATTCAATATTCGATCATTGTATGCACGCCCTGTTTATTTTAACTCGGTTCGTGAGCTGCTCTCTTATACTTTGATTTCTCTAAGGTATGCACACCCGTGGAGTGACCCTTCTGAAAAACGATCCCAGAAGGCATCGCATGACACATCAAAGATGAACTGACTGCATGCTCTCTAATTGTATTAAAAAAAAAAAAGTAAGTCTATTCTTCTCTTGATTGTAATTCACCAAAGAAGGTGTGACTTCGATTTCATTCCCAAATTAGCTAATGCGACATGATGCAAAGAAAACCTAGCTATGCAGAGTATCTGTACACTTTTGTATAGTAAAAGGGGTTGGACGACCTCATAAATGAACCAAAGTCCAATTAGTGTCTACTGCACATTTTACCCTTAATATGTTGGTCCTACTTTGTCGCAATGCATTTGGAGCAGCCCTCTCCTAAGAAATCAAGTCATACACTATATAAGTTACAATTTTTTTTACTCTTACCTGAGTCAAGGTCATGCATCCAAAAGCAGTACCTAAATAGGGAAACTTGGAAGGACATATCTACATTTGGTCAAGCCATAAACCTTCTTCCATCCAATATGAGGCTCGGGTGTTACAAATTGCAGCAATATAAAATTACTCTCTCGTTGATCTCATTATTTCCAAAGAGATTATTCGTCTCAATTAGTCGTTTAGAGTTTAAAATGTGAATGGAAAAAAGAAAATTATATAGCTAATTTTCCTAACATTAATTTTCTTGAAAATTTGCCTTTATGTGGATAGATCTCTTCCAATGTTCTTCCAGATTTAAGACCCTGTTTCTTGTATCCTTCTAGTACTGATCAGGATTACTTTGCCTTAAAAACATCCAAATTCCTGAATTTCCGCGAAACTGGCGCAGAAGCCAAGGGCGCGAGGCAAGTACCCAAAGCTACTTCATCAAAATAATAGTACATTGTCGTGATTCTCAAGAGAGAGAAGACGAAAGTTACATTGAAGTCTAGGAAAAGGTTTTACCGAGGTAAAGTATAATACCAAGCAATTCCTGTTGCTGTCCGTGGCCTGTTATTATGAATTCTCTTTAGTTTTCCTCAAAAGAAGAGTAAGAGGCCATGTGTTGAACCCAGAGACGGGCACGTGATCCGCGTTATGGTTATTTCCTGCTTTGAGGCTGTTTCCAAGTTTTAGGGCAGCAACTATAGCGGTGCTATTTCAGGGGCATTAATGATAGGACTCTTTGATCTATTTCTTATGTTAAAAGTACTGATTGGGAGTGGAAAAGGAATTTGATCATCCTACTCAATTGACCTGCTTCCTCTCTGTAGACCGGTGGAGGCTATACCTGGTTCAGTGAACACCCCCAACCTGTCCTCAAACTCCTAGGCAAGTATCTCTCAGCTACAGCTTACTTTTCCACTGCCATTTTCTCATTGCCCTCTAGTTTAAATATCTCCACTACGCGTGGGTCTCCCACACTGAGCTATAATACTAGCCCCGAGTCCTTAACCTGGTAGCAACAGCATAAATGAGAAGCAACTGAAGCAAGAAGAAAAAAAATCAGCATGCCCATGCAAATATTGACTCCATCATCCACTGTGGAATGATTCTTTTATCTTCCTTGTGATAAGCTAAAACAACATATTCTTTGTCCACCATTTGATTCTCTATCTTAACTCTTTAATCTCCTCCCACAATTCTTTCTATTTTTTGCCTTCCTTTCAGTGCTGTTCTTCTCTCTAATACATGTGGTTTTGCCTTCACCGGCATATTTAAGCATCCCATAGTGCTCCATTTTAGTCTTTTCAGGCTAATTTGTATCCCACCATTAAAGTTGGAGACCAATATTAGAAAAAGGATGGCTTCTTCTACCATGTCTTCCCTCCCAAACTCACCAGTGCCCAGGTTTATTTTCCTAGCTATGTTACTCATTGTTGCTGGCTTTTGGGGCTCTGGCTTGTTGACCACAGTTCTGTTTGCAAGCATACTTTTGGTTTTGGCTTCATCCTCTCTTTTTTTCAACCTTCCCAAGCAGAAATCTGTGTCGGTGGAAGAACCCGTTGGCAAAACGGTCTACACATCCACCCCGGAAACTCAGCTACCGCACATGAACGGTTTTGAAGTGGAGAAAGAAATCCCAGAAAACAACGGTGCATTTTTTGTTGATGAGTTTTCAGCAAGATCATCAACATCGGCAGATTCACTAATGGAAAGCGAATGCATCAACCCCTCGTGTTCGAGCGAGGACGACTTTGAAGTGGAGTGGCCAATTTTTTGGGAGAAGGATTGTTGTTCAGATGGTTCAATCTCGGATGAGGAGAGCCTTATTGAGATTGCCATTCCGACCGGGCATTACGTTGGTGGACGTAAGAAGAGAGAGGTGCACAAGTTGAAGAAGATGCCTGATTCACCCCATTCAGTTTGTGAGGGAAATGGTCCGATGGATTATTTCTTATCAGATGAGGTCAGCGGAATATACTACTGCGAGGAAGAAAACTTGATCGAGATTGACATATCAATCGGGTCCATCAAGTGCTCAAGGTTTCAAATTTAATTGAACCCTGTGATGCGTAATGCCCACAGCACGACACCCGTCGATTTAAGATTCAATCTAGGTGCTTGAACTTCATCATCCCAGTGACAGAGAAGATCTATGATTCCTCAGCCCTCAGCCTGCAATCCATCAGAAAATTCTGAAGTGACCTTGTTTATCATTATCTATTGTGCTTTCCTTTATTGACTAGTACCATAATAGACACTTAAATCAGTTTAGGCTTAGAAGCACCAGGGGTAGCAGAAAATGCTCTCTTTTAAAGAACTCTCTAGGGTTTTCTGTTGTGTCTGAAATTGAATCAATAGGAAAACCATTTGCATCGCCTTCAAAATGGACCAAGCAAAACGTATTCGAGGATTATGTGCTCAACTTGGAAAAGCCTAATGAAAAGACATGTAACAAAATTGAGAGACGAAGTGCCAACAGGTTTTCAAACAGCTTCTCGTCCGAGTCTGTCAAAACATTTGATAGATTCCGGTCCAAGATCAGTGTAACTATAAACTAATATTTTGTCAGGCAAGGGCAAGACAGGCATCATGCTAGAGGTGTACCTCAGATGGATAGCTTTAAGCTTCTCGACGGTCCCTTGGATGACTCTAGGTCAAAGCCCAAATGGTTTTTCCTATGATAACACGAGTCCAAGATGAAGAAGCGCGCAACACCTTGCGCATCGTACCCCAACTGCATTGACAAACAGATTCTCAATTTCCAAGTAATACAGCCTATTTAATTGTCTTGGAGACCAAAATAAGCTTCGATGAGATGAAATATTAAGTAAAGCATGCTACCAACTGCTGCATGACAGTCTAAGGGTGCATGCGAGCGTAAGAACGTTTTCTTGGGGAAGAGTTTTTTTTTCGTAAAGCTTCTTTTCTATTTCTATTTCTATTAGGGAACAATTTTTACGAGTAAAAAAGAACCCGTTTGGTAATTACACAAAATTTCTACTCTTGGAATAGAAATGCGTTTGGTAACGCAACAATTTCTCTTTTGCATTTATTCGTTTTTTATTCTTGCCCATGGATCGCCGCCGCTAACGATCGCCGCCACCGCCGCCGTAGCCGCCGCCGCCGCCGCCGCCGCCACCGACGTCCGCCGGCCGCCGCCGCCACCACCGACCGCCGCCGCCCAGCTCATCGGCCGCCACCTCCCGCGGCCGCCCGTCGGCGGCGGCGGCGGAGGCGGCGCGGCGCGGGGCGGCGGCGCGATCGGCGATCGGCGCGCGGCGGCGGCGGCGACCGGAGGCGGCGGGCGGGCGGGGCGGGCGGCCGGCGGTCGGGCGGTGGCTCCGGCCGGTTGGAGGTGGCGCGGCAAGAGAAAGAAATAAAACAAAAATAAAAAAGAAAATTTGCTTATTTCTAGAAATTGTTCGCTGGAAGAAGCAATTTTTTTGTTTCTCGTTTATTCCCCGGCTAACTTTTCTATTCCGGGAATAAAAAACAACTTGGCGTTACGTTAAACGGGTTTATGTTCTTTTTTTTGTTCCTAACAAAAGAACAGAAATTTTGGGGAAAAGAAATGTTGTCATGCAGCCCCTAAAAGGCTAGATAACATATGGTCCTTATTTGCATATACGGCGATTTGATTTAACCTGACTCTTAGCGCACGCAACTGCCCTCCCAATTCATTATTGACTCCCCCCCCGGTTCAATACTATTGTTGAGCTCGAAGAAGGGCTTCTAAGAGCTATGCTGACCGAGTGGTAAAACAATCCCTTCCTGGGTTCATTCATCTTCTCATTACTGTTTTCCCTGAGAGCAATAAGCCGTGATGAATACAAATTACAAGAGGGAGCAACTAACTTAAGCATGGCATCACGTAAGAACTAGCTACATTCAAATTGTCTACCTCGTTTCAACGATACATGTCGAAGTTCTTTGGGATCTATAACGCCACGGCCCTCAAGCCGCAATCCAAGATGACCCCCAAATCCAAGTGGCCTTGTCATCTTTGTAACCATTGTGCTTTCAGCATTCTTTACGGCACCCTGAAGTTAGCATATTTGACTTCACAGGAAATCAAATCATGCTACTAAGCAATGCAATGCAATGCAAGATGAATAGTACATTCTATAGCAGTGTGAAACTCTTATGCTGCCACGTTTTGGGATTGCTAATGCTCGTTGTCCTCCCCGCCTTTTTTAAGTTGTTTTTTTTTTTTTTTTGGTTTTTTTTTTTTGCGTTTTTTCTCGATTATTTTTAAAACTAGGTATTTTTTCTCTATCCAATGCCATTTCTTTAACCACGCATTTTAAATGCCCCATTGATTATAGGGATGATGACAAAATTTCCTGAATTTTGACTCAATGTGTAATATAGTTCTGAAACTTTTAATTTATTCAATGTGGTTCTATTGACATTTGATATATGTTCAAGTCAATCCATGGATTATATGAAAATATTCAATGCTATTCTTATATTAAACTTCAAAGATAACATTGAATATTTTTGTATAATCCATGGACTAAATTGAACATGTATCAAATGTTTAAGAACCAAATTGAACAAATTGAAATTTTAATGATGATATTGCACATTTTGGGTAAGGTTCAAGTTCACATTGAATAAAGTAAAAGTCCATTGATCATTTGCATCATTTTCTCTTAATTATACCATTAAAACAGGATTTCATTGTAGTAAAATGACAACTATCCCTATCCATTTTTTATTTCTTTTTATTTCTCCCATATGTATATACTCGAGCTCTCTCAAACACAAACAGAAGTGAATGCTGCTCGTGTAAGGTTGAGCCATGTGATGCGCTTATTTGCAAATTTTACCTAACAATTTGCTTTTGACGGTCATTTCAACAAAATCATTTTCAAGTTTTACCTAGCAATTTGCTTTTGGCGGTCATTTCAACAAATCTCTATCCCTTAAGCACGTAATGTTTATCTATATATCAATTCTGTTTTACACTGTAACAATTCTCTACATTCGGACAAAAAAAGAATTATCTAATTTTTATGCATTTTTTGTTTATTTTTAAGCATAAATAGCTCATGTATATCAATTGTATTGTTCACTTTAGCAAATCTCTCTTAAACATATATTGTTATGTATATTAATTATTTTTTGCATTTTAGCAAATCAATTTTCAAGATCACTCTAGCATATCTCTATTAATACATTGAGTTAAGGATTATGATGAGATAATGAAAGAGTTTAACAATGGAGAGATACTCATCATTACAAAAAGTTAATATAACATATTTCACAAGTAAATGATATCAACAAATTAAAGTGTTGATACCACAAAAAACTCCAAACTGATACGTCTATGACAAATTAACGAAAAAATAATTTTTTGACTATAAAAAATCTTAAACTTGTACACCTATAACAAATTTATCTTCCGTTAGTTTTTGTTAAATTTTACTGTCAAATTACCGAGTTGGATGATATGTGGCAGTTAACAGGTGTACCAGTTTGGGATTTTACCATCCGTTTATCACAAGTATACCGATTTGTAGTTTTTCTTGGTATTAATTCAATTTACGAAAACTAATGGAGGGTGTACTTATCATAAACTTACTAGTTTTGGGTTTTTGTGTTAGTTTAAATATTTTTATCACAAATGTATCCGTTTAGAGTTTATGGTAGTCAAAAAATTAGTTTGGGGGTAAATTTGTCATATACATGCCGATTTAGGGTTTTTCGTAGTATTAACACAAATTTAAATCATGTGATCAAGTCAATGATGTGTGTGTGTTAATTAAATTTATGCTAAATAAGATGCTTACTAATAACTTAACAATACAAAAATATTATTGATGACAAGATAGTCTCTATTTGACAAATAAATATTGTTAGATGATTATAAAATAGCTCATCTTTAAAAAAAAAATCACATTACAAGCTTTACAAATAAATGAATATTAAAAATTAAAAATAATAATAACACATCTATAGGAAAAAGTTATCCATTATTACAAAAAGTCTAGACAAAAATTGATAATGTTAGAGGGCTATATTTCACAGTTGTGCATATTTATTAAATAAATAGCTGCATTATTATTGATGACTCTTAAAATTAAAACCCTACATCTGGTAGAAGTTCAATTACTCTATATTTGATGAGAAAACTCCTCTATTTGGTATCGTTTGCACCATTTTATAGTGGATAAGAATAAAGTAAGTCAAATAACATATGGAAACATCATGACAAATAATTTTGCCCTATTTCACACATAAATGATATTACAAATTGATAAATATTACTTGACATAATAGCCCATATTTAACAAACAAATAATGTAAATATGGTCTAAATAAGATGATAGCACATATTTTACATGCAAATAAACATTAGTAAATGAATAAATAAGTTACCCATTAAAAAATATTTTATCAAGAAAAAATACTGTAAAAAGACACCATGACATGATAATGCCTTATGATATTGGAGGATCATTAAAAAAAAAATTAATCATGATACCCTCTATATAATAAATAAATGACATTACAGGATCAATGAAAAATTTATCATTAAAGAGTGATAGCTCATCTCTTACAGATAAATGAGTTTTGCAACATCAATAAATTCACTATCGTTAAGTAAATAAAAAGGCCCAAAATAAAATTACCAATTCATTTCTATATCTAGAAAGCAGTGTAGTGTTAAACTTTTTAATTGTTTTAATATAGTATTAAACTTTTGCGTAAAATTTCATGTAGCTTTTCAGCCAATTTTCATATGAAATTCCTGACTTTGTGATATAGTTATTGCTAGCTATCCTACGCAATCTAACATGGACAATTTAGATAAAATTACACCATTTTACTTAATTTTTTGACTTTTCTATGTTTTTTTTCTTTCCTTGTCAATCGCCTCAGCTCAAGGATGGTGGATCCTCGTCGTGCATCAGCTATGACCTCGCTGCACCTCCTCATGTGTCCGACCAATTTAGTAATTTGGAAGGGTAAAGGCAAAGAGTGTGTTGATGTTCGACCAAATTAGAGTGCTTCATCCTGTTTTTCTTCCATTTTCTTCAGCAATTCACTTGGCTCAACTTTATTCTCCAACTCAACTCTCTAACCTCACCGATCAATCCAATGCTGCCATCTAGACACTAATGAAATGTTGTGATTGAGAATGGGATTAGATTCGTTGGTGGAGGGTTTCTGCACTCGGCATTCCCGTCACTCTGCCCTGTTCCATCCAAATCTTATCTTCCTCAATCGATTGGCTTTCTCTATCTTGTCGCCTTTATTGTGGTGGTTGTGGATGATATGAGATGAGAGATTCGATGGATGAGGTCAATTGGTGCTTTGGCCTTCATGCAATGCCTTTGTAATCAACGAGGTTAGTCCTACTAATGATGCTGCACCTCGTCCCGACTTGGGCTGCCCAAGGACTTCTTAGAGGAGGTGGCATCCAGCCGCTCGCCTTCGGAGCTTCATATTTGTTTTTTTTTTTTTTGGGAAATATTTACTAACAGCTCCTCCATGCTGCTGTGGTGAATTTGGGCTGGAGCTCAATGCTGTAATTCTCAATCCTTTCGAATTTGGGGTCAAGCTTGATGCCATGGCAGAGCTCAACATCATCCAGCTTGGCTAAGATATCAGAGCCAAGCTTAATGGCAAACAGAGCAGGGGTGGGGACAAGCCGCGACAAGGTGGATAAAGACATCCTAGCTAGAGCGAGGATTAAAAAAATTGACGGAAAAAAATTAAGGAAATGAACAATACAGAAAAAAAGAAAGAAAAAAGAGAAAAAAGAGAAATTATAAAGGTAAATAAAACTTCAAAACGACTATAAGTGAATTTATTCACGTCTTCGCCAATGTGCTGCCATATAGGATGGTTGACAAAAACTGGATTACCACATCGATAATTTCAAGCAAAAATTAATTATAAAAAATTATATTGAAATTTCATGTAACAATTAAAAGGTTTAGTCTTGCATGGAAATCCATTTAATAGATTTAGGACCGAAGTAGTAATTTTTCTAATTTATATTATGTTTTAAAAGGGTATATTAAATCGTTGTGCATATTTGATGAATGAATATTATTAAAAATATAATTAGCTTTTTTTTTTCCCAAAAATATAATTAGATTCAATTATCAACATTTAAAAAGAGTCATGCATTATTATTGGGAACTTCAATGGGATGATGAGTCATGTGGCACAATGACTCGAATGGGCTTCGAGTGAGGTGCAGGTTTCAAAGATTAACGTTCAAAAAATGTTTATTATTGTCAAGGATTGTCTGTGTCTAAAGTTTTATATGATATTTTACTACGAGGGAGAGAGAATATCATGCACAAGCAATATCAGTAAGCAAGATGTGGTAGAAATGTACGAAGGAGCAGATGATTTTAATTATGATAATAGCTAAAAAAAAAGTAGGATTTTTAGGTTTGGTTTAAGTCACTAAACAACGACCAATAATATATGTGGAGATCGGACCTGAGCAGGTCCTTAAAAGGCTCCCGGCATCAGGCAGCCGGGCCCCCGCCCACACGGGGGGGCAATGGGTCCCTGGATGGGGTTTTCAATCTTTCAGGGTTTCCCCACAAAAAACCCAAGGCGAAGCAATAGGGGAAAAGGCGATGAAGCGACACGGGGGACGGGACCCCTGTGTGAGCCGAGCCTGGAAGGGTAAGCCCAAGTTTTTGGTCCTGAGCATGACCTTACACTGCTAAGTCAATTCTTGCAGGAACACCCTGCCTGCAAGAGGCGACTTAAAAACAGGACGAAATAGTCCAAAAGTGGGGAGACAAAGGGGGAATTCCCAGGGTTACCCCCAGCGTCTATAAAATTGATCCTGGGTAGAGGCAGCTCCCACGCTTCGAAAAATATAGTGGCTGGGCCTAAAAGCCCGTAAGACTTAGTCCTGAGCAGGACTTTAAAAGGCTCCCCCCAGAACTGGGTATCCCCGGGGGGGTTAACAGGCCCAAGGGGAAAACCCGCTGGGCTTTGTTAACCAACAGGGGATAATACCCCCATTGGGCTCTTCGGCCAAACCCTTTACGGGGGAAGGATCCCACCTGGAGGGAGGTCACTATCTTCTCCTAGCATACTAGGCTGATAAACCCCCAATGAAAGGCCAGTTGGAAACAACTGGGTGGCCGGCCACTGGAGCACTCAATTGCAAAGTCTCTCCCGAACCCACTCAAATTTATAGCGAGACGGTTGCAATGGTTAACGAATTAGATCTTAACATGTGTAATTCACATTTGGTCGAATCAGCGATTAGTAAGCTATCTTGTGACGTGAGGACACTAGACAATGCCTGATTTTCACATCGTTGATTGCCAAGTACGGGCAAACATCTAGCCCATTGGAAGAAGTTAGGGACATTTGGCAGGACAGGCCTATTCTAAGTAGTCGTGCACTGAGCTTGTCAAGTCAAAAATCTCAATAGCCTTTCGAAGGTCCTGCCATCTTGAGGCACACCTACAAAGAGAATCCCTAAACACGTGCATTTGCTAGTAAATTTGAAAACTAACGAGAAATGCTATATATTTTCAAAAAATAAAGAGGCTAAAAGAGGCATAGCAACCTGTTGCATTAGGATTTGCTACTGTGACAAAAATATCCTAGATCAATTTCCTAAGAAATTTGGTGCAATATGTCATATTTTTCTTTGATGACATTGTTATGTGGGTGGGTCTTAACTTAAGCCAAACCTCTGTGCTCTAATTCAACTAAAAAATCATGCACATAGCAAAGGAGATACCTACAACAAGTCCAAGTAATCTCTTTTAAATTATGGATAAGCAACTGGACCGGTTCGATTCAGAAACTAAATTGAGTGGGTCTTACTTAGCTGATTCTAAACCGATTCACGTAAGGACTTGATTGGTTTCCATTTCTAAGCCTTAAACCAGTAGGTTTTACCCTGGAACCGTTGGCCTCATAATTTTAAACCGGTTGAAAATCAAACCTGAGAGTCACCTAACTTACCCGGATTTTTACAAAAAAAAAAAAAATTACTTGAATTCGGCTTCTCATTTCTTACTTTCTCTATTTCACTTCTCCCCCGTCAGTCTCTATTGCTTCACTTCTCGTGAATGAAGAAGATAAATGGGTTTCACCGTTTTCACTTCTTGCAACCCTTCCACCGTAAAAATTTGGTTATTGAATCTATAATATTTGCCTTATGTTTTCCCCATCTGTTGTCTTTTGTTGGTAAAGTTTTGAACTTCTTTTCTTTTTGTTGGGGGTGAAGATGCTTCAACCAACTCTAACATTGTAGGTTCCTAGCTTTTGATTTGAAATTTACCTACTTTGGAATCACTCATCCCCACCTTCGATTTCACAATTATGAAAAAAGTTGATTTCGCAAACTGTTTAGGATATATTGTTGGATGCAAATTGCGCAATCCCAAGATCTCCATAACCAGAACAAGAACATGCATAATTGGGTAGAAAGATTAACGCACCTAGGAACCATCACTCTTAAAGCGGAAGCGGAAACACAATGTTCCACGCGCAAGTCCTTCTCCTCTATTGCCCTCCGTATCACTGGCTCAATGAGGCGGCCCCCCTCACGTTTAGCGTTAGGCAAACGCTCCTTAAGTGAGGATACATGTGAAAATTAGGGTTAGAGGAGAGACTTGAGCACTATTTATAGAGTTTCCAGCAAAGCCCCCTCATTATGGGCCAGGCTCAACTCGGCCCACACTAGCCAGCCCTATATCAGACTAATTAAGAAACCTTCTATCTCACCTTAGACCAATCCTATTTTACGGTAACCGTAAAAACAGTAAATTACAATATCAATTAATTTAGTCCACATTAGGAAAACTCTTACATTCTCCCACTTGGACTATATTAATTGAAATCGTACTGTATGTGCGCACATTTGGTCCAGAGATAATTCTTAATAGTCAATCATATCCCATAAAGTCTTAAACACCGAATCATGTCAGTAATTGCATGTATACACACAGAGCCTTCCATGATCACGAGTGCTTTCAACTTTATTGATATGGATTCAATATGGTAGTGTGTCAAATGGATGGCATCTCTCATAGAGATCTCCCATTTGTCAGTCACCATTCTCTTACCTTAAGCGTCACAAAAACTTGTGCCATATTGTGCCATTAGAGAATGCCCATTCTCTTACCTTAAGCGTCACAAAAAACTTGTGCCACTAGAAAATATCTTTATGGTTCCAACGAACCCACATATGCCTTGTCCTTACGGTTAACATTTCTTTATGTATAACAAGGCATATGCACAAGGCTAATAACCGGATGCCCCTAGCCTTCACTCAAGGTTTATACAATACCTTGAGACTTTATCAATATGTATTCAACATAATAACAATACATTCAAAAATATTTTATTGAATGCAAAAGTTGATACATATCAAACAATTACTAAATGTAACGAACACAGATGTAAACTTTATCGGAGTAAAGCCAAAATAACTCCCACTAAACAACAACATCTCATGATGCTCCTAGGCCCATGCTAATGACATGTCACTCAAATACACATGGGCATAGGCCTTTAGTTAGTGGATTTGCTACCATATCATCTGTGAAAATATGCTATATTATAACGTCACCTTTCTATATTGTTTCTTTATGTTCAAAAAATTTAACTGTCATATATATAGACCCCTTGAGACCTCTGTAGTTAATAAAAATACTACAAATTTATTGTCTCAATACAACCGTATGGGTTAATCCATAAAATTAAAAACGGTCAACTCCTTAATGAGGTTCCGGAGCCTAATAGCCCAAGTAACAACCTAAAAGAATGTTACTAACTCTACTTACATAGTAGATATAGAACTTTATTTACTGCACTTCCTGTTAACATAAATATGTATTCTATTATTAATCTCATGTCATCATAACAGCCAGCAAAGTTTACATCTAAATACCGTACTAGCTGCAAGAATTGAACATGTCTATAAGTTAGCATATAATCTCTTGTCCTCTTTAAGTACCTTAAAACATTCTTGGCAGCAACGCAGTGATCGTGTCTTGAATATAAATGATATCTGCCTAGAAGTCTCGTCACAAAGACGATATTTAGTCTAGTGCAAATTCAAGCATACATTATACTTTTAAGTGCACTGACACAAGGTACACCCTTTAACTAGATTTTCTCAATATTTAAATAAGGACAATGTAATAGATTCAGTCCATCACCCTTAACAACAGGAGCAATTCCTGGCTTGTAGTGATGTATATTGAATATTTCTAATATACAATCAACAAATGTCCTCCGAGAAAATCTAATATAGTATGGCAAGAACAATCCTTACGGATGTTAGTGCAAAGAACAAGAGATGCCTCAAGGTCATTACTTGTAAACGAAATATCATATTCATAAAGTATGAGAAAGATAAATTTCCTCCCACTGACCTTGCAGTATATTAAATTACTTTGTTTCCAGCTAAACAAAAAGACAACACTATGAAACTTTAATAATATTGTCTGGAAACTTGCTTAAGACAATGAATAAGACTTTTCAGTCTACACACAAGTTTACTTAAAACATGTGCTGCAAAATCTTCCAATCGCACTATATAGATTTTGTATTAATTTGGCGTAACTCCATAAAAAAAAAAAAACTATTAATGCACGTTCACTCTGAAAGAATCTTTAAAAGATATTAGAAAGAAATAATTATTTCTTCACTATAAACTATCCACCCCTCTTTCAGAGTGAAGACTTTATCATCTTTTATGGCGTCTAATCACATACTTGATTAAGAACAATAAACAACATTTATATATATGTCGCTAAATCAACCATGTAGTGGATATTGTAATCATGCTCTCACAAATAGACTATGTAGTCAGATGGTATAACCGACCATCTTTCCCTAACAAATCTCCTGAATAAGGCTACAACCACTTCATTTTGCACTTGAGAGGTTCGATAAATTTCATCATAAACTATATCAAGAATAGTACCTTAAACCTCAACAAGTTTAGTTTATGGTACAGGAGATTCCATAATTGTCTATATCACAATTATCTGTATAGGCAAAGACAAAGACACAGTAATTTTCCATCGTACTATGATCCTTAATAGTCTGAGAGCAGCTATCCTCTACAATTACGTCAATCTCTAGACACTTTACTGTATGTGATTTCATAATTCTTGTACCTTTATTAGGGTCATAATCATTACTCTTTTGAACAATCTGAGTAAGATACAAAATAATCCGATTGGATCTGAATTGCAACACACTTGAAATTGGATTAGATAACCTCACTTCTACATGACACTTCTAAATTTAATATGATTCAAGTAATTTATGTCCAGTCCATAATTCAAAATAAGTTTATGAAATAACTTTGGTAAGAAAATATCTTTTGTATGTGAAAAGAGTTGCTTTCACAATATCAACCCATAGAAGACAAGATAAATTAGTCTTACTCATCATACTCATCACCATGTTCATTATAATGCAATTATGCATTTTGGCCAAACTTTATTGTCAGGATTTTCAGGCATAGTAATTAAATTACCACCCTAGAATTTACTAAGTATTTGACAAATGACCCTTTAAGCAATTCAGTATTGTCATACTTGCCAAAATACTCACGGCCACTATTAAGCCTGACAACCTTCAAGACTAATTCTAACCGATTTATTCTTTACCTCGATCATTTTATTTCCACAATAATCAATAGAAGTCTTTAAATAACCGTTAAGAGTAGACATAATATCAACAATGTCAACTTTTCTACTCTTCCTTTAGACATGTGTGAGATTATTCCTTAAACAGAAATTTTTGGAAACAACCTCTTCAACCATATACGAGATGTATATGCCATTAGGACTTAAACAATCTTTGCAGATGTGTCCTAAATTTGATATTAGACAAGACATAATTACAAGCCACTATGGCTTCCATCATCTTATAGCAGAAGCAGTTCGAGACAAACCACTTTTCAAGTGTTCCGAATGGAACGCTTCATGGACGATAAGCAAATTCTATTGCTCTTTTCTCAAGCAACAAATCATATGTTCACAATTTAAAATTTGTAGCAGTAAAAACCTCAATAATAGTTGAGTTATCAATTACAGAAAGGTGACCGAAAAACAAGCAATGTATATAATTCGTATCATGTGAGCACTGTGTAACTCGACATACAAGTACACATCCAGAGAGTTACACGCATAATTATATAATCACATTTGGGCTGAATACATGACATGCAGCAGTGGTGAGAATATATTCCAATCTTCGTGAATTCATCACCTTTGGGCATATGAACCACTAGGATCAGTCACTCCTCCACTACACCATCATGTATCCCTCCATGAACTAATACACAATCACTTCCTTTGGGAGTATGACTATGCATTATATCAGGAGACATCCCAATCAATATACGAGATCGAAATTTCTCGAATCCAATCAAGCATGCCACTTTGGCGGCCACTACTCAATTGAATCATTGAAACTCTCTCATATCAGGGATATGAACCTTATTTCTCACATACACCATATACATGTGATTTTAACTTTAGTGATAGGGGCATCATATCACCAAAATCACATATCATGCTAATTACATTGCTTTATTCATTAATAAAATCTTTAATCATATATATATATATATATATATATATTTAACGAACCCGAAAGACAGATTCCAATAAGATCACTGATCACAATAAATCAAGAAACTTCTCATAACGGAGAAGAAATCATCTCTTATGCACCCCGATTACATATTACCATAACAACATAAAAAGAATGCTGATCTAGAAGATCTCTCACAAATTAACATCAATAGTAATACGGGGTACACCAAATCGACAAGCCCGATAGCTTATCCATTATCACTCATGAGTTTCATAAGGCAAAACATGACTCCAAGGCTAATAGTTGATTTTAAGTAACAAATTATCATTGTAATCAACCAATGACCTATTAATTGAGTCAAACCAGAGAACCAAATATCTAAACTTTAACAATAGATACTATTGCTCTACGTAAATATTGTCATACTCCTTAACCATAAAAAATATTCAACTTAATGGACATTAACCAGTGACCAGATGAGTTTAGGTACAATATGCAATGACTTAATTGACATGCATTACCCACATTCAGCAGATGTGTTAATTAATACAATCAATTTGGTCACAGGTTCTTAAGACGTCTATCATTAAAAAATTACCAGCATGTAAAGGAGTATGCATGAGCAACAAAAGTTTCATAACCTTTTACTGTTTTTCATCATTTTAATACATAGTTCAAATACTATCCCTTAATGATCGTATCTCATTAAGCCAACTTTAGTTCACAATAATTTTTTTTTTATTAATGAATGACACTTTTATAATGTTTATGTGATAACATACCAGTAACTCAACACTTGTATTTCCAAAATCACAGAAAAGAAATACAAGACAAATACGTAAACATATACTAAAAATACATGTATTTAGGGCTTTGTATATATTTTCACATCCATAAAATCATCAAACATGTAAAATAAATATACCACGACATAGAGGATGAAGATACAAGTCCATCGCCGCCGGCCACGCGCCGAACGGACGCTCCACGCGCCCGCACGCGCCGCCTAAGTGCGCGGCGCGTGGATCTCACGCGTGGGAGCGCGTGAGGGTGCGTGAGGCGCGTCTCCGACGCCCTGGTGGCTCGTGGCCGCTCGTGGGGGCGCGTGAGGCCTCCCCCGGCGACGCGCCGCCAACCTTTTTGCTCATCTCGTCAAGCCTTGTCCGAATTTGTGATTTAATTTTATTTTTATTGAACAAAAAATTTCGAAAATCACAAATTAGGGCAAAAACTTTATGCGTTCAAGTTCTAGAGTTATGGTTGCTCTAATACCACATGTTGGATGTAAATTGCACAATCCAAGATCTCCATAACCAGAACAAGAACATGCATAATTGGAGAGAAAGATTAACGCACCTGGGAACCATCACTCTTAAAGCGGAAGCGGAAACACAATATTCCACGCTCAAGTCCTTCTCCTCTATTGCCCTCCGTATCACTGGCTCAATGAGGCGGCCCCCCTCACGTTTAGCGTTAGGTATACACTCCTTAGGTGAGGATACATGTGAGAATTAGGATTAGAGAAGAGACTTGAAAGACTATTTATAGAGTTTAAAGAAAGCCCCTCATTACGGGCCAGCCAACTCGGCCCACACTACCAAACCCCCATATCGACTAATTAAACATTCTATCTCACCTTAAACCAACCCTGTTTTACGGTAACTGTAAAAACAGTAAATTACAATATCAATTAATTTAGTCCACATTAGGAAAACTCTTACATATATTCCCGAAACATCAACTTCAAACATGCTGCAATCCACGACAAGACTATTTGAAGATGGTGCACCCAAACGTGGCAAGTGACAACAAATAAGAAGTCTCTAACATGAATTTGATGAAGAAGTTGACAATTTTCATACCTAGAAATTTGACACTAATTCCTCCATCAGAATTTTCCCGAGAGCACAGCAATAGTTCAACAAGCAAAACTAAGTTTGTAAGAATATCGACTGTGCATATGTACATATCCAGTCATATATCCTTTCAATAATTTCCAGATAGAATCAAGAGCCGAATCGTACATGTTTCGATATTTTTTTTTTATCCGAAACAATTATTTTTTAGTGAAATTGCTGTTGGTTCTGTTCATGAAGGGATGATGATTTCTTCTTCTTTTTGATCTGATTCAGATTCAAATATCAGGAGGCGTTTGTGTGATATGCATTCCGGAGTGTTGTGACCGTATCTGGTTTTACTCTATTTGGAAGTGATAAAATAATTCTTTGGGATTCATGAATCCAAACTCCCTTCTTCCATTGGGAGATTGCTGCTCTGATCCATCATCAAAGGGTCCATGCAAGAATCCCAATTCGAATGCTATAGTAATTAAATTTGATCATTTTTAACATTTGGTATGCTGACTCAAAAAGCCATCGAAATTTGATGTTTTTAAGTAGAAATTTAAGAAAATGAGCACCCACTCCCATGGCTTAAATTTCAGCTCGCTTGCTACCTTATTCATGAGACTCTTCAGCTTATTCGCGTTCTACCCCACGACAATCTCATTCTATTGGACAATGAGACTGGTGACACAATAACTCGAAGAGAGGTCACAAGGTGAGAGGAAAAATTATCCAAAAAATCCAAAACTCATCATACAACAGCTAATTTAACTTTAAAATTTTCACTTTTGCCAATTTAATTCTAAACTTTTTCATGATTTTCCAATGTAGTTCTTCCGGTGAAAATAGCCAAAATTCACTGACGTTGACATTAGCCATCCTAAATGACACGGTTGGTTAGTCATAATTGACGTGAATAATTTTTGAATTTTTTTTTCTTATCTTCTTCTTTTCCTTTGGGTATGTTTGCCTAGTGCTTTTGCAGATAAGATAGCCGACAAGCCTCCTCATCGGCCTAAGACGGCTAAAATCGCCCGCTATTGCTACGCGCAAGCTGCAAAGGAGAGAGGAAAAATTATCCAAAAAATCCAAAACTCATCATACAACAGCCAATTTAACTTTAAAATTTTCACTTTTGCCAATTTAATTCTAAACTTTTTCATGATTTTCCAATGTAGTTCTTCTGGTCAAAATAGCCAAAATTCACTGACGTTGACATTAGCCATCCTAAGTTGGGATAGCCATAACTGACGTGAATAATTTTTGAATTTTTTTTTTCCTGATCTTCTTCTTTTTCTTTGGGTATGTTTGCCTAGTGCTTTTGCAGATAAGATAGCCGACAAGCCTCCTCATCGGCCTAAGAAGGCTAAAATCGCCCGCTATTGCTACGCGCAAGCTGCAAAGGAGACAGCGACATATCCGCAAAATGCAGAAGTGAAAGGCTGAACATCGGCAACCTTGGCGGAATTCTTACGCAATTTGGGGAGAAACTTCTTGTCCGATGGAATGTACAAGAAAACATCGTACAAGAAATGGATGAGGCCGTTATGCGCCCACCCAGGTCTAGGCGAGTGCGGCCCTTGCTTGTGGCCGGTCATCTGCCGAGACTAGACATAGGTGAAAGAAAAAAGGAAGAAGAAAAGAAAAGAAAAGAAAATTAAAAAAAAATTGCAACATTTGGCCGTGCCACTTAGACGGTTACTATTGACTAGATCTTCAGGTCAGCAATTTCCGATTAAAATTAACCAGAAAAGCTATATTAAAAAATCATCAAAAATATTAAAACTTAATTGATCAATTTGAAAAATTTATGATAAATTAGACCATCATATAATAAATTCATTACTTTTTAATCAATTTTCCCAAGGTAGGGTGAGGGTTTCAAACAATAATCTCAAAAAAAGTTTATAATTTTCAAAGATGGTGCGCGAGTTTCCCGTGCGATACTTTGCTGCAAGGCAGAGAGAATGTCATGCACAAGCAATACCATTAAAGCAGTAATGTAGGAGAGAAGGTATGGAAAAAGGAGCAGACAGTGTAGCACAATCAATTGATAGATAAAGCTTTAGATCTATAGGTTGTTTCAAGTCGCAAGATGATGAAAGATGTATGTAAAAATATGCAAGTCCATAGAGCTCTCAGTTGCAAAGTCTCTCCTTGAATGTACTCAATTTATAGCAACATGGATTTTACCATGAGATAATCCATGTTTAGTCAAGATCAACGATTGATATGTTATCACGTATCACGAGGACACTAGAAGGTGTTAGATTACAACGTCAATGATCAACAAGTGCATATAGACATTAAGACCATAAGAAGAAATTAGGGATAAGATAGAGATGACCGAAAATCCTAACATTCATCTTGAGATTATACTATGTGCGCATGGACACCTATTCTATTATAGTTTTTACTTTCATACAAATTGCCAGATTGCGAAAGTACTCGTCCTACGCATCCCCTATGGTATCCAGGTATACTCCAAATCCATGTGCAACTTTGAGGAAGATGCCTTGATTGAGACTGACATTACCAGGCGATTGACATCAACTTCAAACTAGCTGTAGTACACTAAAACAAGACTTCATTTGATGATGGTGCACGCGCAAGCGCGGCCAGCGACAGCAAATCAGGAGAAGTTTCTAGCATGATTTTGATGAAGATATTGACAACTCTGGCGAACCATTTTCACACAGTCGGCAAATTGCAATTTGATCTTCTGTTTTCTGGATCCGAATCTACTGAACCGGACAAATCACGGCCGTTGATTTTGAGGGCCCGTAGATCAACGATTGTCATGCATTCGGCCCGCCGTACTCGGTCCGCCCAAATAATATTTTCCAAAGAAAAAGGATCTTGAGAATACAAAAGGACAAAGGGGGACAAAATCAATGAGACAAAACCAGCGCAGCCTGGACCCAGAATTAGGTGTGCTGGCGAAGTTGGAAAAGATAATCACCAATCCGATTATTGCTCTAGTTAAATATTAAGAGGAAAAGCCAAATCAATGGAGGGTACGGGGCTGACGTGGCATGCCACAGGGCACAGCCCAATCCATGTGGCGGGGCTTCATTGGGGCGCTCGACGCCCGCCCTGGCCATTCATGGGCGAGCTCCATTCCCACCACCGACACATCCCTTGGGCCCCCCACGGCTTAACTACTAGCATAATCTCTTAATTATACTATTGAAAATGTGATTCTATCGTAGGTAAAATGATCACATCACTTCTCCTATTATTTGCGTGGCGGACATGTGAATAGGGTCATCCTTTTCATATTAATATATTCCATGATCACATAATTTTATCTCCCCTAGGTAGCTTGATCAATCCCAAAAATGTTGTATAATCATTCCCACTAAATCTTCAATCCGAGATACTTACACCTTCGATTCTAAACAAAATCAAGAAAAGAGCTTACCCCATAATTGAGCACAAATTTAAAATGGATCAAAAGTTCAAGAATCACATTGAATTGGACAAATTAAAAGTTCGCAGGCTATATTATACATTGAACTAGTTTATGGACTAGATTATATATTAAGTCAAAATTTAGAGATCATTTGTGTTATTATTTAAAAAGAAAATCAATTTTTTTTTTTTGAAAATTCATTCTACCGGCAATCTATAGTTTAATTTATTGTACACATATCATACGTCTTATTTATGGAAGGGTGTTGCACGTTCATGTCAGAGACGATGCGATAAATCTGCTTTGAATGAATATAGAAGTGGGGCACTGAAAATGACTTTCAGCCAAGATTTGGTGGAAATTGGAATTTTATGGTTAATTAAAGACGTGCTGATTAGTTGTCAGGTGGACAGGACGAAAAATTATTAGACAGCAATATTCTCCAGCTGTTCTGGTGTCACGCGACTTGCGGCAAGTTTCTCACCCGCAAAGCTAAAGCCAGACGAATATGTTTAGCTTCACATTTACATGCACTTTGGACGAGGAGTATCATCGACTAAAGGGATAAAAGACATAAACAATCTTGGAACTGTGGCCCGATAAATAATATGATGTTTAAATTTTTAATTTATCATATGCAATCATAAACTTTACCCCATTATGTAACGCTCTTTCTGAACTTTTAACTTGTTCATTATGATATTTAAATTTGTGATACATCTTTAATTTATTTCACAAATTAAATGAAAATATTCGATATTGTCTTTTTTTTTTTTTAATTCAAGTTCAGGAATAACTTTAGATATTTCATATAATCCAGAGACTAAATTAAACATGTACAATTAAAAATGAATGAATTATATTACATATTATATCAAAATTTAAATATCATTTGTCTTTTCCCTTGTCTAGCAATAATAACGTGGTCCAAGATGTGCATCTCACGGGACCCTTTTAGGTTGCCATTCCGACAGTGACTAATGATAATTCACTCTTCTTGGTTTTGGTATCAATGGTATGCCTTTTTATTAATTGGTAAGAGGAAATATTTAACTCTTCATATGTGTGTTTTCACACCTTTTCAAATAAAATTTCTCTACTTTAAATTTATCTAATCGAGTACTTTACCTTCACAAATTTTCTATTCAAGTCCCTTAGATCAAATATGGTTGGAGTGTACCATTGAATGAAGTCGTAGTATAACGTAGATAACATTTTTTTTTCCAATGTGGCAGAATTTTATCTACATTAGACTTTCGCGTTGTCTACGTTAGTTAAATTTTCCACCATATCCATGTAAGCATCCCTATATTTTGTTTACAATGTACTTTGACATCGCTCGACTGCCATGTTAACTGAATTTGGTTGGCTTTGGATAAGAGGGACTTCATTTGAATATTTGTGACACTAGAAGGAGTTGATTAGACAAATTGGAAGCAGATAGTACTCGATAAGAACAAGTGCAAAACACAAAAGCAAAGAGTACAATTTTTCTTCCACTTAATACATTTCTTCGATGTAAATAACGGAAGATGATGATAAGCAAAAGATGCACATCCCGCAATAGACTTTTTATCATTTATAAAATATGGATGACATAACTCGTTTTCTAGATCAAATCCAAATCGTATCAAATTTGCTAAAGATGACGTACTAAATTGTGCACAAAAATGTTGTTGTATTGGATTCCTCCATTGATGTTAAGATTACTTCAATATAATCCACCAATTTGCTCAATTAGAAATCAATATTATTAGATGAATAAATAGATATAGCCGTTAAAAGACAGATTGTTGCACAATTTAACCGTTAGTGTAGAAACATTGCCATGACCAAAAGAATGGCCCTCCCACATGGACCCATCTCACCTAATACAAAGCTGGCATTGGAACATAATCCCCAAAAGCAAATATATACACACACACCCCAATCCCCTCCACTCCACTCTGTCCACTACACCCACAATCCCTCTCCTCCACTAGTCCCTCCGCACCCTCCTCCTCCACCACAATGAAGCCGGCACCGCCGCTCCCCGCTGCTGCCGCCGGCCTCGCCCTCGCCCTACTCCTCTGCCTCTCCCTCTCCCCCGCTGCCGATGCCCACAACATCACCCGCATCCTCGCTAAGCACCCCGAGTTCTCCACCTTCAACCACTACCTCACCGTCACCCACCTCGCCGCTGAGATCAACCGCCGCCTCACCATCACCGTCCTCGCGGTTGACAACGCCGCCATGAACGCCATCCTGGACAGGCACCTCTCGGTTGGGACCCTCAAGAACGTCCTGTCCCTCCACGTGCTCGTGGACTACTTCGGCACCAAGAAGCTCCACCAGATCAGCAACGGCACCACCCTAACCTCCACCATGTTCCAGGCCACCGGCGCAGCTGCCGGCACCTCCGGCTACGTCAACATAACCGACCTCAAGGGCGGGAAGGTCGGGTTCGGCGCTGAGGACAACGGGAGCGATCTCAATGCTGTTTTCGTGAAGTCCGTGGACGAGATCGCCTACAACATCTCTGTTTTGCAGATCAGCCAGGTACATTATAGACTCTCTTGCCATAATTTCTGTCAAAGATCCCACCGACACCTATCACCTGTTAATTACTATTGTTCTTGTATTGTTAGCCATACCTTCTTGTCCTTTTCACACTACACACGTGAGAGAAGACTCTGTCGCATGCAATTTGTTAGAAGTCTCCAATAATTCAATAATTTCCCCTACTTGCCCGATCAAAGAGATGTCATCAAATTTTGACGTTTTTCCCGATTTAGGATACCTTACTTAGACATTAGGTCACACCATTTGCAGCATTTGTCTAGGATCATCAATTATGCGCAAAATTTACAATGTTAAGTCATGATTTTATTTGGAAACTAAGAGGATGTTGAATTTTGATACGGTAAGTTATTGACATGATTTTATTTGCTAGGTTCTGACCTCGCCGGAGGCCGAAGCTCCGACCCCGAGCCCGAGCGACCTGAACATCACGGCCATCCTTTCGAAGCAGGGCTGCAAGTCCTTCGCCGACCTCATCTCCGCCTCCGGCGCTCTCAAGACCTTCGATGACAACCTCGAGGGCGGCCTCACCATCTTCTGCGCCTCCGACGCCGCCGTCTCCGCATTCATGCCCAAGTACAAGAACCTCACCAACGCCCAGAAGGTCTCCTTCGTCCTCTACCACGGCGTCCCCGTGTACCAGTCCCTCCAGATGCTCAAGTCCAACAACGGCGTCATGAACACCCTCGCCACCGACGGCGCGAGCAAGTACGACTTCACCATCCAGAACGACGGCGAGGACGTGAAGCTCGAGACCAAGGTCGTGACGGCGACGATCACCGGGACGGTGATCGATCAGGACCCGCTCATCGTCTACAAGATCGACAAGGTGTTGCAGCCCAGGGAGCTGTTCAAGGCGGCGGCGGACGCGCCGGCGCCGGCGCCCAAGGGGAGCAAGAAGAAGAAGGAGACCACGGCAGCGGACGAGCCGGCAGCGGACTCGCCCGAGGGGGACTCGGCGGACCAGACGGCGGACAGCAACGGCGTCGGCGGTGGCGTGTTGAGTGGGGCGAGAGTGGTGGTGGGCGTGGTCTTGAGTTTGTGCTTGTCGGTGGTATTTCTGTAAAAAAACAAAAGAAAAAAAGTGCTTTCTTTTCCTTTTCCTTTTTTTTTTTAATTTTAAATTTTATTTTTTTCATTGGTGCATGTGTGAAAAATTTTATATTGGAACAAATTGGTCAATTTGGAGATTGAAGATGGGTGGGGATGGCAGAGGGACGTGATTGTGAATATAAAAGCATGGGTGTCCTTAAATTGAGATATCTTTGATAATTTATTATCAAAGAGAGGTGGGGGCCATGTGACAGATACTGTTGATTTTTGTATCATTGACAATGAAAAAAGGATTTAATAAAGAGAAATGGGGTCCGGAGAGAGATATTTATTGAGATTTGTTTGATTTGTTGTCCTTTCGTGTAAATTAATGTTTGTGTCTGTTTTTCCTTTCCTTTTTTTTTTTCTAATTGTTTATTTGAATCTCCACCTTGGATGGATTAATGTTCAAGAGATGAAAATATTTGTTTTTCTTATAATCAAGGACACCACCATAATTAAGCGACTATTCGGAACGGTCCATTGTGGATGTAATAAGAGGATAATCAAAACTCGATCAGTGTCTTATTACAAGATTACTTAACACTTGGTGGTGTGGGTTATTGTCACCTTAATCCATGTCCAGATCCATACTTAACAATTAAACTAACTTCATAAGTATTGTCTCTCTAACAATTAACGTCAATCATTGATATCCATAGGGAAAAAAATCCATATTGAACATCATTGACTTGGATAATTATACTATCAGTAATCAATTAACCATCTAAATAAATAGTAATAAAGGTAGCTTCTACAAATATAATATACATAATTCAAGTACCATGTAATATCTTTTTTTTTCATGAAATAGTGAAGTTTTTAATGTCACAATAGAAGGAAAGAAAGGTGAAGGGGACGCAGATTATTGTATAGAAAGAGATAGTCGCCAATAAGTCACCTCACTCTTCATTATAAGCTGGCATGCACATGCTATCTCAGCATGTATTCCATGAAGAATGTATGGTCTAATGTCACTTCAATGATTAAATCAACTTTGGTTTGAAAGATTGTTAGAACTTAGAAGAATTCAGAAAATAAAATATAATGAGCATGTGCTCGCTTTGATTATAAGCATGACCTTTACTTTTGCTGAGTCAAAAAGGGGAAAAGATCCAAAAAAAAAAGAAGAAAAGAAGATATGAAATAGTATTAGTTTATACATATCTTGCGCAATGATTTAAAATGTAAATCATGTCGTCAATAGAATTCAACAGTGCTTGCTCGCACGAGAGCTGTTATTGCATCCAATTTCTCATCTTTTGCAAACTGAAGAACAACATTGGCAAGATGCAAGGATGTTGAATATACACGAAGGGAAAAAGCTACAGTGTACTTCCGGAACTACACCTCCATGAATCTGATAATCTGCTGCTTGTTAGCTCCTCTACATTTATTGACTAACTTTACAAGTTTGATGTGGTAAAATATGTCCAAACTATGCACGGATAATACAGATGGTAAATTGAGATGTCGGTGCATGAGAATCAAATGCCACAACATACAAGAGCGCAAAACACCGCGAAGAAACATAGACCGGATGATTGCCTGAATACAACGGTTACTGATTCAACGCTCTTCTGCTCCAGATTAATTGCTGAAGTCTGCACAGCGGATATTGTGCCTCGCAGCGAGATAATGGACACCAACTGGCCCTTCACTGCCATATGGGTAGAGCTCTGGTTGAACCTTCCTTCGTTCTAGTTCTTTCAGCAAGGGCGTAAATACTGCCCAAGCTGCATCGAGTTCATCACTCCTGATGAACAGTCGATGCTCTCCTTTTGTAGCGTCCAAGAGGAGCCTCTCATATGCATCGGGGCCTTCACTTGGGTACCTTCATGAGGAAAATATCTTAGGATTGTAATGTAATGTGCAGCCAATTCATTGTCATGAATGAAACAGAGAACACGAATGAGGGCACTGGATATCCCACTCGGAGTTCCCATCATGTAGCTCATCATGCCATCACTAAGCAGAAGATATTTATCGTAAAAGCCAAGTATTTTAAGTAATCCAGCATTGGAAATTAAATTTTTTCTCTTCTTTTGCATCATATCTGATGACCTTGTCTTGCTTTTGTGCTAATAGATAAAAGGGTGGAGACTAGAAGCCAGCACAACTATCCCAGTTCGTTCCATTAAGAATCTTAACCCCACTGCAGAATGTCTGGTTTGAGCCATAGCTAGTCAGAAATTAAGTCTCTCTCTCTCTCTCTCTCTATAAGCTCAAATTACCGGGGGATATTTGAAGAATCTTACCTCGTTTTGAAAAGCAAGTTCAGGTCACTGCAGTCTAATCTCTTTCCAAGTCCTGGAACCTTATTGTTGATCTTTAGGTAGATAGCTTCATCTGGCTGTACTCGAATCACAAGCTCGTTCGTAGTCTTGTCCAAATCAGTTCCAGAGTTTCGATTGTACAGATTACCAGGAACATGCCTGAACTGCACTCTGATCTCTGCACTGAAAATCATAGATATACGATACATTTCAATCTACTGTTTAATCTAGACAGCATCCATTGTCAAAGAAAACGAAAAGTGTATGGTACTAAGTTTTAGCTACCGCTTTGACTGGAGAGCTTTGCCCGCAATCATCATGAAGGGAACTCCATCCCACCGTGCGTTATTAATGAAGAGAGTTGCAGCTGCAAAAGTTGGCGTGAGGCTATTTTTTGACACGGTTGGATCATCAGTATAAGCTGGATATGATGCATTCCCCTCACTGCAGCCCTTATATTGGCCCACGACCACATCTTGAAGACAAAGAGGTTTAATAGAACGTAATACCTTAACCTGATTTAAATAATGTCGAAGATTTAGTCACTGGAATATATAAAGGAACCGCAAGATGACTACTCTTGCTTGATTTATGGCCTATAGAAGTTAATGGAGTGATAATAGCAGTTGTTGCATACATATAAGACCATAAAATTCATGTTATTTTGGTGTTGGTCGTATGGAATTCCTCCAATAATTAGTCAATTATGCCTTCCTCTCACTACAAAATCCCTCAAAAGGAATCGATAAAAGAAAACATTTTCCCACCTTTTCATTCCTTATGTCCTCAGCATCCAGGCTGACAGGTGTCTCCATTGCAAATAATGCTAGTAAATGTATTAGATGATTCTGCAGTATATCCCTTATTATTCCATAATCATCGAAGTATCTGCAAAGAGAAGCGCATAGAGAAGCAACGGATCATGGTGATGTTCCCATTAAGATGATCACATAGTTCTGGGGAAGATATAAGACTAACCTGCCTTGACCCTCTGTCCCCAAATCGTCAGAGAATATTAGTTGCACATTTCTTATGTAGTTTCTGGACCATAAAGGCTCAAATACCAGATTTGAAAAACGAAGTGCTAAGAGGTTTTCAAATAGCTCCTCGCCCAAGTGATGGTCAATTCTGCGGGAATATCAGATGTGTCCAACATCAATGAACCTAAAATTTTACAACCCGTAGGTATCATGCTAGATGTATACCTGAATATTTCATCCTCAGACAAATATTGTCTTAAACTTCTTGTCAGTGCTCTGGATGACTCTAAGTCACGGCCAAATGGTTTTTCAACAATGACACGGGTCCAACCACTAAGGGAAGAAGCACGACGCCTAGCACATCGTACTGCATCAACAAACAGACTTGGAGGAGTGGCTAAGTAATAGAGCCTATTGGAACGTCTTCCAGCCTGAAATGAGATTTTATGAGATTATATTCAGCTTGCCATCACTTGCTGAGATGCTAGATTGTAGCTGATCCATAGTCTATATTTGCACAACAGAATAAGCTCGACTCCCTGGGGATTCTAAATCTACATTCTTTATGTGATTTATGCTAATCCCTTGATACAAGCTTTTATAGAAGCATAGTCCAAAGAGATAATCTAAGTATCAACAAGTACCTCTTTCTCCTTCAGAATATTGTCGAGCTCAAGGAAGTGCTCCTCGGAGCTATACTGACCCGAGTGGTAAAAGCATCTCTTCAAAAACTGATCCATTTTCTCACTACAGTTTTCCCTGTATGGAATAGGTGATCAACACAAGTGAATCACAAACTTAAGAATAGTATCATGTAAGACCAGGCTACATTCAGATTGTGTACCTCTTGTCAATTCTACATGTCAAATTTTTGCTAATGGATTTCCTCAGCTCATCATGAGTCATTGTACTCCGTGCATAGCCAAAAATCATGAAATTCTATAGACCGGCAAAAGAAAATATAAGACATTAAGCTAAATGACAAAGAAAAGGACAAAAAATTCAGGTCAGATAATGGATAACAGATGCAGAATAAACCTCGGGGAGATGATCTTCATAAAACAAAGCAAATAGTGCAGGGAAGATCTTGTTCCTCGCTAGGTCCCCTGAAGCTCCAATAACAACAATGCTAAGAGTTGACTCTTCCTCTCGTGACTCCTTAAAGGCCAGAGAGCTCTCTTTTTCTCGAGTTTTAACAGGATTAGCAGTCAAAGGATGTGTCCGGGTGCCCTCTGCATCAACCAGCCTCATATTCAGATACCTTGGACTAGTTTATGAAGCCAGACAATAAATTTAGGAATAGAAAAAATAAACCACTTTAAATTTCATTGAATTTTGACTCTATTTTTTAGTAACACAACGTAGGCAAAACACTTCTGACAAAGACAACATCCTGAACAGCAAGAGGAGAATGTATTTAGCTGCTATCAGGGATTGCAAAACAACACGAAGCCAGCAATAGACACATCAGATTTTTAGGCCCGAATCAGATTTGTCATGCATTGACTAGATCTTGGTAGCATTTCACTCATCAATTTCCATTACATCATAGAGGTCAAGGATGTTAAGGGAGTCTGATATGACCTGTTTGTTCTGCAAATACCAAATCAAAATATGATGAGTTGTGAAAAAACAGGTCAAGAAACATGAGATCCTGATGGTTGTCCAGCAATAAATGATATTTGTTCGTGAATCAGGAGAGAGAAAATGGCAAACCTAATGTTTACTTACTTTTGAGATCCGAGCACAGAGGTAGAATTGGAAGTCTCACTATTTAGGACCATTCCTTTAATTAGGACTGGAATTTCAATAAAACTATGCGATAGATGACACTGTACGAAACGGGGACGAGAGTATATCATACAAGAACGTAGTAAATTCAGTTAGCTGCGTACAAAAGACATCAGTAATTTACTATTATCTATCATCTTGTCACACTCTTACGGTTCCCCTGCATACGGATCCAAAGTGGACATAATTATACATACATCTATAGTACCAAGCAAGATTACAACTGTATGCTGCATTCTTTTTTTTTTTGGGTACAGTGGTCAATCAAGCATGCCTCAATTCTTAAATCCGGAATGGCTCTCAAGAACTGAAATCACCTTTTGACTAATCACTACCCCATATCCACAGTACGGAAGATCAATCCATCGCGTTTAGCAAAACCAACCAATCATCCGAAACTATTATTTATGACATTTTCTCGAACAGATCATTCACTAGGAAATCAAACTCTCAGACGCCAAAAAAAAAAAGCATATGCTGGTCAAATGACCAACAATTTTCACGTGCACAAGGCAAGTGAAAAAAAAAAAAAGAGAGAAAGAGAAACACACCAGTCTGCAGTGAAACGGCACCCGGTGGGTGCACATTGGACGCTTTGAGCTCAAACTTCCCGCCATTTTTACTTCTCTGACATGACCAGGTCGTGAAGGACGTTCTTCCTGGTATCGTCTCGTGATCGAACGAAGAGCAAGAAAAGGCAGCTGAAGAAGAAGAAGGAGAACAGGGACTTAAACGTAAAGCCATGTAGAGAACTGGGCAGAAGCTAAAAAAGATGGAAACTCTAGTTTCTCTGTTTTGTGGGATTATGAGACGGAAGCAATCATTTGAACTGTTTATTTCAAGGAAATATCTTCAGCCAATTATGCGGGCTATACCCATATATGATGCATATCTACTTGCCCTTCAACTTGTTCTGGTCGAGCAGCCTCTGCCATCAGTGTTCACCAAACTCCATGAGAGACTTAGGTACTAACTGCAAGATCTACTCTCTCTCTCTCTCTCTCTCTCTCTCTCTCTCTCTTCTCTATGTAAAGATTGGTTTGACCAAGATCATTTGACTTACAGGTGGCCAACGCAAGGGTATGTTCAAGCTCCTGGTCTGAAGGTAACAGTTTCCTTTATAACTTCAACAAGGATTTTTATTGATTAGTACATCAATCTCATGAGACGTGCGGGAACTGGGAGTAGGAATTTAATTTATATAGCTATTGACATAATAAAATATGTCAAAAGGTTATCGAAAAATAAGGTTCAATTTGGGTTTTCAGAAAATCAGGAGCGAACCAAACTAAATTATGAGCAGTTGAAACGAACCGAATTGCAACCCCTTATTCGGTTTGGTTTGGTTTTTGGATTTTCCATTTTTCGCTCTGTCTACTAGAATTGAATTGAATTAGGGGGTGAAAAAGAAAGATTTTAAGTTGGGCGTTCAGTTTTTGTTGAGAATTTCGGTTCGGCTAGGTTAACCAAACCGAACCGGAAAAAAGAGAGAGTAACTTTTCCATTATCCAAACCGAAAAACCAAACTGAACTGAAAATGCATAAATTTCAATTCGGTTTGGTTTCAGTTTCAATTCAGTTCTAATACCTTAATGGATACCCATTTATATATCCGGCATCACATAAACTTCAATTACCTCACTAACGGAGATTGATTCGTAGACAACGCTTCCTTCACAATGGAACAACAAATAGATGATAGAATAACACGTTGTCGTGTTAGGAAGCATCATGTTTCAACCTACCATAACAAGTTCCCATCAACCGTTGACATAGTTTGTTACAAAGTGTCTTACTAGAAAATTTGCCAGCGACAGAATAAAACACCAATGAGACTTCTATCTCGACGGTCGACACATTGACTCTTTTTTTTTTTTTCCTTGGGAAAAACTTTGAATTCATATGTGTTTATACCGTCTGTTAATTGTTATTTCGTATTCACAATAAGCTGTCCCCTTTAATAACTATAAAATTTAATGGAATTTACTGGTTAGATAACCGAGTAGGATAAGTCCTGCAACATTCATCAGAAGATTGAATTTTCTTTTTATGTGACTTTTACTCTCATTCTATAGCAACCTGTGACTTTCGGATAGCAAACCACTAACCACATGGCTGCTCCAACGATCCGAAGTTGTAGTGGATTTGTTGATTCATTTGACGATCGTTAGCTGTTACCATTCATTTCATGCAACTTTCGGATCGGTGGTCATAGCCTCAGATCACGCCCTCGACACAGAGAGGCAGTGATGTTCACTGATGAGGCCGAGGTCCAGCGGGTGTTGGCATCGGCTAGAAAGGATAATAATCGCTAATAATCGCGAAATCATTAGAGAGGCTACCTCTTTTCGCAACACAAGCAGAAACAGAAGTAAGCATCAGATGCTGCTGGTGCTACTCCGGCCTTCCGGGAATGTTCGAGCATATGTAACAACATTTATTGCCACCATACCTTGTTTTACTTGTCCAAAACCAGGACAGTCCTCGCCTTTTGCCTTTGCCTTTGCCATGTAATAGACCTCGTCTTTTTGATCGGAGGGATACGCATCAACATATTCCTCGATCGGCAGCCACCGCGCAATCGAAAGGCTAATCATATGGTCTAGTCAAAACCTTGAATAAGCGCACTGAAACCAAACCTTGAAGCTGGGGAAATTGTTTGATAAACTCGTTCTATGGACGGTCAAACTGATTAGAGCGTGCCAAAACATTATTTATGAGATTTACGAGGCGGTGAGGAGTGAACTGTCCCTTGATCATTTGAATTTTAAGCACAAAGTATTCTTCGGGATCGGCAATTTATCCCAGCAGCCTCGATTTCTTGCCCCTGTTTCGTGATATCGAAAGAAAGAGGCTGCCGCACGCAAACAAAGGGCAAGTCCGACTTGGTGTCCTACGATTCGTCGGGTTGCCTGCGACCGGGAAAGCACGGAGGAGACCCGTCTGTCGCAAACAGAGAGTGTGATAATGTGGCCCAACAAGCCCAAGCCCAAGCCCAAGCCCAAGTATAGTCTTGTATTAGCCTCAGCCCGTTAACCCATTCTCTCATCTCCTTCAGCAGCTTCGACGAAATTTAAGCATTAAAGAAGACGAGAAGCGGCGGCGACAAAACTGAAGAAAGAGAAAATAGAAGTGAAGCTCGTTCGCAAGAGGAAAGGAGGAAGAGAGAGAGAAATTATTCACGTGAAGCGAAATTCGAACGTCCCAACAAGCTGAATCATCTACTAATTGCAACACCAAGTAAGTATTTAAAGTGGTCATTTATCTAATTGGATTAATTTTCTGATTTTGGGCATGAGTTTTAATTTATGTCGATTTTGAGCTATGAAGTCCAAGTTCATCGGGCTATGTATATATATGGAAACGAAAGATTAGGATGTTATGGAGCGGGTTTGACGAAACTCGATTTTGAAGTATGGTTTGTTTAGAACGAAATTCCGAAGTTTTACATGCGAGTTTTGCATAATGGATAATATGTGTAAGTAAAAGAATGAACACGCCTTAAACAGGTTACTCATTCACGCATAAAAGTCGGTTTATTGATGATTAAATGTGGTTTAGTTGAGTCGTTCATTAAAGTTATATATTACTTGATTTTTCATATTGTTTTCTGATAAATTAATGGTAATGCGAGTGTGACAACTCGAGTAACCACTGTGATTGGTTTTCGGCATTTCTCAAGTGAATGATACTATTTCTTCTTTGATTTTGTAAACTTATATTTCAAAAATGAAATGGATTTATTATGTTATGAGTTAAGAACGAACATATTTCTTGCATAAATTGAATTGAGCATTTACTACCATTTACATATTAGATTTGAAAATGTTATCTTTTGGGACAGATTCATAAGAAATTCCTTATTTTAAATATGGTTTATAAAATGTTATATATTGATTTTTGAACTAGTTTATGGAATGGAGTTTGAAATAGTTTGGGAAATGTATTATGATATATACAATGTGATTTAATAGAGATTAATCAATAGACTTGACCATTAATATTTGAATCGTGATGGTAAAAAATTGTGATTTGGTTATTAAACCTGAGTTGTGAGATAGTTTCTAAATTCGGCTATCGATTTCTAATGATTGAGGTTGATGGATTATGCTCAGTGTTTCTATGAACCCATTGAGGGGTATGTAGATATGTACATACTAATCTAAGATATCTTTGTGAGTTGAGCCATCAATTAACAATAAGTAGAGACATAACCAAAGAGGGCATCTTAATCACCTTGTCACTAGCATTATTCATGACCATGACTAGATACTTGAGAATGAGTTTAGTTGATGGAATGGAGATTGATCAATAGACTCAAGATTATTGATTATTTGTTTTGATATTAGCAGTGAAAATGATATTTCTACTATCAATATAGTTATGTTGAAGCAGTATATAACTTATTTTTGATCTTGTAAGTTTGACATATTTTAGATTTGGTGTAAATGAGTTGTGATTTGGTTTTGTATATATGTGTAGTGACTGTTTGATTCATTTAGAAGAAATGTATCACTCACTAAGCCATGATAGCTCTTCCTTTTCTTCTTATCATGTTTTTCAGGTCTCTAAATTAGTAGCTGATAGAGCAAGAGCATTATCATGGGAATTATTGGGATATAGTTTGAGACTACGTCCTTTTTTTTTCGAAAGGATGACCGTGTCACTCCCTTATCTTTATAGGATTTGGGGTGTGACAAAAAGCGAGTTTAGCTTGGTAAACTACGATTCATGGGGATGCCTACGACTAGAAAACCAAGGAGGAGACTCATATGTCTGATTCCATAACAGGTAAATGGACAAGACTAACATTTTTCTTCAAATTATCTCCATAATCTCTAATTATAACATGATCGTGAGCCATACCCTGACGCATAGCAAGCAATAGCAATGCAGCAGAAGTACTTCAAAAGGAACTAATATTACTGCCCGATTTCTCCTCTCTACTTGAATGCCAGAACCTCAACCCACCATTTTAGTCAGAACTCGAAGTGGAGAGCAACTTCTGCGGTTTAGTGCTGCAGTGCAACTTACTCCCGTTTCTTCCAGAATGGGAACTCACAAAACATTTACTGTCTAGGTGTAGCCAAAAGGAGTCCAAGGAATGACATTGAGAGTGCACAGTCATGTCTCTTTTCATTCAGAACAAAAGCAGTTACGGCCACCTCATGCAAAGCATCTGCAGGGGGAGTATCATTGGTTTTGGGGAGCCAGCGCTTGAGCATCAAGTAATCCAGTTCTGCATGGTGGTACCTAAATCCTTCCAGCCGAGTTCGCATGAAAAGAAAAATCATGAATATTATTGGTACAGCATGAAAGTGCTTGTTGTTGCTGGATAAGAAGCATGTCCTCAAAATAGATCTATCACAAGCCAAAGTTACCGTAATATGTTCCACCGTATGCGTGGCCACAACAAATCATTTAAACAGGTTTGAAAGACAACCTTAGAAATTACAATAGTAAAAATGATTCTGGTTCTAGAAACAGCCTCGTAGAAACAACATTAATCCAAATCAGACTCTCAGAACTTTACATAAACTACTGCAGCAGCACAGAAAGTGAATCCGCTTCATGCTATATAGTTAGTGCATCCATGACAAGTAGCAGAAGTTCATGCAACATCCCAACCAAAAAATTCTCGCCCACTCCCGGTGGACTGAGTCCATTCTAACCATTGCACAAAACTTGCATCATTCTTCAGATATTCAGGGTCATAGCAGTGGATATATCTTCTCTGGCCACTCCCAGTAGTTGTGGGCAAAGTACCAAAATCATGGTAGCCACCAAGCAAATCTTCATCATGTAATAGAATTGCTCATTTTCGAAAACGAAAGATTGTGCTGCATACTTCTCCATGGGCATCCACTAGAACAAAAGTAGAATCCATTAGTTCAGTTCATAGATTTGGCCAAAGATAGAACTAACAAATGATTGACTTTTAACACCCCTAGTAAATGGGTGGATCTGAATAGACAATCAGTGAAGTCACTCATCGTTGATGTGCTTAAGAAATTTATACATCAGATTTTACTAGATTCATTGTTTAGCACAAATAAGTAGAGTTGTTAAATAGTCGGGTCGGGTCGGGTTTGAGTCGGGTCATTAATGGTTCAACCCAAATTGACCCATCAACCCATTTATGACCCATTTATGCCTAATGTAAATTTTCTGACCCATACCCAACCCATACTTGTTGATGCCTAAATTTTAATTAGGTTTTTTTAATTAATTAGACCTTTTTATTATTTTCCTTTCTTTGGATAAAAAATAATAATAAATAAATAAATAAAAACAAAAAAAAATAGTAGCCTTTGGGGCTGGGCCTCCGAGCCCAGCCCCTCCCCTCTTTTCTCTCTCGCGCGGGCCCTCATGGCCCGGCCCGCGCAAACCGGCCCAGCCCCCCCTCTCTTCTTCTTCCTCCCATCTTCTTCTTCCTTCCTCCTTCCGCCTCTGCAAGTCACGCGCGGCGACGAAGACGCGCTCGACGACAACCTACAGCAGAGAGAGGAACGTAGGTCGGTGGCTGAGAGGACGCAGCATTGAAGGCGAGCATGCCTCCGTGGAAAGGGGAAGATTTGACGCCGGTTCAGCCGCGGGGGTCCGGCCGGCGTGCGAGGGCCGACGACCGAACCTCCATCGACCGTCCTCCTCCTCGCCTATAAAGGGCAACACCTCCGTCACAAGAACGCAAGCTCAGAAACCCTCCCCGAGAGACTTCAAGTGAAGGATTGAAGAGTGAGCGAGAGAGAAATCCGATCGTCTGCTTGAACGACCTCCCTCCGAGAGACTTCGGGGGAGGCCGACGGCAAGCGAACCCGGAGAGAGAGTGATCGAAAGTGGGCGAGCGTCGCAAGCTTCCCCCGAGAGACTTTAGGGGAGGCCCAAGAGCTCGCAAACCCAGATCTGAGGAAGAGGGAAGAAATCGGAGCCGGAGGAGAGGAGCCGGAGAGAGGAGGTTCCGGAGGACTAGATCTGAGAAGCCGAGGACCCGCTGTCGCTGCCCCGTCTCGTCTGTTGCTCTAGGCAGCCGCCTCCACCACCAACGACGCCGTCTCACTGACCAGCAACGCCGCCGCGCCATACCCTCTCCACAGACAGGTATCAACCCCGCTTGGCCGTCGCCGTTTCCGCTCGAAACCCTCCTCACCGCCTCGAGCCACCGTGGGATCCAGTCTTAGGTCACACTCTGTCCACTGTTCCCCTCTGCATCTTCACCGGTCACCGTTGCCCGAAACCCTAGCCGCCACCCCTGCCTGCCTGCCATCGTCACCATCGCCCTCCGCGAAATCCTAACCCTTGACCGAGGAGACCTGTCGCCGCCGTCGTCATGCGCCGCACCGCTGTCCGGTGACGTCCCTGACCCCTCCACCAGCGCCGCGGACGAATGGAGAAGCCAGTGATCCCGCGTCAGGTCTAGCCGGGTCGGGCGCGGTTCGCGAAACCGGGTAGGGTTTCGCAAACCCTAGGCGGCCGAAAACCGGGTCAGAGCTGGGTCAGGCACACCTCACCCGGGTAGGGTTCCGGTCAGCTTGGGCCATTCGCGCGTGGGCCGGCTATTCCTTGGATTAGACCCTTTTTAGAAAATAGGGTTATTTGGGCCGGACTTGTTTTTAAAAGAAAAAAAAAACAAAACAAAAATCCCGGGTTGGACGCAACGAGTCTCGGGTCGATGACCCGGTCGGACCCAACACGGGAATCCGACCCGGGTCTTTTTTTTTTTTTTTTAAATAAATATTTTATTATAAAATAATTTTTTTAATAAAAAAATATAATTTATTTTCCAAAAAATAAAAATATGAAAAATATCCATATTTTCCCAAAAAAGCCAAAAAAGAATTATATTTTCCAAAAAAAATAAAAAATCCAAAAAATGCTTTTCATGTCCAAAAAATGAGAAAAATACCCAAAAAATGTTTTTCTTCCAAAAATGCATGGAAAATCCCTCAAAAATCCAAAAAGCCTTAAGATTTAAACAATATTAGGTACCGAAAGGGAATTAGTGATTAACTAGTGTAATCAAGTACCCGATCCTAATTTCTCTGGTTGCGCAGAGCAAGTATTTCTCCCGATACTTCGCTTGGGTTTCTAATCGACCCACCCAAAATCGATTAGTGACGACTCCTTTTTAAATTAACTCACGGGTTAAAAACTTAGACTATTAAAGTTGTGAATTGGTGGACTTGGGAGAGTACGGGCTAAAATAGACATAGCCGAACCATTAGCCTCCGCAGCGCTCGTCCGATCGGGCGCCGAAAAAAAAAAAAGAGGTCGTGACAATACCTGACCCAACCCATATTAATAAATTATTTTCATATTTAACCAAATTTAGAAAAACTTATACCTATGTTTTTTTTTTAAGATTATATTACTAAAATACTTCCAAGTTTATTTCTTATATATATTATTTTTTAAATGGTATTACTAAAATAGTTTTATACAACACAAATTTAATGAACAATTTTTATAATTTTTAAAATAATTATTTTAAAAAATCAAATTTTTATTTTTAAATTTTTATTTTTTAAATATAATTTTCTTTTCTTTTTCTTTTTCTCTTTTTTTTTTTTTTTTTTTTTCTTCTTCTTCTTCTTTGGCTAGTCGCCGGCGACCGGCCACGAGGCGAGCCTCGAGGCTCGCCCGGATCGGCGAGGCTCGAGCCTCGCTTGACGCCGTAAAGCTCGAGTCTCGCTAGATCGGCGAGTTCGGCGAGGCATCCGCCTCGCCCGGCTCCGAGCTCGAGGCTCGCCTAACCGATCGGCGGCCATCGCCGTGCCAGCGATCGGAAGGAGGAAGGAGAAAGAAAAAAAAAAGAAGAAAGGAAAAAAAGGAAAGAAAAAGAATATAGAAAATTAAAATAAAAAAAATTATAATTTCGATTTTTATAAAAAAAAATAAGGTTTTGATTGAAAATGGGTTCTCAATCCAACCTATATAAGACCCACCTATCTTAAGTCTTTAATTGTGAAACCCATTTAATTACTTTTGTCAAAAACAAGTGACCCATATATGACCCATTTATGATTTAAATGGGTCATATATGGGTTTAAGACCTATTTTAACACCTCTACAAATAAGCAAGAATGCAAGATCAAAGCACACGGCGCATATTGTACAAGACAACCCGAGCAAAGATTTAATGAGTTTAAAGTCATCCTACTACGACCAAAATCTAGAAGTTTTGCAAGGGGTGCATTTTACCCGGGCTACCTTGATCTCTACATACATCCTGTTTCTTGGGAGGATATGGTTTTGACTTGTGCTTAAGCTTGCAAAAGAAAGACCAACGCTAGATTTCCGAAGTCTGCTTTGTGGATTTGCCTGTGATCGAACATAAGAGATAGCATCGCAAACAGGAACATCAGAAGGCTAATTACAGAAAAAGGCTTTAAATGAAGACCAAAACATATTAATGCTTCGCCGAATTCAGTGTCCACCTGTAGAACATAAAAGAAGTAGGCTTTAGTTGGAATTCTCAAGTGAATGCCTCAGAGAATAAGCTTTTCGAAACGACATAAAACTGATCACTTACTCCTGTTTTTCCCTCTACTTCTTTGATAGCTGCTTGACATATGTCCTCACCCTACGGGGATAGAGTCACAGTCAAACCATTGCAGTACATATTGATGCTTCTGCCGTAGCACTTGACATCATAAACATACTCACCATGTTAACAACTCCATTGGGGAGCACCACACACTTGGACATTCCACTACTCACTTTGACAACAAGCACCTAGACGGGATCAAGGTTTTTATTAGAATCATGTGGAAAATTGGAGGTAATAGTTATCGAGTAATCAAATTAAACTAATTGAAGTAATTAACTTGATCAGAAAGTGAGTTATGATCATTTCTTGATTTAATCAAATTAAACTCTCTCTCTCTCTCTCTCTCTCTGCGCGCGCAATGAAATGGAATTACAAATTTCCACTCATTAATGTTGTCTAATAACCGGTGCAATTAGAAATCAACACATCGCTTGTTCCTCAGTCATCCCTGAGAAGGATGTATGTCAATACAACCGACAAAACCATCACGATGTTAATTGCAATAGGGCAAATGATTTGGAGAACAAGATTGATAATTTATCATATCAAATTGTGCTAGTCATTATAATTAGGAGGGCCTTTCAGTTTCCATGATCTAGAAACTCCCTATTATACATTGTTAGAGAAATTGATTCGCTTCTGTTGCTTTGCCTAAAAAGAATTTGGAATATAATTTTAAAATAGAGACCATCTCTCCCAAGAATTAAAGATAGTCTCAAACACCCTGTTTTGCATTGTTAGAGAAATTGATTTGCTTGTGGTGCTTTGCCTATAAAGAGTTTAAAAAAGAATTTAGAAATAGAGACCATCTCTCCCAAGAATTCAAAAATAGATCCCTCTATTTGTCATATACTCCGTACAAAAAATAGAGTCTCTATTTTTGAAAAATAGATCAATCTATTTGTCATATATTCCACACAAAAAATAGAGTCTCTATTTTTAGAATATAGACCACTCTATTTCTCGTGTATTCCATACAAAAAATAGTCTCTATTTTTAAAATGCTGACTCTATTTCTGATGTATTCCTTACATCACAATTTAAAAATAAGTATTTAAAAATAGAGACTCTATTTTTAAACTTCTTGCAAAGGATGGTCTCTATTTTTCATCTTTCCCTTTTAGCGCTTTGCCTATAAAATGTGCACAAGATATTCTCGCGCAAAAGCACCGCTCTCCCTCGGTTGTCTCTGCCGCGTTCCCTCCCATTTTTGGTTGCTGGGTATTTTCGCTTTCTCGCTTAGCTTTCTTTTCCGTCCCATGCAGTCGCTGTTTCATTATGGGTGACCTCTTGTTCCTATCGGTTTTATGAAAAATTCCCAAGCCTCTATTTCATGACCACGCATGATTTGGCTGTAATTTGATTTCGAAAGCAATTTGATTCGGTTTGGAATTTTAAAAGGGTTGTCTCTTCAATCCAATCAGACTTTCGCTAAATTAGTTTCCTCATTTGTTGTCGTAAAATTATTTTCATTTCACCTCCTCATTTCTTCACCCGCTTATCAGTGCCTAAAAGCAAAGAAAAGAAAAGAAAAGAAAAGAACATTGTCCCTAGACCATCAGTGCAAACTCATAATTGACAACCCGATATCGCTAATCATTATATAATCATCCCTTGCAGATCCCTAATTCCGGTCAAGGATCAACACAGATATCAACAATGGCGATCTCCAAGACGGCGTTGGCCCTTTGCATCATCGCCTTTGTGGTGTGCTCTTTCGCGGCGGACGATATAGTTGTTGAGGCTGGGACGATTGATTACGGAGCCATACGAAGGGGCAGCGCGTACTGCAGGCATAACAACTGCTTGCCTCCTCCATCCAACGATTACAATCGCGGTTGCGAGAAGTCCCAGGAATGTCGTGGGGGTGGGGGCAAGTGAAATTAATTCCTCTAACAATATGAAATAAGGTGTTTCCGGAACATGGAAACCAAGAGGCCCTGCTAATTGTTGCAACTGGCACAACTTCATATGTGAAATTATCGATTTTGTTCTCCAAATCATTTGCCCTATTGTGATTAACATCGTGATGTTGCTCGATTGACTTACCACAACGTATTATAGGTTTTGTCGGTTGCATTTGCGCTCATCTCTCTTTAGGGATGACTCAGAAACAAGCGATGTGCTGATTTTCGATTAAACAAGTTATTACGCAACATTAGCAAATGATAATTTGCAATTCTGTTCCGTTGCCCAAAAAAAAAAAAAGGAATTATAAAATGTAGATGATCATAATTCACTTTCATTCCCGAATTGATTGGTTCGATCAGTTTAATTTATTGTTTTATTTTAAAGAAGAAGAAGAAGAAGAAGATGAGGAGACAAATAGAATAATAAAAACGACCCCCATTATTTTAATTTAGAAAACGAGAACCCCTTGCTTCGGACCCTCTCCATGCAGGCATGCACGTATCATTTCAGTCGTCTTCGTATCGGCAGATTTTTCAACATGAAACTGCGAACCCAACGGGGGTCGTTTTTACAGTTTATGTCCATACGATCTTCCACATTGGAGGATAGATGAATATGCACCGGATCGACTCGACCAAGGCAGCCTCCTCTAGTCTCGGTACTTTCCCTTTCTTTCGCTTACTCGCTGAGTTTTCTTTCCGTCTTATGTAGTCGCTGTTTCGTTTTGGGTGATCTCTTCTACTTCTTCTTCTTCTCCTCCTCCTCCTCAGTGAGCAAGTCTCAAAAGATTCCCACGCCCCTATTTCATGACCACAAATGAATGATTACAATTTGATTTCGAAAGCAATTTGATCCGGTTTGAAGTTTCAACCAGGTTATCTCTTCAATCCGATAAGACTTTTGCTAAATTAGTTTCCTTATTTGTTGTCGTAAAATTAGCTTCATTTGGCCTTCTCCTTTCTTCACCACCTTTCCTGAGAAGCCATTGAATCGCGAATTATTTTTAAGCGGATGATTTATGGCTTCATCCGTCCATGTTTTGGCTTCTAGAGTGCCATTTCCCCATCAGATACTAAGTCCATCAATGCATCATCAGCTTTGATGTAAGGCATGGCCAGAAATAACGCTAGTGGGATCCAGCAGATTCAACTGCTCGATGGGTTTCATGATCCGTATGGAGGGGTCATTGTGGAGTTGGAGAGGCATATGGAAGCTGATGGCTTTGGTCCTGTGCTCGGTGCTTCAATAACAAGCTGGATACTGCGGGTACTGAACTTGTAATTCATCGGTCTCGTTATTTATTTTTTTTTTTCCGATTTGTAAGAATACCACTTTTTTCTACTGTAACTGTTCTTATTGGGTATCTTTCCTTTGCAGGGTAAGAAAATGGTGGATCAGACTGCTCATTTAATATTTACACCTCGTGCGAGTTATGGTGAAGGTACATATATGCGGCTTTTCTTGGCTAAGGATATTGGCCCATGTAAGATCCCGTTCAACTCGACAGTCCATACTTGTTAAATCTATTTCTAGCAGGAATTTGATGAGCTTTAGCTATGATATAGACGGTTCATTGCAATATTTCTTGGTAATTTGGCAGGAAGGATTTTGGTTATATTGTGCTGAACCAGATTACTTGATGTTTGTCCGCCGCCTTCTTGATATCCCCAATTCTTTTCCCGTGCTTCCCATGGGTTGTGAGTCGCTGGACTCGTTGTGAACAGGAAAAATTAGGTAATTTTCTGCCTTGTCATTGCTCATTTCTTGCATTAGCGCTTTAAAGACGAACTGATAGGAAGATGTAAAAAGATTGAAATGAAACATTTGATTTGCTCATTCAGTAGTTTTTAGAAGTTCAGACTCAGACTCTAGCACTGGACACTTCTCTCTGCAGCAGTAGCACTTCTCTCCGCAGTGCATGAAATCTGCCTACTTAATAGGCATTACATCCTTTAGAAGAACAGATAGAATCACGGCGTGTGTTACTATTGTTGATAAGTAGAAATGTTACAATCTTTTTTTCCTTACCAGAACTAGTCTTTGGTGCCAATGCCTTGCTATAATTTTTTGTTTTGACTAGGTTATCTATGTGACAAGTCAATGTGACTTCCCACCATATTGGCATATAGAGTAGTTTCTATCGGTTGCCCTCTCTTAAGCGATTCAATCTGTGGATAACAACATTACTCTGTGAAGAGATAAAACATTGAAGTTTTAAACTAACTTTCCTTTAGGGAATGCATTTGCGCTGCTTTATCTGGTTTTCACATTATTCTAATACCACCGGACACTCAACACTTCAAAAGATTCAAAACCTTGAGGGGGAGTGTTGAAGATACGGTTGCTGATGGTTAGTTGTCGTAATTGATCTCGTGCTGATAGGAATTGATCTTAAATGACCTTGATTGCGGGAATATTCTTTTATTTGATTTATTGTATATTTTCCTTCCTTATAGATTTAGATCTCTTGTATTATAAAAGGTGATGTAATTATACACATGAATGATATAGAAGAGATACAATGAGAAGATAAATCTTCTCATTTTAGCAACAATCGCATCATTTTCTCTCGGTTTTCTTCTTTGAAGTGATTCAGCCCGTGGGCAACAGCCCTACTTGAAGATACGGTTGCTGATGGTTAGTAGTCTTAGTTGATCTCGTGCCGATAGGAATTGATCTTAAATGACCTTGACTGCAGGAATATTCTTTTATTTGATTTATTGTATATTTTCCTTCCTTATAGATTTAGATCTCTTGTATGATGTAATTATACACATGAATGATATAGAAGAGATACAATGAGAAGATAAATCTTCTCATTTTAGCAACAATCGCATCATTTTCTCTCGGTTTTCTTCTCTGAAGTGATTCAGCCCGTGGGCAATAGCCTTACTTGAAGATACGGTTGCTGATGGTATGACCTTGATTGCGGGAATATTCTTTTATTTGATTTATTGTATATTTTCCTTCCTTATAGATTTAGATCTCTTGTATTATAAAAGGTGATGTAATTATACACATGAATGATAGATAAATCTTCTCATTTTAGCAGCAATCACATCATTTTCTCTCGGTTTTCTTCTCTGAAGTGATTCAGCCCGTTTACTATATATGTCCCTGAGAGATTTAGTTCAACTCGACAGTCCATGCTTGTTAAATCTCTTTCTAGCAGAAATTTTGGCAGATTTAGGTATGATAAACGGTTCTAATTTGGCAGGAAGGATTCAAGCACCATCATGCTGAACCAAGTCACTTGATTCTTGTCTACTTGCTTCCTGAGACCCCTGATACCGTTGCTGTGAATGCTTCACGTAGGGTCAGCGTTGGTTCTTTTGTCTTGAATGATAGAAGAGAGGTAACTTTCTTCAATATCGATCAAGCAGGCTGATTTCACGCTTTGCACATCACTAGTCTTACTGCTGTAGAGCGAAGTAGTGTCCGATGCTACAGTATGACTCCGAAATTCTAAGAACTACCTGTTGTGCGGAAGAACACCCTAACTAGATGAGAAAAGTAAACAAGAATAATCAAGAACACGGAGATTTACGTGGTTCGGCGAAAGATCCGCCTACGTCCACGGGAGAGAGAGACGATTTCTTATTTGAGCACCTCAATTGAGTACAAGGTACAATGCTGATATAAATAGATCTTTAGATCCCCACTTTCCTAAACCTAGTAGGAAATGAATTCCACCATAAAGATATTATCAAATTTGAAACCCAAATCTAGGAAATATATTAGGAAACAAATAGTTCAAAATCTTCAAGCCTTCCTAGATTTCCCGATCAACCTTTTAATTTCGAATTTCCAATCGATCAAATGTTGTGGACTTCAAGACAACATCAGCAAATCTCCACCTTTGGCTTGAATAAACCACAAGCCTCCACTTGAACCAAGAAAATGAATATATCTCTCCCTCCACCGTAACTTCGCAAAGGTACGCCCACACCTGGATCGGTGCGGCCTCCATCAACTTCAATGATGAGTGAGAGAAATCAAGTCCTTGCAGGACTTGAATTTCTCTGTAGTAACCGTCTTCGTGAGCATATCTGCGGGATTATCTTTAGTATGGATTTTCTTCAAAGCAATGCTACCATTCTCCACAAATTCTCGAATTTTGTGGTACCGAACTTCAATGTGTTTCGTTCGGAATGGAACACTTGATTATTTGCGAGACATATTGCGCTCGGCTATCGCAATATAATGTAACACTTTCTTGCTTTATATCCAACTCTGTGACCAAACCAGTCAGCCATATTCCCTCCTTCGCAGCCTCAGTTACTGCCATATACTCAGCTTCGGTTGTAGACAATGCTACAGTAGGTTGAAGCATTGCCTTCCACAAAATAGCTCCACCGCCAAGAGTAAAGACATATCCCGTGATGGACCTTCGCTTGTCCAAATCACCAGCGAAGTCTGAATCAACATAACCTGCTAAATCGATCGAACCTCCCTTGGAACTGAACATTAAACCCATTCCGACAGTTCTAGTCAAATAACGAAAGATCCACTTAACAGCTTCCCAATGCTCCTTACCCGGATTGCTCATGTATCGGCTGACGAGACTCACCGCATGAGCCAAATCCGGTCTGCTACAAACCATAGCATACATGAGGCTCCCCTGCGCGGCATAGGGTACTCAAGACATCTTTACAATTTCCTCATGTGAAACAGGGCATTGTTTCTCAGATAATTTGAAGTGATTTGCTAAGGGTGTACTAACCGGTTTAGCTTTACCCATGTTGAACCGCTCCAAGACCTTCTCAACATATTTCTTTTGATTCACCCAAAGCTTACTTGCATGTCTATCTCGAAAGATTTCCATGCCAAGGATCCTCTTTGCAGCACCAAGATCCTTCATATCAAACTCACTACTTAACTGAGACTTTAGGGAATTAATGTCTCTCATTTTTCTTGCAGCAATCAACATATCATCAACATAGAACATCAACAGAATAAGCGACTTATCATCCAAAACTTTGTAGTAGACACAAGAATCATGCACACTCCTCATGTAGCTAATACGAAGCATAAAAGAATCAAACCTTTTATTCCATTGCCTCGGAGATTGCTTCAAACCGTAAAGTGATCTCTTGAGCAAACAAACATGATCCTCTTTCCCTTCCACCTTGAAGCCTTCAGGCTGCTCCATGTAAATTTTCTCCTCCAGGTCACCATGAAGGAATGCTGTCTTCACATCTAGCTGCTTAAGCTCCAAGTCATACATGGCTACCATAGTTAGTAAAACATGAATTGATGTGTGTTTTACAACCGGGGAAAATATCTCGTCATAATCAATCCCCTCCTTCTGTGCATAGCCCTTAGCAACAAGTCGGGCCTTGTATCTCTCTTGCTCTTTCTCCGTTGCTGCTTCCTTTCTTCGAAGAACCCATTTACAACCAATGACATTCCGATCCTTGGGCTTCTTCACAAGTTCCCATGTCTCATTCTTTTGTAATGACTCCATCTCCTCCATCATTGCGGTCATCTACTTTTCTTTGTGATCACTTTTCAAAGCTTCATGGTAGGAGCTTGGATCGCCAGAGCCTACGGTAAGAGCATAAGCAACCATATCCTCAAAACCGTACCTCTCCGGTGCTTTGGGAGTGCGCCTTCCTCGACCCGTCGCAATGGTATGAGGAACTTCTAACGTTTCTTCGACTTCTGGAGCCTCATCGGATGACTCGCCATTCTCTGCAGATTCTTTGGTTTCAAGCTCCACCTTAACGATAGATTTATCACTCTCCTCTTCAACAGCCGCGCGTGGCACGCAGCTTGACTTCAACATTGCAGATTCATAGAATATAACATCCCTGCTCGTTAGAACTTTCTTCTCACTTGGATCCCATAATTTGTAGCCTTTCACTCCTTTCTCGTAACCGAGAAATATGCATTGTTTTGATTTTGGATCCAACTTCGAGTGCTTTGAACTCTGCACATGTACATAAGTAGGACAACCGAATATTCTTAAATTAGAATAATCGACAATTTTACCAGTCCATATCTCTTCGGGAATTTTGCATTTAATTGTAGTTGATGGAGACTGATTCACAAGATAACATGCCATGCAGACAGCTTCTGCCCAAAACTCCTTGCTCAATCTTGCATGTAGCCTCATGCTTCGAGCTCTCTCTAATAAGGTCCGGTTCATCCTTTCCGCTACGCCATTCTGTTGGGGCGTATCTGGAACTGTGAAGTGACGTTTGATCCCTTCATTCTTGCAAAGCTCCATGAATCGTGTCGATTTGTACTCTCCTCCATTGTCTGATCTCAAGCACTTAACCTTCTTCCCCGTTGAAGTCTCAACTTCAGCTTTCCATTCTTTGAACTTTTCAAAGACTTCACTTTTGTGTCGCATGAAGTAGACCCAAACTTTGTGAGAGAAATCGTCAATGAATGTCACGAAGTATTCCTTCCCTCCTTTTGACTTTACCTATGAAGGACCCCATACATCCGTGTGTACATACTCGAGCACGCCCTTGCTTGTATGAGTTGCAACATTGAACCGTACTCTGCATTGTTTTCCAAACACACAAAATTTGCAGAAATCTAATTTGCATGTTTTTATACCTTGGAGTGTATACCTCTTGTGAAGCTCCATCAATCCTCTTTCTCCCATATGCCCGAGACGCATATGCCATATATAGGTGTTATCTATATCCGTGCTAGCATCCATGGACACAGATGCTCCACATTACACTGTGGTTCCTATAAGTCGATATAAGTTCCCGTGGCTCTGTCCCTTAAGAACAACCAGAGCTCCCTTAATCACCTTCAAGACTCCACCTTGAGCCGTGTACTTGCATCCATTGGATTCAAGTGCTCCCAATGAGATCAAATTCTTCCTTAGACCCGGAACATGACGCACGTTTGCTAAGGTTCTAATCATGCCATCAAACATCTTGATTTTCACGGTTCCAACACCCACACTCTTGCACGAAGTATCATTCCCCATGAGAACTGAACCACCATCATATGCCTTGTACTCATCGAAGGCTTCTCGATGAGGACACATGTGAAAAGTGCATCCGGAGTCCATGATCCACGAATCTTCAAAGATGTCCTTCCCCGATGATATGGACAAGACGTCCCTATCGTTGGTCTCAATGCTGTCAGCTACACTTGCCTCATTCGAGCTCTTCTTCTTTTTCTTGTTCTTATTTGGACAAAATCTCTTGGTATGCCCTTCCTGATTGCACCTGTAGCATCTTCCTTTGAACCTTCCCTTGGATTTTGATCGACCCCTACTGCTCGATCCTCGATCCGTTGATCTTCCTCTTCCTTGATTGCTTTTCTCCTTTGCAAAGAGTCCCTCTCCCGAAGATTTTGAACTACTTGCCCTTTTCCGGGTGTCGTTTGAAATCAGGGCAGTAGTCACCTCTCCGATCTCCAGGGTTTCCTTGCCATAAATGAGCGTAGTCACCAAGTGGTCAAACGAATCCGGCAATGATGCCAGTAGTAGAAGCGCTATGTCTTCATCCTCAAACCTTACCTCCAAGCTTGTAAGTTCACTAATCATCTTATTGAACACGTTGAGGTGTTCCAACAGATCTCCTCCTTCACTCATCTCGAAGTGAATACAATCTCTTCTTCAAGAACAACTTGTTCGTAAGAGATTTCGTCATGTAAATGCTTTCGAGTTTGAGCCATACCTCCGGAGCAGATTCGATTTCCGCTACATATTGAAGGGCTTCATCCGATAGGTTCAATCGGATTGCGCTACACGCCCTCTCCTCCATGTTAGCCCAATCATCATCAGTGATGGTGTTCGGCTTGTTCGATTTTCCCAGAAGAACCTTTGATAAACCTTGTTGAATCAACAGATCCTTCATCCTTCTCCGCCATAGTGTAAAACTATTCTTCCCGGTGAATCGTTCAATATCAAATCGAACGGTTGAACCTTTTCCAGCCATCTAGTTAGAAGTCGCAATACGAGAACGAAGAGAACCTGGATTGCTCTGATACCAATTGTTGTGCGGAAGAACACCCTAACTAGATGAGAAAAGTAAACAAGAATAATCAAGAACACGGAGATTTACGTGGTTCGGCGAAAGATCCACCTACGTCCACGGGAGAGAGAGAGACGATTTCTTATTTGAGCACCTCAATTGAGTACAAGGTACAATGCTGATATAAATAGATCTTTAGATCCCCACTTTCCTAAACCTAGTAGGAAAGGAATTCCACCATAAAGATATTATCAAATTTGAAACCCAAATCTAGGAAATATATTAGGAAACAAATAGTTCAAAATCTTCAAGCCTTCCTAGATTTCCCGATCGACCTTTTAATTTCAAATTTCCAATCGATCAAATGTTGTGAAATTCAAGACAACATCAGCACTACCAAATGAACAGATCCCATGTTGCATTTCTATCTCTTTGCATCTTCCTATGAGATAATCTTAAAAGAGCGAGTGCAAGAAATGGGACAATGGCAAGGAAGAAAGTTGCCTCTCTTTTATCATTCAAGATGAAAGCACCAACGCCGACCCTACGTGAAGCATTCACAGCAACGGTATAAGGGGTCTCAGGAAGCCAGCAAACAAGAATCAAGTGACTTGGTTCAGCATGATGGTACTTGAATCCTTCCTGCCAAATTAGGAACGTCTCTCATACCTAAACCTACCAAACTTTCTGCTAGAAAGAGATTTAACAAACATGGACTGTCGAGTTGCACTAAATCTCTCAGGGAACAGGGCTAATTCTTAGCCAAGGAAAAACATATTGAACGTTGGTGAGGCTCAAGCCGACCGGTCTTAGGCGCTGACGTTGGCGCCGGTCTAGAGGAGGTACTTGAGGCGGTCGATGTCGCCGGGGTGAGAGGCCTCGAAGATGTAGCCGAAGAAAAAAAAAAGGAATTATAAATTGTAGATGATCATAATTTACTTTCATTCCAGGAATTGATTGTTTTATTTTAAAGAAGAAGAAGAAGAGGAGACAAATAGAATAATAAAAACAACCCCCATTATTTTAATTTAGAAAACGAGACCCCCTTGTTTCGGACCCTCTCCATGCAGGCATGCACGTATCATTTCAGTCGTCTTCGTATCAGCAGATTTTTCAACATGAAACTCGTTTTTACGGTTTATGTCCATATGATCTTCCACATTGGAGGGGAGATGACTATGCACCAGATCGACTCGACCAAGGCAGCCCTCTCTAGTCTCGGTATTTTCCCTTTTGCTTTCTCGCTGAGTTTTCTTTCCGTCTTATGTAGTCGCTGTTTCGTTTTGGGTGATCTCTTCTACTTCTTCTCCTCCTCCTCCTCCTCCTCCTCCTTAGTGAGCAAGTCTCAAAAGATTCCCACGCCCCTATTTCATGACCACACATGAATGATTGTAATTTGATTCGAAAGCAATTTGATTCGGTTTAGAGTTTTAAACAGGTTGTCACTCCAATCCATAAGACTTCTGCTAAGTTAGTTTCCTTATTTGTTGTTGTAAAATTAGCTTCATTTGGCCTTCTCCTTTCTTCCCCACCTTTACTGAGAAGCCATCGAATCGCAAATTATTTTCAAGCGGATAATTTGTGGCTTCATCCGTCCAGGTTTTGGCTTCTAGAGTGCCATTTCCCCATAAGATACTAAGTCCATCAGTGCATCATCAGCTTTGATGCAAGGCATGGCCGGGAATAACGATTGTGGGATCTAGCAGATTCGATTGCTCGATGGGATTCATGATCCGTATGGAGGGGTCATTGTGGAGTTGGAGAGGCATATGGAAGCTGATGACTTTGTCCTGTGCTCAGAGCTTCAATAACAAGCTGGATAGTACGGGTACTTAACTTGTAATTCATCGGTCTTGTAATTTTTTTTTTCCCGATTTGTAAGAATACCACTTTTTTCTACTGTAACTGTTCTTACTGGGTCTTTCCTTTGCAGGGTAAGAAGATAGTGTGGATTAGATTGCCCATTCGATATTTACATCTTGCGGGAATTATGGTGAAGGTACATGTATATGGCTTTTCTTGGCTTAGGATTAGTATTGGCCCATCTGAGATCCTGTTCAACTCGACAGTCCATACTCGTTAAATCTATTTCTAGCATAAATTTGATAAGGTTTAGCTATGATATAGACAGTTCATTGCAATATTTCTTGGTAATTTGGCAGGAAGGATTTTGGTTATATTGTGCTAAACCAAATTACTTGATGCTCATCTGCTGCCTTCCTGAGATCCCCAATTCTTTTTCTGTCTTCCCATGGGTTGCGAGTTGCTGGACTCGTTGTGAACAGAAAAAAAGAGGTAATTTTCTCTCTTGTCATTATCTCATTTCTTGCATTAGCACTTTTAAGACGATCTAATAGGAAGATGCAGAGAGACTGAAATGAAATATTTGATTTGCTCATTCAGTAGTTTTTAGAAGTTCAGACTCAGCCTCTAGCACTGGAAACTTCTCTCAGCCTCTAGCACTGGAAAAAAGAGGTAATTTTCTCTCTTATCATTATCTCATTTCTTGCATTAGCACTTTTAAGACGATCTAATAGGAAGATGCAGAGAGATTGAAATGAAATATTTGATTTGCTCATTCAGTAGTTTTTAGAGGTAATTTTCTCTCTGTTTTTAGAGGTAATTTTCTCTCTTGTCATTATCTCATTTCTTGCATTAGCACTTTTAAGACGATCTAATAGGAAGATGCAGAGAGATTGAAATGAAATATTTGATTTGCTCATTCAGTAGTTTTTAGAAGTTCAGACTCAGCCTCTAGCACTGGAAACTTCTCTCTGCTGCAGTAACTACGACTAGAGATTGGCAGTGACGAAATCAGCCTACTCAATAGGCATTACATCTTCGACCAAAAAATAAAATAAAATAGGCATTACATCCTTTAGAAGAACAGATAGAATCATGGCGTGTGTTACTGTTGTTGATAAGTAGAAATGGTACATTTTTTTTTCTTTTTCCTAACAGAACCTGTCTTTGGTGCCAATGCCTTGCTATAATTTTTTGGTTTGACTAGGTTACCTATGTGACGAGCCAATATGACCTCCCGCCATATTGGCATCTGGAGTAGTTTCTATTGGTTGTCCTCTCTCAAGTGATTCAATCCGTGGATAACAGCATTACTTTGTGAAAAGATAAAATACATTGAAGTTTTAAACTAACTTTCCTTTGGGAACGCATTCGTGCTGATTTATCTGGTTTTCCACATGATTCTAATATAACCAGACACTCAACACTCTAAAGAATTCAAAACCTTCCCCGTCTAGCTGCTTGTTGTCAAAGTGAGCAGTGGAATGTCCAAGCGTATGGTGATCCCAATGGAGTTGTTAACATGGTGAGTATGTTTATCATGTCAAGTGATTTGGCAGAAGTATCAATATGTATTGCTATGGTTTGACTGTGACTCTATCCCATAGGGTGAGGATATTGTCACGCAGTTGTCAGAGAAGTAAAGGAAAAGATAGGAGTAAGGAAAAGACAGGAGTAAATGATGAGCTTCATGTCGTTTCGAAGAGCTAACTTTCTGAGGCGTTCACTTTAAGATTCCAACCGAAGGCTTATTCTTCTGTGTTCTATAAGTGGACACTGAATTCGTCCAAGTCCTCTGTTTTGGGTAAACAAAATCCTCCATCTGAGATTATGGTGCATCTACATGTTTTGGCCTTCATTTAGAGCCTTTTTCTGAGTTTAGCCTTCTGATGTCCAATTTTTGCGATTTTTTCTCTTTTGTTCGATCACAGGCTTGGCCAAAAAGCAGACTTCGAAAAATCCAAGTTGGTCTTCCTTTGCAAGCTTAAGCTTAAGTCAGAACCATATCCCATCGAGAAACAGGATGTAGAGATCAAGGCAACCCAGATAAATTGCACACCTTGCAAATCTTCTTGATCTTGGTATAAGTAAGATAATTTTTAACTCATCAAATCTTTGTTGGGGCTGTCTTGTACAATCTGCACTGTGTGCTTTAATCTTGCATTCTTGCTCATTTGTGCTAAACAATGAATCTAGTAAAATCTGATGTATAATTTCTTAAGCACATCAACACCAGGTGACTTCACTGAATGCCTGTTCAGATCCACCCATTTAATAGGGGTGGTTAAAGCTAATTATTCATTAATTCTTCCTTTGGCCAAATTTATGAACTGAACTAGATCAATTTTATTTTGGTTTCTATTGGATGCCCATGGGGGAGCACGCAGAACAATCTTAAATTTTCAAAAACAGGCAATTCTACTGCATGACGAAAATTTGCTCAGCGGGGCCTGTTTATGGCTACCACGTTTTCGGTCCTTTGGCCACAACTACTGGGATTGGCAAAAGAAGTTACATCTACTGCTATGACCCTGAATATCTGGAGAATAATGCAAGTTTTCTGTAATGGTTAGAATGGACTCAGTCCAGTGGACCCAGGACTAGGCGAGAATGTTTTAGTTGGGATGTTGCATGAACTTTTGCTTCCTGTTATAGATGCACTGAGTAAATAGCATGAAACGGATTCACTTTCAGCGCTGCCGTAGTAGCTTTTGTAAAGTTCTGTTTACACAGTCTCGTTTGGATTAATATTGTTTCTGCAACCGTTTCTGGAACCAGAATCATTTTTATATTATAACTTCTAAGGTTGTCTTTTAAACCTATTTAAATGATATGTTATGTGGCCGAGTATTCAGTGGAGTTTTAATTCGTCAAAACTGTGATTTTGTATTCTAAAGTTGAATAATTACTGCACTTTCATCGTATAGTGATGTTGGAATTCACACTTCCCTTTTTGCTTGGTGCTCTGCCTAGGAAGGGCAACAAAGCGCAAAATGAGTAGAGACACGGAACTGCAACTGTGAGCAAAGTAATCTCATTGCTTAGCTACCTTCAAAATGACTATGCATTGAAGAATAAGCTGCAAGAAGTGATGGAAATGGAGAAGATCTCCCAGAAAGGCAATCACCTGGTGCAATACACTGAGAAGGGACTCAATGTCTTTCAACACTCGAGTTCACTATGGCCACTTACAAACAAACAGCAAAATGCTGATGACTATGCAATACAAGCACCCCATCTGTTTAAATATATATGGAACTACAATGACAAAAAAGAAAAAGAAAAAGAAAAAGAAAAAGAAAAAGAAAATCTAAGGGGCAGTACATAAACCATTTTCTCTGTTCTGCGTGCGCTTTTCTACAGCAGATGCTCACTTACTCCCGTCTCTTCTTTTCCTTCTCTGGATCCCAGGACTTCATTGAATTCAGTGTCTATCTGAATGAAATTAAAACAATCGCTTTAGCTGGCATTCCCAGGCAAAGAAATCAAGATATTAGTGGGTTTGCTTTATTAAAACAATGCCCATCGGATGCAAGGATCACTTATTCCTCTATTTTCTTTCACTTCTCTGATAGCTGTAGCAAAAACATCCTCACCCTGTTCATAGTCAAATTATAAAATCCGTGAAACCATCATAACCAACATCAAGGAAGCTGAAAAAACACCTGACATAGCGTTAATTATCAAATATACTCACCTCATTGACAAGTCCAGTCAGGAGGTTCCAGATGCCTGTGCCTTTGAATTTCCCGCCTTTCTCCGTAACCACTAGCACCTGGAAAGAGAAGAAAATGTTACGACTATGAAACTGCTAAGTCTTGATGTAATTTCACCGGAAACCAGGCAGCTGCGAATGAACTTGCATGGACATGGTTTGGATTATCAGTTATGATGGTCTAAGAAGGGCCCTTTGTCCGTTCCTTCCTCTAATTTGACTGCCTAAGAGTAGCAAAAAGGAAGAATCTAATGAATGAGATTAAGGGTTCACAGTTACCCATCCTTTTTCATTCAGACCAAAAGCAAGAAACAGCCACCTCAAACAAAGCATCTGCCTGTACTTAAATTCTTCCTGCCCAGTTCGCACGAAAACAAAAATAATTAGAATGCTTGATACATCATGAGATTGCTCACTATTGCTGAACAAGAAGCATGTCCCAGGAATAGATCCATTATAAGCCAAGCTACCGGAATATGTTCCGTTCCATGAAGAACTGTATGTACCGTAACTGGTGACTCAACAAGGTGTGCATGCTCAATGGGCACTTTAATCCACACGCCTCTCCTCTTCTCTGACTAATGATAACTACCAAGGCATAAGACATATAGATCAAGAAGTTACATCTAAAAGAAAACGATGAAGAGAGAATCAAATTCATTACCAATTCTCTCCATTTGGAAATTGAAGCCCTGAGCTTATTGATGAAGTTCTGAGTATCCGTAAGCTCTGGGATTTCAACTTCAACTCCATCACAGCCAGCATCTTCCCAACCAAGGAATTCTTGATCCTCACTATTTGCAGTCCTATCTTGCTCGTCTACTGACTTGACATGTTTATCATATCAAAATCGGCATCCTAAGAGACAAAACAGAATATACTCAGTATTCACAATTCACCAGCTTAAGTTACAGCAGAAGACTAACTATCAGCACTGACTGTAACTGTGAACACTTGGACCAAACATTCAGCATAAGAGGTGGCAAAATATGAGAGGACAAATACTGGAACAAAGTGACAAAAAGAGACCAAGTATGATGGACCAAAAAGTACAATTATTCTGAACTTTACCAAGTGGAGTCTCAAAACATCTAAACTTTTTGGTAATCTAGGAGTTACTTCTGTTTTGGCTTCTGTTTTTCCTTCCCTCCCTATTTCAATAGGATCATATGTTCAGACGTATTCAACGGTTGAATGGTTATGGTAAAGAGCAGATATAGTATATAGAGACAGAAATACAATAAGGACGACGTTTGGCCCTAACCAGAACAACAAATAAAAGCAAGATATGGCCATCTGCCACAAAAAAAGTGCACACAAAACAAATAAAATGGCTTATGTACTGTCCCTTAGTTTTATTTTTTCCTTTTTTTCCCCATCATTGTTGTTCCATAAATATTTAAACAGATGGTGTGCTTGTATTGTATAGTCATCAGCATTTTTGCTGTGTGTTTGTAAGTGCCATAGTGAATTCAGAGTGATGAAAGACAATTGAGTCCTTTATCAGTGCATTACACCAGGTAATTGCCTCTCTGGGAGGTCTTCTCCACATTCATCACTTCTTGCAGCTCATTCTTCAATGGATCACGGTCAATTTATAATCATTATGAAGATGACTTAGCAGCAGCATTATTTTGCTCACTGATGCAGTTCTGTCTCTCTACTCATTTCATGCTTTTTGCCCTTCCAAAGGAGAACACCAAACGAAAAGGGAAGCGCCAATTCTGAACATCGCTATGCCATGAAAGTATAGTAACTCTCCGTACTTCAGAATGCAAAATCACAGTTTGAATGAATTAAATCTTTCAGGGATTTTTCATATGTGTGGCCACATAGCGATTACAACAGGTTGCTCAGAAACAACTTTTGGAAATTAGAACAAGAAAAGTGATTCGGCTTCCCCAGATAGCCTCCCAAAAACGATACTAATCTTAACCAGACTATGTTATCAGAACTCTGTATAAACTACTATAGCAGGACAGAAGATGCAGCCGTTTCCGGCTATTTATTCAGCACATCCACAACACAAGAAGCAAAAGTACATGGAACATCACACCCCAGAATTCTTTTGCCTAGTTCCAGGTCCACTGGACTGATTCCATTCTAACTGTGAAAATCAGAGGAGTGGAATAATGTGGTCCAGTAGGCCTAGGTCTAGGGAAGAAATTCCCCACCACAACCCAGGAATTATGTGAAACTTGCAAAGTTCTCCTGAACACCAAGGTAATTATTGCAGTAGATGTGAGACCTTTTGCCACCCCGAGTCGTTGTTGCCAGACGAGTGAAACCAGGGTAGCCATAATTTGCCCTTGCCAAGCAAACCTTCGCCATAGAATTGAATTGCTTGTCTTTGACAATGAAAGGTTGTGCTGCGTACTCCTCAATTGGCATCCACTAGAATCAAAATATAAAAATGGTCTACTTCGGTTCATAGATTTGGCCAAAGAAAGATCTAATGAATGATCATCCTTTAAACACCCCTAGTAAATGGGTGGAATCTTAATAGTCATTCAGTGAAGTGACTCGTCGTTGCTTAAGAAAAATTATATGTCAGATTTTGCTAGACTCATTGTTCAGCACAAATGAGCAAGAATGCAAGACTAAAGCATGCAGCCAGTATTGTGCAAGACAGCCCGAGCAAAGATTTAATTAGTAAAAGTCACCCTACTTCTACCAAAATCAATAAGATTTGCAAGTGTGCAATTTACCTGGGCCGCCCTGACCTCTACATTATGTTCCTTGATAGAAGATGATTGTGGCTGAAGCACACAAAGGAAGGACAAATCTGATTTTGGGAAGAATGATTTGTGATCTTGCCTGCGATAGCACATAAGAGATAGTATTTTAGGAAAGAGAATGCAAATTTGAACATCAGAAGGCTAAACATGGAAAAAGGCTCTAAATGAAGACCAAAACATATTAATGCACCGCAATCTGAAGTAGAGTATTTTCTTTACCTGAAATAGAGGACTTCGACGAATTTAGTGTCTTCCTATAGAACGTAAAAGAATATGGCTTCAGTTGGAATTCTCAAGTGAAATGCCTCAGAGAATTAGCTTTTCGACACAACATAAAACTCATTTCTTACTCCTGTCTCTTCCTTCGCTACTCTGGCAACTGCATGGCATATATCTTCATCCTACAGGGATAGAGTCACAGTCAAACAATTGCAATACATATTGATAATTCTGATGCAGCACTTTATATCTTGAACGCACTCACCTCATTAACAACTCCAGTAGGGAGTTTCCACGTACCTTTGAACCTTCCACTATTCTCTGGGACAACAAGCACCTAGAAAGAGAAGGGGTTGAAGGTTTTAAGTTCTCTGAAGTGTTGAGTGTGTGGTTGTATTAAAATCACATCGAAAACCTGATAAAACAGAGTGAAAGCATGCACCGAAGGAAAGCAAATATAAAATTTTGCTGCATTGTGATTGACGGATTGAATCACTTAAGATAGGAAAACAGACAGAAAATTATAGATTGATGCTAGATGAGAAGGTTCATTGTACTTAACTCACATAACTAAACAGCTCGTCGTTTAGATATCCTAGTCAAACCAAAGATTATAGGAATGCATTGGCACCAAAGGCTGGTTCTGTTAGGTAAAAGGTTAAAGAATCCAACATCTCTGCTTATCAACGATGGTAACATACACAAACACGAATCCAATGAACATGAATGTTAAGGATTTCTTCCCAAGCAAAATTACTGGCGATCCTATCTATCCTTTTAAAGGTTTCAATGCCTATCAAGTGGGCGGATTTCACACACTGCACATCTCTAGTTTTACTTATTGCCTCAGGGAGAAGTGTCCAGTGCTAGAGTCCGAGCTTGAACTTCTAAGAATTACTGAATGAGCAAATCGAATGTTACATTTCATTGCTCTGCATCTTCCTATTAGATAGTCCTAAAAGGGCGAATGCAAGAAATGAGACAATGACAAGCCAGAAAGTTACCTCTCCTTTATCATTCAAGATGAAAGCAATAATGCGCACCCCATGGGAAGCATTCACAGGAATAAGATTGGGGGTCAAAGGAAGCCAGGGGACAAACACTGAGTAACTCGCTTCAGAATGGTGGTACCTAAATCCTTCCTGCCAAATTACCAGACAATACTGCAATCAACCGTCTACTTCATACCTAAAACTATCAAACTTTCTGCTGGAAAGAGATTTAACAAGTATGGACAATGGAGTTCAAATAAATCTCGCAGTGGCCACTGCTAATCCTTAGCCAAGAAGAAAGATATAAATGTACCTCCTCTATAATACCGACGAGATTTGAACATTGAGCGAACAATTTGATGCACACAACCTTCTTCCCCTGCATCCAAAAGATACCCAATAAGAACAAATGCAGTAGAACAAAGCGGTATTCTTACAAATCGAAAGACAAAAAAATCGACAGGACCGACAAACTACAAGTTGAGTACCTGTTGTTTCCAGGTTGATATTGAAGCTCGGAGCCAACGGGCAAAGACGCCAGCATCCATACGCTCCTTCATCACCACAGTGACTCCTCCATATGAATCCTCACGCCAATCGTCATTTCCAGCCATGCCTTGCCTCAAAGCTGATGACGCTCCGATGGACTTTGTATCTGACTGGGGAGATGGCACTCTAGGAGCTAAACCTGGACAAATGAATTCATCCACTGATGTATAGAGGAAACGACTTGTCTAGCTCAAAAGCAAAGTAATAAACCCTGATAGAAAACACCCAGAACAACATTACTATCAAACAAATGAGGAGGGAGACAAGGAGCGCACCTTCAGGAGAGCTTGAGAGAGATCAAAAGAGAGAGAGATCAAAGACGCTTGAAGTTCTTGCGGACAGGAGATTGAAGTGGGGTCGCTTATATACCGAAAAGTCATGGAGGGGAATTACCGATGTTGTCCCTAGGACCGACTTTTAAATCACCAATTCCGACTTGTCGTGACAAAACGGAATTGGTGATTTGGTGATGATCCGCCGGATGATTTAGAAGTTCATGACCACGTGGAATAGGAAACTCACCAATGGAGATTCATCATCCGCCGGATGATTTAAAAGTCCATGACAACATGGAATGGGTGATTTAAAAGTTGGTAATTTAACTTAGGGGTAAATATATTAGAAATCCTAAAATTTATCATGAAAATACAATTAAATCATAAATCTTTCAAAAAGTACAATTATGTTCTAAAACTTATCACAAAGTGCAATTAAGTCCTAGAACTTTCAAAAAGTGCAATCAAGTCATAAAACTTATCAAAGTGGTTCAATCTAAGTCCTTCCATTAATTATACTTTTTGAAAGTTTTAGAATTCGATTACACTTTCGAAATAAATTTTATGACTTTATTGAACTTTTTGAAAGTTTTAGAACTTGATTGAATTTTAGTGATAACTTTTAGGACGTAATTACAATTTGTAAAAATTTTAGGATTCAATTACATTTTCATGATAAGTTTTAGGACTTCTGATGCACTTATCCTTTTAACTTACTAGTGGTATTTTTTGTTAACATCTCAATGACAACATCGGTAATTGAACTGTTTGATACCCTCCATCCATGACTTTTGGGTCCGATAATAAGTGTTCTCAAATTAAAAAGCTCTAACAAAATGAGCATATAGTATCTTCTGGTCGTAGAAGAAGAAAATAGTTGTCCAATTAAAGACGCTCTAACAAAACAAGCACACTATATCCCAATGCACTTATTTTTCGTCACCACGCCCATTGCTTTCCAGGTGCACCTGCTTTCATGCCCTTTCTTTTCACTGCCGATTAGCTTTACGAGGCCATTTTCATCTATCTGTTTATACTTTGCTTATTTCCTTATTCATTTTTCGCTCTCTAAAAATTAACTCAAATATCATACATTACCGCTTTAATTCTACATCAAAGAAATTATTTCCGGATATTATTATTTAGGGAGTTTTATCCATTTTCGTAAATGGCGAAAATTAGGGAATGGGTGCTTTTCGGTCGGAGTAAAAACAATCGGAGGAAGGGAATTTTATTTACTTTTTAGTCATACGCGAACGCACCAATGGTAGAGTTGCCCATCAAGTGCGGATGCGCGCTCGAAGGGCAAATGTAGACGACCCGGGATGCCCGAATAAAAAATATTGAATTAATCCGGTCTAGACATAAGCCAAATAACTCCCAGGGCCAAAAAGGAGGGCATCGGCTGGAATCTCAACGTGTGACAAGGTAGTTGTCACACTTTGATGCTCGATTAAAAAAATATTAAATTAGTGTCGGGCCACGAGAAAATATTCAGTGATTTAATTCCGTCACATCAATATCCTACATGACATATGATTTTTCACTCGCATCCAATAATGATATCTTGACATGTGTTCATGTATCTATGTCAGCGATTGACGTGGAAATTAAGTGAAAATCTTCTCTCTTCTTCACCTTTGCTCTCTTCCTCCTCCATCCATAGCCGTCGACCTCCGACCCTCCTCCACCGTTGCCACCAGAGGAGTCACCGGCGCCATGAACAAGCCGACCACCACTGCGTTCAAGCCGAGCCTGTTTTCTCTGTCTCGTCGTTCTCTAGATCTCGAATCTGGTCTTCGTCTCGTTGTTCTCCAGATCTCAAATTTGGCCCATCCATGGCCGAAATCATCGACGCTGGTCCATCCATGATCGAACACGTTCAGGCGTCCATGGCCGTCGCGATATGTGAGCTCTGTCCATCGCCCGACGGCCATGGACGCCTACTTCCTCTGCTTTTCTTCTTGATATGTGAGCTTCATCCATGGCCGTTGGGATCTCCACCTTGCCATCACGGCCGTGGACAAGCAGTCATGGCCAAATCTGAAGGCGGCTTCAAATCTGGGAGCCATGCCTTTAGTGCCACATCCACTATTGAAGAAAGCACGACTTCAATTCGGATCTAAAGTAGAGGGAGCGGAAGCCATGCTTTCTTCTCGAGGATGACCTAATCAGTCCAGATCTGAAGCCTCGCTGATGACCGAGCGCAGTTCATGGCCATCTAGACCTCGAGCTCGCCGTCGAGGCTCACGGCCAAGCCTCACGAGCCATGGACGAGCTAGGCTTGTAGATCCGGAGGCACGACTCCAGTCTAGATCTGAACGAGCAAGGACTGAGCTGACCGGGAGCATGACGAAAGGGTAGCTTGGGTCGACTACACATGACGTAAGAAGCAGTGGGGATGCCGGCCGAACGCAGCGATGGAGGACAACTAGATCGGCAGAGAAAGGAGGAAGTAAAGAAAAAAAGTAATTTTTTATTTTTTATTCCACCTCAGCTGACGCTTGCCGATTTATTATTGGGCATAATTAAAAATGCACCACATCAGCAATTAACGTGGCAGTTGGCAACACTGAATATTTTCTCCCTCATTGCTACTTGAGAATTCCAACTGGTGCCCTCCTTTTTAGCCTTGAGATTTAATCAGGCGTCCTGGGTTGTCTATTTATGCCATAAGAAAAAAATACAATCAAACATTAAAATTTATAAATTGGTACAATCAAATTATAAAACTTATTTGTATTTTTCACTAGAAAATGCTTGCAAGACAATCTATTGTCAAATGACAGTGTAACGGTTAGAGGGTAGTCACGAATTCATTTTAGGAGACCAATAGACTTCTTTAATTGGTTTTTGTTATGAAATACATGAATGAATATTCATTATATTTATTTTATCTAATATATTTATTATTGTACATTTGTATCATATATTCTAAGTATATCTCCCTATACAATGAATGTTCATCTCCTAATCCAATACATGTATCATTTGATACATTGATATTAATGATAAGTACATTCTTGTTATCCTAAAATAGGAGCTTAGTTTTTGTTGTACACAAGAACAGTGATATAACAGTCATATACTAGAAATAAAATTCTCTCCTCTGATTTTCTCTACGATCTCTAGTGTCTAATTTTCTCTACTCAATCTCACTTCTCTCTATTATATATTTGCAATGCAATATACAACACGTTATCAGCACGAAGATCTACTAACTGAGTAAGTAATTTTTACGAGGTGGGTATTTTTTTTATTAATTAACTTATAATTCATCTTCTTCTATCAATTTTTCATTTTTATTGGGCTAAAGCCAAATTTCAAATCTAAAAGTATCATTCTGCTCCTGAAATGACAATAGATATTTGGAAATCCTTTTAATTAATTTAATGATTTATTTTTGCAAGGATTATGACAAATATTGAAAAACCCAAATTCCACATCCTGGAAGTGAGTGGAAAGAATTATCTATCCCGGTGCCTTGACATGGAAATGCACCTCTAAAGGTTAAGGTCTCGCTAATGCAATTACAGATGATGGAACCTTAAATGAAAAGGATAAAGCAAATGCGCTGATTTTATTCGTTGTTATTTGCATGAGAGCTTGCAGACTCAATATTTATCCGTTCGAGATCCTCAAATCTTGTGGAGGAGGTTGAAGGATAGGTATGATCATACTAAGACTGTTATCCTCCCTCAAGCACAATATGACTGGCAAAATCTTAGACTGCAAGATTTTAAATCAGTGTCTGACTATAATTCTGCTTTATTTGATATTATTTCTCGGCTTGAATTATGAGGTATCAAACTCGTTGATGCAGAATTGTTAGAGAAAACTTTCTCTACCTTCCATGCTTCGAATATTGTATTACAATAGCACTACCGGCAGCGTCAGTTTGCCACATACTCTGAATTAATTTATGTGCTCCTTACTGTCGAGCAAACTAATGAATTGCTGCTAAAAAATCATGATCTTAACTTGCTGGCTCAAAATCATTGTCTAAAGAACATGCTAACTTTGAGAAAAATACTGTCAATTTTAAGGGCTATGAGTGTAGGCAAGAACATGATCCTAGAAGAGATGAAATAAATTTAACCGCCCTAGGAAATCTAACTTTGGCCTGAATCATGGCAAAGAAAAGAAGCTAAAGAATGTGATTAATGAAAGTATTTGTGATTGTTGTGGCATGACTTGGCACTGGTCACGTACTTGTCATACGCCAATGCACTTTATTAACCTATACCAGGCATCTTTAAAAAAATACGGGTAAGCGTAGTGAATCTCATGCCATTGAAATCAATTCTACTGCCATAACCACTGTTAAGGATAAAGATATTTCTGTTTGTGGGACTCCTCTTGCTCCTGAAGTAGCAAATGCATCCCTGGATGTCTCTGATTTCTTTAAGGACCTTTGATTACTTTGATGAGGTATCAGATTGATGGATGATAATTTGAACTTCGAATTTTATGATTCTAATAATTTCTTTTTAGTTGTTTCACTTTAAATGTATTACTTTTTTTATTGTTTTTTCATATGGTTATGAAATGCTTATGAACCTTATATAATATGTATTTGACTCTATAACTAAGATGCAAGATTGATTAGCTCCAGAAGTGATTATATGGCTCAACTGAGGGGGGACGTTATGAACTATGTATTGCAGCATTGGTATGCGGCGAGTTCACAAGATGCAAGATTGATTAGCCCAACAGTGGCTATTGAATGGACCTAGACTTAGAACTAGGGAAGGAAGAGTCGAAGATAGCCCTTTAGGGATAGCCTTTTAGCGAGAAAACCACTCCGCCCTTTGAACAAAGATGCCAAGATTGAAACATTTCTAACCTACCCAAGCTGCACTTTTTTTTCTTTTTGTCCGGTTTTTTCCCACAAGATTTTTTCGGCTTAAAGTTTTTAACGAGACAATTAATGCATTCATAAAAGGGAGATATCATAACATTTGTGCTCTGCACTCTTTTTCCATTTTGTTCGATTTTTGTCCTAAGGGTTTTTCCGGCTTAAGGTTTTTAATGAGGCAGTATCATTCATATTCGTAATGAATACAATGAATATTCAAGGGGGAGTGTTATGAAATACATGAATGAATATTCATTATATTCATCTTATCTAATATACTTATTATGGTACATTTGTATCATACATTCTAAGTAGATCTCCCTATGCAATAAATGTTCATCTCCCTATCCAATATTATATCATTCGATACATTGATATTAATGATAAGTACATTATTGTTTTCCTATAAATAAGAGTTTAGATTTTGTTGTAGACAAGAACAGTGATATAACAATCATACACTAGAAATAAAATTCTTTCCTCTAACTTTTTCTACGATTTCTGGTGTCTAATTTTCTTTACTCAATCTCTATATTCTCTCTGTTATATATTTGTAACGCAATATTTTACAATAGTTTTGTTTTTTGAATCTTTTTGTTTTTTTTTTTTTTTTTTTTTTGTTTTGTTTTTTTACTTTTATATTTCCTTATTGAAAGCTTAAATTTAAAGATAAAAATCTAAAGGAGCCCTATAGAATCAATGTTCTTGAATATTATTACTTTGATTTGTTTCTTTAAATAAGACAAGAAAATTATTCTTATTTTATGCATAACCAATATCATCGACCCTAATTTTAGGTCACCGGGGAATTCTTCTAAAGCAATTTGATTCGAACAAAAGGAATGAGAAGCCATTTCATTGCACAATGATTTCGTTATCAGTTGCAAAGCTAGCGTTTCAAGCATTTTTTCATCATTTAAATTTAATAAATCTTTATAATGACATTAACAATTTCTTTTTAGTAAGTGATACTATTTTTCTACTTGTAATTATTTATATTTTGATATTTAATTTATTTTCTATTTCTTTATATTCAAGAACATTGATTCCATAAACCCTCTTCTGATTTTTGTCTCTAAATTTAAGCTCCCAATAAGGAAATATAAAAGTCACACTGTTGTTTGGTAGTGGACAATCATGCTAATCGATCCCTTTTTCATTTATTGAGATGGACGGAGTGAATGTAAAGACTCGATTACACCAACTTGATAAATCTTCGGATCTCATTGCACATTTTGAACGTTTTTTGACTTTTAGTACATTTATCTCTTAATTCAAAGATAAATTATTTTAGGATTTTTTTTTTTTTTTTGGTTGGTCCTACTCTATTTCTACTCTAACTCTCATCCTCAGATTTTTATCCTACCTCATTGTAAGGCGTGGAAGTCGAAACCCATTCCTAAAACTAAATCGTTCCTACCTTAACCCCTGAGAAGGTGGGGATTCGAATCTCCCACCTCTCCCTTCCATGCTAAAAGGATGGCCACTGACCCCGGTGGTTATTTCTGGACTTAAATTAAGCACATGATGGCTGCTCGAGAGAAAGCTTTTGAATCGAACGGTTGGAACTATCAATGGGGTTGTCACGGAAGGCTTTGCTTCCCTTCAATAGATTCTCTCTCCTTGCTGGAATCCAAAGAATTAGTGGGACCACTGTCTTGCGATTCAAGATAATCCTCACTACGAAAAACCTAATGATTTCAATAACTTTTTACTAATAAAATCTTTGCTTGGGCTGCTTCGCACAATACTGGATTGCGGGCTTTAATCTTGCATCCTTGCTCATTTGTGCTGAACAATGAATCTAGTAAAATATGACATGTTATTTCTTGAGCACATCAACGAGTTACTTCACTGAACGACTGTTCAGATCCATCCCTTTACTGGGGGTCTTAAAAGGATGATCATTCCTTAGTTCTTTCTCGGGTAAAATCTATGAACCGAAGCACACCATTCTTTTTTTAATTTGATTCTAGTGGATGCCAATTGAGGAGTATGCAGCACAACCTTTCATTGTCGGAAACAAGTAATTCAATTTCATGGCGATGATCTGCTTGGCAAAGGCTTATTATGGCTACCCTCCTTTGGCAAAAAGAGTGGCAAAAGGTCTTACATATACTGCAATGACGACCCTGGAGTTATGGAAAACTTTGCAAGTTTCATGTGATTCCTAGGTTGTGATGGGGAGATTCTTAATCAGCGGTGGGGATCAACATGGCCCAGTAGGCCTGGGTCCAAGGAAGAAATTCCGCATCACAATCTAGGAATTACACACGACTTGCCAAGTTCTCTTCAATTTCAAGGTGTTATTGCTGTAGATGGAAGTCCTTTTGCCACCCCAGCAGTTGTGGCCAAAATATCGGAACCCGGATAGCAATGATCAGCCTTTGTCAAGTATACGTTCAACATGAAATTGAATTGCTTGTTTTCAACAATGACTGGTTGTGCTGCTGCTGCATACTTCTCAAATGGCATCCACTATAATCAAAATAAAGTACATTCAGTTCAGTTCATAAATTTGGCCAAAGAAAGAACCAATCTTTGAACGCCGCTACCAAATGGATAGATCCGAACAGATATCCATTGCAGTCACTCGCCGTTGATGTGCTTCATAAATTATATATTAAATGCTACTAAATTCGTTGTTTAGCACTAATGAACAAGAATGCAAGATTAAAGCACAAAGCCCATGTCGTACAAGACAGCCCAAGCAAAGATTTAATCAGTAAAAAGTCCTCATACTTCCACCAAAATCAAGAAGATATGCAAGTGTGCAATTTACGTTTGCTGCCTCGATCTCTACATTCTGCTCCTCAATTGCAGTAGATTCTGGCTGAAGCACGCAAAGGAAGAACAAATCTGACTTTGTGAAGAATGATTTGTGGCTTTGTCTGTGATAGAACATAAGAGATAGAATGTGACAAAAGCAAAAGCAAATTTGAACATCAGAAGGCTAAACGCAGAAATCTAAATGAAGACCAAAACATATTAATGCAATCCAATCTGAAATTGAGGATTTTCTTTACCTGAAACAGAGGACTTCCACGAATTTAGTGTCTACCTGCAGAACGTTAAAAAATAAGGCTTTACTTGGAATTCTCAAGTGAAATGCCTTGCCTCAGCTGATGATGCACCGATGGACTTTGTACCTGACTGGGTTGATGGCACTCTAGGAGCTACACCTGGACAAATGAATCGACAATTCATCCACTGATATAGATCAAAAACAACTTGTCTAGCTCAAAAGGAAAGTAATAAACCCTGGTAGAAAATACCCAGAACGCTACTACTAAAAAATGATGAGGTAGACTTCAGCGGTCTCTGGTTTACTAAAAAAAAGTGAAAACTCCCCTCGCAAACAATTTCTTGGGTGGTGATGCTCGTTGAACCTCCCTGTAATTTTTGTCACTGTATATATGTCCAGGTGCAGCCAAGAACCTAACCAATCACTCATCCGATGGATACGCAATGCTCAAGAGCATCAAGACAGCGATACCAACGAAGAAAATAGGAACTTTCTGAAAAGAAAAGGAACCAAACAGAAAAACTAACTAAATTGAGAATGTCCATGAATCAAACAAATGAAGAAACACTGAAGGTGGGCACTTGGGTAGGCATTACCGTCGTCACAGACACAGACGATGGATTAAATAATGAAAGCTGGAGAAAACCAATGCACCAATTCACGCGTACCCTCTAAAAGCCTTTTGCTTGAACTACTCAAAAAGTGGCCTCGGACGACTGGTGGCGAGAAGGAGTGGGTTGAAAAGCTCGTTTCTTTTGAGCCTCAGCACGAACATCAAACGGATGGAGATTAAGTCGTTCTCCAATGTACTGCTATCGCTCCAACGGAACATCAAGCGAAGTGAAAGAGGCAGCAACGGCAAAACTATATAAAGGCTTCTGGGTCTGCGAATTTGAAAAATCTGGGGAGAAGGAATGTCGCGTGATCTGGTGGTCTTCGAAGATTTGCAGCGAACGTTCCCCTCGGCTGCACACCTCCACGGACACGGAACCGAAGAAGATGCAGGGATGCCACCGGGCAGTGGGGACACACTGCAGTTGCAGGGACGGATAAAAAGAGAGGATTCGCCCATTTTGTTGGTCGTCGTCATCTGTCTTGGGCTTTTCTTCGTTGTGGTGTGGATTGGGGATTGGTCCTTCTCCCCTATGTGCCGCGAGAATGCGTCCGACACAATCAGAAGATATGATAATTAGGACGCCTTTTTATCCTCAATTCCCCCGGTGATTCTTGCACATCTTAATTGATTATAATTGATATAATCTTTATCTTAATCATCTAATAAAACATGTAATATTCATTAATATAGAAATACACATAAATTATTTCTTTGTTATAGCGTTTTTCTTTTCATAACTGCCGACCCAAAAAGTTGTCGATCCCTTCATATGAGAACCACCCCACCATACTTGATGGTCATGTCTCGTGATCGAACGAAGAGCAAGAAAAGGCAGCTGAAGAAGGATAACAGGGACGTAAACGTAAAGCCATGTAGAAAAATCGGCAGAAACTAAAAAGGACCGAAGCTTTAAATTATTTTCTCCGTTTTGTGGGATTATGAGACAGAAGCAATCATTTACACTGTCGATTTCAAGGAAATCACAACAGCCATTAATGAGGCATACACATACATCATATGTATCTACTTAAACTTTGACTTGCTTTCGTCAACCAGCCTCTATCATCAGTGTTCACCAAACTCCATGAGAGACTTGGGCACTAACTACAACGTCTACTCTCCCTCTCACTCTCTCATTCTCTTTCCTTTACGAGAATTTGGTTTGACAAAGATCATTTGATTTACAGGTGGCCAACGCAAGAGGATGTTCAAGCTCTAGTCTGAAGCGAACAGTTTCCTTTATAACTTGAACAAGGATTACTATTGATAGGTACATTAATCTCATGAGACATGCAGGAAGAGGGAGTGGGAATTTAATTTGAATCCATCTATATGTGTTTATACCATCCGGTAAATGTTATTTCCTATTCACAATGAGCCGTTCCATTTTATGACTATAATTTCATGGAATTTACTGCTTAAATAACCAAGTAGGAGAAGTCTTGCAATTATCATTAGAAGATTGAATTTCTTTATGCGACTTATACTCTCCTCTATAACAACCCGTGACTTTCGGATAGCAAATCTCCAACGGCACGACTGTTCTATAGATCTGAAGCTGATGACAGACCACTGGACATGTTAATTATATCAAAAATTTGGTATCTTAAGAGATAAAGCAGTGTTTATGGAGTATTCAAAATCACCCGCTTAATTTATAGCAGAAGACCAAGTATCAGAACTGACTTTTAACTGAGAAGACTTGGACCAAACATTTAGTGTAAGAGGTGGCATAATCAGACAGTTCTGGGGCAAAGTGACACAGAGGAGAGCTACTATGATGGAACGAAAAGGAATATTTCTCTGAACTTTTGAGCAATCTAGGAAGTCCTAACTTTTTCGCAATCTAGGAAGTCCTCCCCTTTCCATTTCAATTTGATAAGTTGTCCGAACGTAATCAACGGTAGAATGGAGACGGAAAATGCAAGAAGGACCACTTTTGGCAATAACCCGGACGACAGACGAAAGGTACGGTCATCTGCTGCTAAAAAGTGCACACGAAACAAAGAAAATGGTGTGGGCGTACTGTCGCCTAGTGAGTGGTCAGAGTGTATCCAGGGTGATGAAAGACATGGTGTCCTTTCTCAGGGTATTACGCCAGGTAATTGCCTCTGAGGGAGGTCCTCTCCATTTCCATCACTCCTTGCGGCTTATTTTTCAATGGAGCATGGTCAATATATCGTCATTTCAAAGGCAACTACCAACTAACCTATAAGATTATTTTGCTCACTGACGCAGTTCTGTGTCCACTCATTTCGTGCCTTAATGCCCTTCCAAAGCACCACACCCGACAAAAAGGGGAGTGCCAACTCTAGACATGGCTATGTGATGGAAGTGAAGTAATTGTTCATACATTAGAATGCTAAATCACAGCTATAATAAATTAAAACTACCAGGGACTTTTTCATACGCACAGCCACATAAAATATTGTCTACACAGGTTGCATTTAAACCTTTAGAAATCACAATAATAGAAATGATTCCGCATCCAAAAACCACCAGAAACAGACATTATTTTCCGTCCACAAAACCAGACTATGCAAACAGAATTTGACATATAACTATTACAAAACGACACAAGATGGACCTGTTACTTTCAATTTATACCGCGCAGCCATAACACAAGAAGCAAAAGCCCATGCGACATCACAACCTGAACTCTCGCCCCACCATCCTCACCTCTGAGTTTGTGGGACCTACATGTGGAGCCCGCAAAATCAGTGGTGGGGATCAACACGGTCCACTAGGCCTGGGTCCAAGGAAGAAATTCCGCATCACAATGCAGGAATTACACAGAACTTGCCAAGTTCTCCTCAATTTCAGGGTTATTGCAGCAGATAGAAGTCCTTCTGCAACCCCAGCAGTTGTGGCGAAAACAGCGGAACCGGGGTAGCCATGATCAGCTTTTGCCAAGCATATCTTCATCATGAAATCGAATTGCTTGTTTTCAACAACGAAAGGTTGTGCTGCATAGTCCTCAATTGGCATACACTATAATCAAAATAAAATACATCCAGTTCAGTTCGTAAATTTGGCCATAGAAAGAACTAATGAATGATCATCTTTGGACACCGCTACTAAATGGGTAGATCCGAACAGATATCTAGTTAAGTCACTCATCGTTGATGTTCTTAAGAAATTATACATTAAATTTTACCAGATTCATTGTTTAGCACAAATGAGCAAGAAGGCAAGATTAAAGCACAAAGCCCAGTATTGAACAAGACAGCCACAACAAAGATTTAATTAGTAAAAAGTCCCCATACTTCCACCAAAATCAAGAAGATATGCAAGTGTGCAATTTACCTTTGCTGCCTCGATCCCTACATTCCGTTTCTCAATTGCAGCAGATTCTGGCTGAAGCACACAAAGGAAGAAGAAATCTGACTTTGTGAAGAATGATTTGCGGCTTTGTCTGTGATAGAACACGAGATAGAATGTGAGAAAAGCGAAAGCAAATTTGAACATCAGAAGACTAAACACAGAAATCTAAATGAAGACCAAAACATGTTAATGCGCCCCAATCTGAAATTGAGGGTTTTCTTTACCTGAAACAGAGTACTTCCACAAATTTAGTGTCTACCTGCAGAACACAAAAGAATAAGGCTTTAGTTGGACTTGTCAAGTGAAATGCCTAACTTTTATACACAACATAAAACTCATCACTTACTCCCATCTCTTCCTTTACTTCCCTGACAACTGCATGACATATATTTATTGGATGCAAATTGCGCAATCCCAAAATCTCCATAACCAGAACAAGAATATGCATAATTGAGTAGAAAGATTAACGCACATGTTTTTAGATTCATCGTTCTTGAAGCGGAAACGGAAAACTGATGTTCCACACGCAAGTCCTTCTCCTCTATTGCCCTTCATATCACTAGCTCAATGAGGCGGCCCTCTCACCTTTAGCGTTAAGTAAACGCTCCTTATGTGAGGATACATATGAGAATTAAAGTTAGAAGAGAGACTTGAGCACTATTTATAGAGTTTCCAGCCAGGCACCACCCTCATTACGGGTCAGGCTCAACTTGGCCCACACTAGCCAGTCCCGTATTAAACTAATTAAGAAACCTTCTATCTCACCTTAGACTAAACCCCGTAAAACGGTAACCGTTAAATGGTAAATTACAATATCAATTAATGTAGTCCACATTAGGAAAACTCTTACATTCTCCCACTTGGACTATATTAATTGAAATTGTACTGTATGTGCGCATATTGGTCTAAAGATAATTCTTAATAGTAAATCATATCCCATAAAGTCTCAAACACCGAATCATGGCGGTAATTGCATGTATACACACAAAGTCTTCCATAGTCACAAGTGCTTTCAATTTTATTGATATGGATTCAATATGATAGTGTGTCAAATGGATAACATCTCTCATAGAGAGATCCCATTTGTCAATCACTATTCTCTTACCTTAAACGTCACAAAAACTTGTGACACTAGAGAATATCCATTCTCTTACCTTAAGTGTCACAAAAAACTTGTGCCACTAGAGAATGTCTTTATGGTTCCAACGAACCCATATATACCTTGTCCTTATGGTTAACATTTCTTTATATATAACAAGGCATATGCACAAGGCTAATAACCGGATGCCCCTAGCCTTCACTCAAAGTTGATACAATACCTTGAGACTTTATCAATATGTATTCAACATAATAACAACACATTCAAAAATATTTTATTGAATGCAAAAGTTGATACATATCAAACCGTTACAAAGTATAACGAACACAGATGAAACCTTTATCAGAGTAAAGTCAAAATAACTCTCACTAAACAACAACATCTCATGATACTCCTAGGCCCATGCTAATGACATGTCGTTCAAATGCAAATGGACGTAGGCCTTTAGTTAGTGGATCTACAACCATATTATATGTGGAAATATGTTATATTATAACGTCACATTTCTGTACCGTTTCTTTATAGTCAAAAATTTGACTGCCATATATTTAGACCCATTGAGACCTCTGTAGTTAATAAATAATACTACAAATTTATTGTCTCAATACAACCGTATGGGCCTATCCATAAAGTTAAAAACGGTCAACTCCTTAATGAGGTTCCAGAGCCTAATAGCCTAAGTAACATCATAAAAAAATATTACTAATTCTACTTACATAGTAGAAGATGCTATAGAACTTTATTTACTGCACTTCTTGCTAACATAAATATGTATTCCGTTATTGATCACATGTCATCCTAACAACCAGCAAAGTTTACATCTGAATACCCTACTAGCTACAATAATTGAACATGTCTATAAATTAGCATATAATCTATTGTCCTCTTTAAGTACCTTAAAACCTTCTTGGCAGCAACCCGGAGATCACGTCTTGGATTTGATTAATTTATGCCTAGAAGTTTCATCGCAAAGACGGTATTTAATCTAGTGCAAATTCGAGCATACATTATACTTTTAAGTGCACTGACACAATGTACACCCTTTAACTAGATTTTCTCAATATCTAATAAGGACAATGTAATGGATTCGGTCCATCACCCTTAACAACAGGAGCAATTCATGGCTTGCATTGATGTATATTGAATATTTCCAAAATACGATCAGCAAATGTCCTATGAGATAAATCTAATACAATATGGTGAGAACAATCCTTACAGACCTCAGTGCAAATAATAAGAGATGCCTCAAGGTCATACTTGTAAACAAAATATCATATTCATAGAGTATAAGGAAAATAATTTTCCTCACACTGACCTTGCAGTATATATGTATATAATGAATTACTTTGTTCCCAACTGAACAAAAAAAAAAAAAAAAAACAACACTATGAAAATTTAATAATATTGTCTGGAAATTTGCTTAAGACCATAAGTAAGACTTTTCAGTCTACACACAAGTTTACTTAAAACATATGGTGCAAAATCTTTCGATTGCACTATATAGATTTTGTATCTATTTGTCATAACTCCATATCAAAAATAAACTATTAATGACACGTTCACCCCGAAAGAATCTTTAAAATTACTATAAAGAAATAATTATTTCTTCACTATTAACTATTCACCCCTCTTTCAGAGTGAAAACTTTATTATCTTTTATGGCATCTAATCATATTCTTGATTGAGAACAAGAAACGACATTTATATATATGTCGCTAAATCAACCATGTAGTAGATATTGTAATCATGCTCTCACAAATAGACTATATATTCTGATGGTATAACTTATCGTCTTTTCTTAACAAATCTCCTAATACAACCATTTCATTCTACACTTGAGAGGTTTGAGAAATTTCATCATAAACTATATCAAGAATAGTATCTTGAACCTTTACAAGTTTAGTCTATGGTATAGGAGATTCCACAATTGTCTGTACCACAATTGTCTATATAGGCAAAAACAAAGACACAGTGATCTTCCATCACACTATTATCCTTAATAGTCTGAGAGCAGTTATCCTCTACAACTACGTTGAACTTTAGAAACTTTATTGTATGTGATTCCATAATTCTTGTATATTTTTTAGGGTCATAAAATCAATACCCCTTTGAACAATTTGAGTAAGATACAAAATAATTTTGAGTGGATCTAAATTCCAACACACTTAATATTGTATTAGATAACCTCACTTTTGAATGATACCTTTAATATGATTCGAGTAATTTATGTCCAGTCCATAACTCAAAAGAAGTTTATGAAACAACTTTGATAAGAAAATACTTTTTTTTATGTGAAAATAGTTGCTTTCAAAATATCAACCCATAGAAGACCGGATAAATTAGTCTTACTCATCATACTCATCACCATGTTCATTATGGTGTACTTATGCCTTTCGGCCAAATCTTTTGTCAGGATTTTCAAGCATAGTAATTAAATTACCACCCCATAATTTATCAAGTATTTGACAAATGAGCCTTTAAGCTATTCCGCATTGTCATACTTGCCAAATTACTCACTACCACTATTAAGCCCGACAACCTTTAAGACTAATTCTAACCAATTTATTATTTATCTCGATCATTTAACTTTCACAATAATCTATAGAAATCTTTAGATAACAGTTAAGAGTAGACAAATATTAATATTGTCAACTTTTCTACTCTTTCTTTAAACATGTGTGAGATTATTCCTTAAATATAAAACTTTTGGAAACAACATTTTTAACCGTATACAAGACGTATATATCATTAGGACTTAAACACAATCTTTGCAGATGTGTCCTAATTTTGGTATTATACAAGACATAATTTCAAGCCACTAAGGCTTCCTTCGTCTTTTAGCAGTGCAGTCCGCAGATAAACCACTTTTCAAGTGTTCCTAAATGGAACGCTTCATGGACAAGATAAGCAAATTTGATTGCTATTTAATCATTTGTCTACAATTTAAAATTTGTAGCAGTAAAAACCTCAATAATGGTGGAGTTATTAATTACAGAAAATGTGACTGAAAAACAAGTAATGTATGTAATTAGCATCATGTGAGCACTATGTAACTTGACGTACAAGTACATATCTAGAGAGTTATATGCAAAATCATATAATCACCTTTGGGCAGAATACATGACATGCAATTATACACTCTCCACATGATAGCGGTTATGAAAATATATTCCAATCTTCGTGAATCCATCACCTTTGGGCATATGAACCACTAAGATCAGTCACTCCTCCACCATACCATCATATATCCCTCCATGAACTAATACACAATCACCTCCTTTGGGAATATGACTACGCATTAGACCAAGAGACATCCCAATCAATATACAAGACCGAAATTTCTCAAATCCAATCAAGTATGCCACTTTGGTGGTCACTACTTAATTGAATTTTTGGAACTCTCTCATACCAGGGATATAAACCTTACTGCTCACATAACAAGCAATGTATGTAATTAGCATCATGTGAGCACTATGTAACTTGACGTACAAGTACACATCTAGAGAGTTACATGCAAAATCATATAATCATATTTGGGCAGAATACATGACATGCAATTGTACACTCCCCACATGATAGCGGTCATGAGAATATATTCCAATTTTCGTAAATTCAACCTTTGGGCATATGAACTACTAGGATCAGTCACTCCTCCACCATGCCATCATGTATCCCTCCATGAACTAATACACAATCACCTCCTTTGAGAGTATGACTATGCATTAAATCAGGAGACATCCCAATCAATATACGAGACCGAAATTTCTCAAATCTAATCAAGCGTACCACTTTGATGGTCACTACTCAATTGAATCATTGAAACTCTCTCATATCAGGGATATAAACCTTACTGCTCACATACACCATATATATGTGATTTTAACTTTAGTGACAGGGGCAGTAAATCACCAAAATCACATATTATGCTAATTATAATGCTTTATTCATCCAGGCAGATCACCGATTATAGCAACACAAGAAATTTCTCATAACATAGAATAAAGCGTCTCTTGTGCACCTAGATTATAGATTACCAAAACAACATAAAAAGAATGTTGATCTAGATGATCTATCACAAGTTAACATCAATAGCAATACAGGGTACCACAAATCGACAAGCTTGATAGCTGATCCACTATCGCTCATGAGTTTCATAAGGCAAAACATGACTCCAAGGCCAACAACTGATTTATTAGCCAACTATAAGTAACAACTTATCATTGCATCAACCAGTGGCCTATAAATTGAGTCAAACCACAGAACCAAATATCTAAACTATAACAGTAAATACTATTGCTCCACATAAATATTTTCATACTTTTTAACCATAAAAAAGAAAATGTTCAACTTGATGGACAACAAGTGACCAGATGAGTTTAGGTACAATATGTAATAACTTAACTGAGATGCATTACTCACATTCAGCAGATGTGTACAATCAATTTGGTCACGACTTCTTAAGACATCCATCATTCAAAGGTTACCAGCATGTAAAGGAGTATGCTTGAGTAACAAAAGTTTCATAACCTTTGCTGTTTCTTATCACCTCAATACATAGCTCAATTACTATTCCATAATGGTTGTATCTCATTAAGCCAGCTTTAGTTCACAATAAAGTTTAATTTTTATTAATGAGTTACACATTTATAATGTTTATGTGATAACATACCTATAACCCAATACTTGTATTTCCAAAATCACAGAAAATACAAGACAAATACGCAAAAATACACTAAAAATACACGTATTTATGGCTTTGTATGTATTTTCACATTCATACAATCATCAAACATATAAAATAAATATACCACAACATAGAGGATGGCCATACGAATCCAACGCCGCCAGCCACGCGCCGATCCAACGCTCCACGCGCCCGCACGAGCCGCCTAAGTGTGTGGCACGTGGAGCTCACGCGAGAGCCGCGCCCTGCGCGTGGGAGCGCGTGAGGGCGCGTGACCGCGCATGGGGCACGTCCCTAACGTCCTGGCGGTGCATGGCCGCGCGTGGGGGTGCGTGAGACTTCCCCGGCGACGCGCCGCTGACCGTCTTGCTCGTCTCGTCGAGCCCGGTCCGAATTTGTGATTTAATTTTATTTTTATTGAATAAAAAAATCTCGAAAATCACAAATTAGGGCAAAAACTTTATGCGTTAAAGTTCTAGGGTTATGGTTGCTCTGATACCACATATTGGATGCAAATTGCGCAATCCCAAAATCTCCATTACCAGAACAAGAACATGCATAATTGAGTAGAAAGATTAACGCACCTGTTTTGAGATCCATCGTTCTTGAAGTGGAAGCGGAAAACTGATGTTCCACGTGCACGTCCTTCTCCTCTATTGCCCTTCGTATCACTGGCTCAATGAGGCGGCCCCCTCACCTTTAGCATTAGGTAAATGCTCCTTATGTGAGGATACATGTGAGAATTAGGGTTAGAGGAGAGACTTGAGCACTATTTATAGAGTTTCCAGCCAGGCCCCCTCATTACGGGCCAAGCTCAACTCGGCCCATACTAGCCAGCCCCATATTAGACTAATTAAGAAACCTTTTATCTCACCTTAGACCAAACCCCGTAAAATAGTAACCGTTAAACGGTAAATTACAATATCAATTAATGTAGTCCACATTAGGAAAACTCTTACAATATTCTCACCCTACGAGGATAGGGTCATCATCAAACCATTGCAATACATACTGATACTTCTTATGAAGCACTCCATATCTTTAACATACTCACCTCATTCAAAACTCCAGTGGGGAGTTTCCATACACTCGTATCTTGAAACATTCCAATACACTCTTGGACTACAAGCACCTAGAAAGGTGGGAAAAGTTTTTAAATTCTTTCAGGCATTGAGCGTCTAGTTGTAGTAGAATCACGCTGAAAACAACATAAAGCAGAGCGAAAGCATGTGCCAAATGAAACTGACTATAAAACTTCATAGCATTGTATCTCTTCACAAAGTAAGGTTGTTACCCACAGGCTGAATCACTTCAGAGCATTGTATTTGTTCACAAAGTAAGGCTGTTGCCCACAGGCTGAATCACTTTAGAGAAGAAAACCGAGAGAAAATGATGTGATTGTTGCTAAAATGAGAAGATTTATCGTATTCCAAGTGCTAATATGGGAAGTGACATTACTAAACAGCTTGTCCTAGAGCTAACCTAATCAAACCAGAAGATTACAGCAAGGCATTGACACCAGAGGCTGGTTTTGTTAAGGAAAGAGAAAACATATCCAACATCTACGCTTATCCAAAATGGCAATACACGCATTTGAGTCCAGTGGACATCGAATGCGGAGGTTTTATTCCCAGGCAAAATTATTGGCGATCCCATCTATCCTTCGAAAGGATTCAATACCGATCAAGCAGGCTGATTTCACGCTTTGCACATCACTAGTCTTACTGCTGTAGAGCGAAGTAGGGTGCGCATGGCAACGTTTCTATTCCGGGGAACTATTTCTTTTCAGAAATAGTTTTTTTTTTTTTCTATTTCTACTCCGGGAACAATTTCTCGATAAAATAAGGTGTCTGGTAATTATACAAAATTTATATTCTTGGAATAGAAAAAGAATAGAAATGCGTTTGGTAAAAATTTATAAATTTTTGTATTTATTTGTTTTTTTCTTCTTACTCACATACCACCGCCTACCGCCGCACGACCACCACATGACTACCGCACGATCACGGCATGACGCCGTACGACCATCGCACGATCGCTCCAAGATTGTCGACCGTCGTTGCCAACCGCCGTCATAGGATTGCCGCCCACAGCCCACCAACCGCGAGAGGGGGCGGTGGTTGGTGAGCTATGGGCGACGTCCTGCGGCGGCAGGCGGCGGTCGTGTGACGGTTGGCGACAGCAGGTTGCAGGCGAACGATGGCGGTCGTCAGCCGATGGGTTGTAAGCGGCGGCTGGTGGGCTACGAGCAGCGACAACCGTTGCCGGTAGTCGTCGGCAATCGGCGCCGACGTGGCGCGAGCGGCAAGAGGTGGCGATGGTTGGCAAGCGATCGGCGGTGGCCACAACAAAGAAGAAGAACAAAAGAAAAATAGAAAATAGAAAAAAAAAACTTATTTCTAGAAATTGTTCTCGTGAACAAGAAGCTAATTTTTTTTTTTTCTTGAGTCTGTTTCAAATTTATTTTCAGCCACTTTTCTATTCCGGGGAATAGAAAAATAAGTTGGCGTTACTACACAGATTTCTGTTCTTTTTTTGTTCCGGGGAACAAAAAAACAGAAATTGGGAGAAATAGAAACGTTACCATGCAAGCCCTTAGTGTGGATGATAGTGAATTGCAAGATGATAGTCCCACTAATTCTTGGGTTTCCAGCAAGGAGAGAGAATCTATTGAAGGGAAGCAGAGCCTTTCGTGACGACCCCCATTGATAGTTCCAAATCATTCGATTCAAAGGCTTTCTCTAGAGCATCCATCATGTGCTTGATTAAGTCCTGAAATAATTAACTGCCAAAATTTTTGGCTTAAGAGATAAAGTGTACTAAAAATTTTAAAATTTTCAAAAAGTGCAATCAAACATTAAAACTCGTCAAGTTGGTGTAATCAAGTCTTTACGTTAACTTCATCAAGCTCGACCAACGAAAAAAGGGATTGACTAGCACGATCGCCATTGCCAAACCAAAGTGTGATGGTAATAGGGCGGTCACAAATTCATTTTGAGGAAACCGTAGACTTCTTAAACTGGTTTTAATTTTTTACTCTATTTCTTCTTATATTTCCCTATTGGGAGCTTATATTTAGAGGCAAAAATCAGAAGAGGGCTCATAGAATCAGTGTTCTTGAATACGAAGAAAGAGAAAATAAATTAAATACCAAAATATAAATAATTACAAGTAGAAAAATAGTATCACTTACTAAACAGAAATTGTTAATGTCATTATAAAGATTTATTAAATTTAAAAGATGAAAAAACACTTGAAATGTTAGCTTGGTAACTTGGATAACAAAATCATTGTGGAATGAAAAGGTTTCTCATTCCTTTCGTTCGAATCAAATTGCTCTAGAACTTTCCAATGACCTAAAATTAAGGTCAATGATATTGGTTATACATAAATAAAAACGATTTTCTTGTCTTATTTTAAGAAACAAATCAAACTAACAATATTCAAGAACATCGATTCTGTAGGGCCTCTTTTGATTTTTATCTCTAAATTTAAGCTTTCAATAAGGATATATAAAAGTAAAAAGAAAAAAAATAAACATAGTCAAAAATTAAAACCGATTTAAGAAGTCTACCAGTGCCCTCTAACCATTACATTGCCATTTGGCAGTGGACAGTCATGCAAGCATTTCCTAATGGAAAATACTAACAAATTTTAGAAATTGATTGTCCCAACTTACAAATTTTAAGATTTAATTATATTTTATTTCTCATGGTATCGATAGATGACCCGAGATGCCCGATTAAAAATATTGAATTAATCGGGCATAGAGATGAGCCAAAGAACTGTCGGGCCTAAAGGGAGGGCACCAGTTGGAATTCTTAAGCCTTGTCACACATGGAGAATCCAAACGAGCTCCCCCCCTCGGCGCAATTCTTTTCTCGGCCCCGAGAGTTATTTGGCTCATCTCGATGCCGGATTAATTCAATTTTTTTTAATCAATCGTCCTGAATTGTCCATATTTTCCCTGAGGATTCGCATTAGATGTCCAACTCAATTATTGGTGCGTACGCGATTAAAGTATACCACAAGTATCAAAATTTGGCATGGATGGACTTAAATGCCAAAAGTTCCAAAATATACACTTAAGTGCCACTTTTTTGAAAATTGAGATACTTAGGTGCGCATGGCAACGTTTCTATTCCAGGGAACTATTTTTTTTCAGAAATAGTATTTTTCTATTTCTACTCCGGGAACAATGTATCAGTAAAATAAGATGTCTGGTAATCATACAAAATTTATATTCTTGGAATAGAAAAAGAATAGAAATGTGTTTGGTAAAAATTTATAAATTTTTGTATTTATTTGTTTTTTCTTCTTACTCACAGACCACCACTTGCCGCGGCACGACTGCCACACGATAGCGGCATGACTGCCGCACGGCCACGATCACGGCACGACTGTCGCACGGCCATTGCACGACCGCTGCAAGATCGCCGACCGTTGTAGCCAATCGCCGCTACAGGATTGACGCCCACAGCTCACCGGCCGCGAGAGGGGGCGGTGGCCGGTGAGCTGTGGGCGGCGGTCTTGCGGTGGTGGTTGGCAGCGACAGTCGGCGGTCATGTGGCAGCAGGCGGCGGTCGTGCGACGGCAAGTGGCGGTCATGCGACGATTGGCAACAGCAAGCTGCGAGTGGACGGTGGCGGTCATTAGTCGGTGGGCTGTGGGCGGCGGTCGATGGGCTACGGGTGGCTGCAACCGTCGCCAGCAGTCGCTAGCGGTCGGCTGCCGACGGTGGCCACGGGCGGCAAGAGGTGGCCAATGGTTAGTAGGCGGCCGGCGGTGGCCGCCACAAAGAAGAAGAACAAAAGAAAAATAGAAAAGAAAAAAAAAACTTATATCTAGAAATTGTTCCGAGAACAAGAAGCTACTTTTTTTTTTTTTTTTTTTTTGTTTCTGTTCCAAATTTATTTCCTAGCCACTTTTCTAATCCGAGGAATAGAAAAATAAGTTGGCGTTGCCAAACAGATTTCTGTTCTTTTTTTTTGTTCTGGGGAACAAAAGAATATAAATCGGAAGAAATAGAAACGTTACCATGCAGACCCTTAAGTGCCAACTTCGACGAGTTTGTCATAAATCTGACGTGACATTATTTTAATAATAAAACTACCTTGTGTGACTTGTCGAAATATCTTAGCAATCCTTGTCTAAAACGACATCGTTTTCAATGTTCATTTCAGTGCTAGTCATGATTAAAAAAGATCACTTAATTGTCAAGTTATGGTGTAAGTGATTATCGAAGTGCCACTCATGGTTAAAAGTGAATACTTATGTGCCAAGTTTTGCAGAAAGTGATTACTTAAGTGCCAAAAACGATGTCACTTAACGTACTCTTGGTGTCTACATGGATATTTTTTTTAATAGAATTGCCACATCAATAAAAAAATCTCATCAAAAAAAGTCACATCAGCAGTTTGACTGGAATTTTTCACCGTTGGCACTTAAATGTCCATTTTTTCTCCAATTTTGGCATTTACTTAAGTGTATCTTTAGGAAGTTTTGACATTTAAATGTTCATTCATGCCAAGATTTGGTACTTGGGATGTCCGGCACTCATGCGTACGAATATGACTAAAAAATAAATAAAACTCCCTTCCTCGGGTTGTTTTTACTTCCAAGTGCCCGAAAACCATCCTTTTCCTATTTTTCGCCATTTACGAAAGTAGGTGAAACTCCCAAAATAATAATATCCTGAAATAATTTCTTGTATTATAGAATTAAGGGGGCGATATATGGTATTTGACTTAACTCTTAGGGAGGAAAAAGAATCAGGAAATAAACAAAGCAGAAACAGATAGATGAAAATGGCCTCGTAAAGCTAATCGGCAGTAATAAAAGGAAAGGGGAAGAAAGTTGGCGCACCCGGCAAGCAACTAGCGTGTCGTTGAAAAACAAGTACATTGGGAAATTATATGCTTGTTTTGTTAGAGCGTTTTTAATTTGAGAACTATCGTCTTCCCCCGCAACCAAAAGATATTATATGCTTGTTTTGTTTTGTTTTTTTTTTTTTTGGTAAAAGGTAATAATATATTGAGGGAAGGCAACTATACACAAAACTGACGCCAAAAATTTTCACTCAAAATGCAAACAAGCAGAATGAGTGGAAGGGAGCCGGTGTAAGAAACAAAACAAGAAGGACAAGCCGAAAACAATCTGCAACCAAAACACAACGCTACCAAAGTAGCAAAAAGGAGCAGGCAGGGAGGAGTGGTAGCACGCAGCACAGCGAAGCACCAGCAACGGCTGAACAAGCACAAGTAACAGCAAAAGCAGCACTCCAAGAACCAGAGCAGGAGAACCAGCAGACACTAAGTAAGAGGAGTAGGACCTCCATCGAACACTGAGGGGTCAAAACCCCACGCCCTTTGAAGCCTCTTGTTTCTAGGGTTATCCGGCACCTTGGAAAATGTCAACACTTTATTTTTAATGACTTTGATAAGATGATTCTTCAAAGCCGAAACCTCAAGCGCTTCACCCCGGAAAATGATGCTATTTCTTTTCTTCCAAATTAAATGACACAAGGCTCCAAAAGAGAATCGGGCAATGGAATGATAAAAGTCCTTACCAGACAAGAATTTCACGGCCCAAAGGATATTCTCCGCCCACGTCCTATTCCGCCAAGGAAGATTACATCTTCCAACCCAAAAGAAAGCAAGAGACGCAAGGACGTGACAGTCAAAGTAGAGATGGTCGATCGAGTCTAGAATGGTATTGCAAAAAGCACATATACAAAATCAATTCTTCCATGAGATAGGAGATAAGCCTGAGTGGGTAAGCGATTCCCGGCAATCAACCAAAGGTTAAATTGATATCTAGGAGCAATGGAGTTGTTCCAGATAAGTTTAGCCCAAGGGACCTAGTTCTTCTTGGTTCTTAAAGCCTCCCAAGCCAAAGCCACCGAGAAGGAATTGGAAGGGGAAAGCCGCTAAGAGAAACGGTCAGGAGTTTGAAAAAGAACAGGGAAGGAAAAACCCCAACGCTCCAACAGAGTCCTAAAACCACAGCCTTCTAATGAAAGGAGGTCTGCCACGGTAGCCTGTCTAGAGAGGCCCGAACTTGCAATAAGAGAATCCGGTATAAATAGGCTCAAAGGGCCTTCCTGATGCCAGTTGTCGAATCAAAGTGAGATTGAACCATCACCCACATTCCAAAAAAATGATAACCTGAAATCCTTCCTCAGCTGTAGGATTTTCTTCCAAGCCCAAGAACACGTGGTAGGTATAGCTGAAATCCAAAAACTATCCCTTTTTAAGAAATTGGTGTGGATCCACCTACACCACATGGACTCTTTATCTATGAACAAGATCTGGATATACTTAAGCATAGCTGCTTATTGCAGTCCTTCAACCTCTGTATACCCAGACCACCCTCCTTCTTAGGGACACACACATCCTCCCAAGAGACCTTCGCCCCCCCTCGACCTAGGGCCAGCCCCTTCCAAAGGAACTGCCTCAAAATACGCTCTAGAACTGAACAGGGGAGGGTAAAGACATTGGCCCAAAAGGCTTGTATAGAGTATAGAACTGACTTGATCAACTAGACTCTTCTGGCAAAGGAAAGAAACCGCTGCACCCAAGACTAAACCCTAGCTGTGATCCGGTCAATAAGAGCAATACAATCTGCTTTACCAAGCCTTGAGGAAATGATGGGCACCCCCAGGTATCGCACCGGAAGCTTCCATTCCTAAAAACCGAGGGCCAAAAGAATATTCCTGCGCAAGAAAGAAGGTCCACCTGCTAAAAAAACTTCACTCTTGTTCTTGTTTGGGATTAGACCACTCCAAGAGGAAAATATCAAGGCCTCTCATGAGAAGAGATGCCGAAGCCCAATCAGCCCTACAAAGAAGAAAGACATCATCGGCAAAGAAGAGATGGCAAAACTTCACGGCTTTACATCTCCAAAAGTACTTGAAATCCTTGTGTGCTGTACAGGAACTCAAAATCCCAAACAAAACCTCCATCACCAGGGTAAAAAGATAGGGTGACATTGGGTCTCCCTGTCGAAGCCCACAACCACCTGAGAAGAAACCATGCAACTCACCGTTGATCGAGATAGAGTACTTCGGAGTACGTACGCAAGCCATGATGAGTCTGATCATCCACTCAAGAAAACCGAAAGCTGCAAGAGTAAATTCAAGAAAATCTCAATCCACTGTATCATAAGCCTTTTGGAAATCCATCTCGACTGCACACTTAGGCAAGTAGGGGTCAAGGTGGAAACCTGCAAAGAGCTCCTGGGCTAAGAGAATATTATCCATTTTCCTTCTACCCTTGACAAAAGCATTCTGAGAAGAACTAATCAAGTCATCTAAGACAACAGCTAGGCGATTCGCTAAGATCTTGGCGATAACTTTATAAATTGTGTTACAACAAGCTATGGGCCTGAAATCTGAGACAGCACAAGCGTTAGGAACCTTTGGCACCAAGGCTAGTATTATGTTGTTGACCTCAAGCAAGCGACTCGAAGAAAAAAAGTCCTTCACCGCCTCTAAGACAAGAGGTCCTACAACATCCCAATTGCTCTTATAGAACTCTACCGTAAAACCGTCTGGCCCAGGAGCTTTACCATGGTCAAGAGAAAACAGAGTATTACAGATTTCAAGGTCAAGGACCGGACGAGCAAGAAAATCAACCTGATCAACCGTAAGCGGCCGCCGAATAAACTTCTTCAACTCCAGTAAAGAAGGCTTCGTGAGAGCTACCTGTGGTGTCAGAAGGTCTATAAAGAAGGAAACAAAAACCGGAGGAACCAAGGCTGGATTTGTTGTCAAGGAACCGAAGGGATCCTTAACCGACAAGATTCTATTCCCGAGCTGTCTTCTATTGACTGAATGGTGAAAAAAACTTGGTGTTACGGTCACCTCCCTGGAGCCACCTAACTCTGGATTTCTGTCTGTAGAAGGATTCCTCTTGTGCTCGCAAGTCCACAAACAAACGCCGCTAGGATTTCTCTAACTTATCAAGAGAAATACTGCCCGAATCCTGCTGGAGGCCAAGCTGAGTGAGGCGAAGGGCATTCCTTGCATCAGTAGTTCTCGTAGAAATGTCAGTGAAGGCCTCTCTATTGAGCTGTTTAAGCCTGCCTTTTAAAGCTTTTAACTTAGAAACAAGTTTAAACATGGAGACCCCATCCACCGGACTCTCCCAAACTTGCTGAATGATAGTAGGAAAGGTTGGGTGCTTCATCCAGAAATCAAAGAACTTATATGCTTGTTTTGTTAGAGCTTTTTAATTTGAGAACACATTATTATACTCAAAAGTTCTGCAATCAAAAGACAATATATACTTGTTTTGTTTGAGGGTTTTTTATTTGAGAACACATACCATCGGACCCAAAAGTCAAGATTAAAAGTGACCCAATGACTAATCATGGTTACCCAAACAAAAGATGGTTACTCGAGAGGGTGAGAACACGTAAGTCAAGATCAAACGTGTTGCTCGCTTGGGTTTTGGTGTGCTTGCCAAGCGAGAAAAAAAATGACGCAAGACCAAAATCCTGCCAAGCGAGCAAAAAACCAAAAAGTGCCCCTTGCATACAAGGGTTTTGATCTTGCGTCATTTTTTTTCTTTTTCTTTTTTCTCGCTTGATGAGGGCACGCCCTTGTCAAGCAACCAAAACCCTTGCCAAGCGAGCATGGGGCACTTTTTTTTGTCTTTTTACTATTGACGAGGGTTTTGGTCTTGTCTGATTTTTGTCCATGGGGTACTTTTTTTGTCTTTTTGCTCCTGGCAAGGGTTTTGGTCTTGTATGATTTTTTTTTTTCATGGGGCACTTTTTTTGTCTTTTTGCTCGCTTGGCAAGGGTTTTGGTCTTGCGTCATTTTTTTCTTTTTTTTCCTTGCTTGACAAGGGCTTTTCTCGCTTGGCAAGGGCACCAAAATCCAAGCGAGGAACACTTATGATTAGGGGTGAGCACGGTTCCCGGGTAGAACCGGGAACCGGAGAACCGCACCGGAGGGTCTGGTTATGTTCCCGGTTCTTAAGAGACCGGTTCCGGTTCCCGGTTCCCTTTTCCTGGGAACCGGCGTTCCTGAAATCGAAACCGGTCAAAATTCAAAAAAAAAAAAAACTATTCCCCCTACGATTTCTTCCCCCTTCCCCTTTCTTTTTCCCTCTCCCTCTCTCTCTCTCTCTCTCTCTCTCTTTCTTTTCCCCCTTTTTCTTGCTCCTGTCATTTCCCGCCCCCAACCTTTTTCTTTTCTTCTCTCTCTTCTCTTTCCCCCTCTCTCGGCCGAAACCCCAACCCTTCTTCTCCTCTTCTTCTTCTTCTTCTTCGCCGCCCTCGCCGCTTCACCCACCACCACACCGCCACCCCACGCCCTACTCATCACCATCTCTTGGCCACCGAACCACCACCACCCACCGCTCGTCCGACGAGCCGTCTCGCCGTTGAACCCGACAAGCTATCGTGCCGTCCGCGCCGCCCCTCGCCGCCGTGAGCTGCCGCTGCTGTCCCCAAGCCACCGCCACCACCTCTTGCCGCCGCTCGCTTGGCCGTTCGAGCCGTCATTGCTTCGAACCGCCACCGCCAGAACCGAGCTCTTCCCCCCTTGGCCGTGGGTTGAGCCGCGACGCCGCCGTCTTCGCCACGCAGTCCGTGTCGCCGTTGGTGCCGTGAGACTCATGTCTTCGTCACCGTCACCGGACCTCCTCGACATCGCCGCCGGATGCGTCACCCCTCCTCGTCTCGCCGCTCGGCCACTTACCGTCGACGCCACTCGTCCCCGTGTGGAGGCTACTCGCTCGCCGGCCCCCGACGCGGCTCGCTGCTCGCCCGGCCCGCCCAATCAACCTTAACTCCACACCCCTTCGCCTTCGCCCCAATGAAGCCGCTCCGCTACGGGCTGCGATCGGCGGCGAAGCCGAAGGAGGAGAAGTAGGAGGCGGCGGAGGCGATCTCTTCTTTGTCTCGGAGGTTGGTTTCTCCTCAACCTCCTCTTCTTTGCCTGTTCGCGGCTTTTACGGTTTTTCTGTTCCTCAGTCGGTAGTTTAGGGTTTCCGTGTGTACGTGTGAGTGAGTGATTTTCGAGAATCGGACCGAGTCGAGCGCGCGTTCGTCACGTGCGAAGATCAAGCTATCGTTTCCTTTTGCTTATTTCGATTAGGATGTACAATTTGTGTCGGTTTGTGCAAGGGCACAAAGAGTTTGATCTTTGTGTTACCTCGTTTGTGAATGGAGTGCTGGATGTGTATGTCATGGCGTGTTCTGGAATTGCTCCTGTGCATGTTGCACCCCCACTATGAATTTAGTTGTTTATGGCGTGTTTTGGAATTGCTCATCTGTATTGGCAGGTATTAAAAATGGAGGGCCAACTATTGAATTATTTCCGCTTCTGGATATTCGCGCCCAATACGAAAAAAAAAAAAAAAAAAAAAAAAAAAAGAACTTGTGGAACCCGGAACCGACCACCGGAACCGTGACGGGGTAGGTTCCGTGTTCTTGATTCCGACGGTAGGTTCCAGGTTCCAAAAATTGAGGAACCGCACTTCGAGGGTAGGTTCCAGGTTCCGGACGGAACCGAACCGAAACCGGGAACTGCTCACCCCTACTTATGATCTTTTGATCTTGACTTACGTGTTCTCACCCTACGTGTTCTCTATCCCATGATTGCCTATATATATATAGATCACCCCTCCACTCCCCTCTCCGCAAAAACTTCAACGGTGCAGCCCAAAAATTCAAGCGTCGAACGATCTCTCTCTCTCCAATCTCTCTCAAGCTCCTGAAGGTGTGCCCATAGTTTCCCTCCTCATTTGTTTGATAGTACTGCTTTTCTGGGTATTTTCTATCAGGGTTTATTGCTTTGATTTTTGAGCTAGACAAGTCGTTTCCGCTATGCATCACTGGATGAATTCATTTGTCCAGATTTAGCTCCTAGAGTGCCATCTCACCAGTCAGATACAAAGTCCATCGGTGCATCATCAGCCTTGAGGTGAGGCAAGGCATGTCTGAAAATAACGACAGTGGGATCGGGCAGATTCATCTGCTCAATGTGTTTGAAAATTCATATGGAGGAGTCACTGGGGAGGTAAAGGAGCGTATGGATGCTGATGAGTTTGCCTCCTTGCTCCGAGCTTCAACATCAAGCTGGAAACTACAGGTAAATGAACTTGTATTTCATCAGTCTTGCCAATTTATTATTTTTTCCGATTTGTAAGAATGCCACTCTATTCTACTTCATTTGTTCTTATTGGGTATCATTTGGTTGCAGGGGAAGAAGGGTGTCTGGCTCAAATTGCCACGGGAATATGCACATCTTGTTGACATTATAGTGAAGGTACATATTAGAGGTGTCAAAATAAATCCAAAACCCATTCTTTAACAATTTTTTATAGGTCATATCGTAAATAAGTTGGCTAAAATATTAGAAACGGATTTAAATGGACCCAAAAAAAGGGAAAATTTCCAAATAAGGATCTGAAGTACTATTGGGCCTGCATGGTAACGTTTCTATTTCTCTCGATTTCTGTTCTTTTGTTCTCCAGAACAAAAAAAGAACAGAAATCTGTTTGGTAACGCTAACTTATTTTTCTATTACCCAGAATAGAAAAATGGATGGGAAATAGATTTGGAACAAAAAAAAAAAAAAAAGTAGCTTCTTGTTCCCAAGAACAATTTCTAGAAATAAGTTTTTCTTTTCTTTTCTATTTTTCTTGTGTTATTCTTCTTTGTTGTGGCCACCGCCGGCCGCTTGCCAACCATTGGCCACCTCCTACCGCCCGTGGCCCTTCGGCAGCCCGACCGGCCGATGACCGTCGGCGACGGTTGCCCGCCCGTAGCCCACCGGGCCGCCGCCCACAGCCCACCGGCCGACGACCGCCATCGTTTGCCCCATGACCCTCATCGTTGCCAACCATCGCAAGACCACCGCCGCTGCCGCACGAGCGCCGATCATTGCTGCCGACCACCGCCGCAGGACCGCCGCCCACAGCTCACCGGCCACCGCCCCCTCTCGCGGCCGGTGGGTTGTGTGCGGCAATCGCGGCGGCGGTCGACAGCGACGGTCGGCGATCTTGCAGCGATTGTGCGAATGGTCGTGCGGCAGTCGTGCCGCGATCGTGGTCGTGCGGCAGTCGTGCATCGGTCGTGCGGCAGTCGTGCGCCGGTCGTGCGGCGGCGAGCGGCGGTCTACGAGTAAGAAGAAAAAACAAATAAATATAAAATTTTATAAATTTTTACCAAACGCATTTTTATTCCAAGAATATAAATTTTGTATAATTACTAGACATCTTATTTTACTGAGAGATTGTTCTCGGAATAGAAATAGAAAAAAACTATTTCTGAAAAGAAATAGTTCCCTGGAATAGAAACGTTGCCATGCGCACCCTAAGAAAACCCTAAAGGAAAAAAAAAAAAATCCGCATCTTGAAATTTAAATACTTGACCTTTCAATTTCATCTCGAAAGGTCAAGAAAGATAAGAGAGAAGGCGCCCAAGCGAGCGAGGGAGGCCGACCGGCTACTTCAAACAATGAACGGGGGTGAGCGTCAAAGTGAATGCAGAGTGATGAAAAACATTGAGTCCTTTTCTTTTTCGCCATTGTTGTCCCATATAAATTTAAACAGATGGCGTCCTTGTATTGTGTAGTCATCAGCATTTCGCTGGGTGTTTGGAAGTGGCCACAGTGAATTCAAGAGTGGTGAAAGACAATTGAGTCCTTTCTCAATGTGTTACACTAGGTAATTGCCTCTGAGAGAGGTCTTCTCCATTTCCATAACTTCTTGCAGCTTATTCTTCAATGGCGCCATGGTCAATGTACAGTCATTTTGAAGATGACCAAGCTATAACATTATTTTGCTCCCTGATGCAGTTCAGTGTCTCTTCTCAATTCGTGCTTTATTGCCGTTCCAAAGCAGAACGCCCAACAAAAAGGGAAGTGCCAATTCTAAACATCGCTATACAATGAAAGTGCAGTAATCATATATACCTGGGATTGCAAAATCATAGTTTGAATGGATCAAAACTTCTAGGGATTTTTTCATATAGATGCCTGCATAAATATCAATTACACAGGCTGCGTAGAAAACAACCTTCGGAAATTGGAATAACAAAAGTGATTTTGCTTCCTAAAATAGCCTCTTGAAAACAGTACTAATTTAAACGAGGCTATGTAAACAGAACTTTATATAAACTACAACAGCAGGATAGAAGATGAAGCTGTTTCGTGCTATTTCAGCTGCGCATGATAAAATTTCTACTTCTCTATTTCTCTGTTTCTCTGTTCCTGGGAACAGGTTTTGAATAGAAATCCGTTTGGTAACGCAATTTGATTTTTCTATTTCTGGAATAGATTTCTATTCCAGAAATTGATTTGAAGAAGAAATTAGAAGTTAAAATTTTTAACTTCTAAATTTTTGAAATAGAAATTGAGAAATCAATTTCTAGCTAGAAATCAATTTCTATTCCAAAAATTTTGTCATGCGCACCCTTATTCAACCCAAACATAACACAAGAAGCAAAAGTTCATTCATCATCCTCATCGAGAGCTTTTGGCCTAGTCCTAGGTCCATTGGACCGACTCCATCCTAACCATCAATTTTGTGTCCCACAAAATAAGCGGTAGGGATTAATGTGGTTTGATACGTCTGGGTCTAGGGAAGAAATTGCCCATCACAGCCTAGGAATTACATAAAACTTGCTAAGTTCTCTAGAACTCCAGGGTTCTTATTGCAGTAGATGTAAGACCTTTTGCCACTCTGAGTTGTTGTTGCCAAACGAGCGAAATCAGGGTAGCCATAATTAGGGGTGAGCAGCGGTCTAGGGTCGACCACGGACGGACCACGGACCGGCCCAACCCCGCGGTCCCGGGTCCGGTTCCCAAGGGGACCGGGTCGGTCCTTGGTTCGAAATTCCAGGACCAACACCGTACGGGTTGGTCCTCGGTCCTAAGAGTTTTGGGTTGGTCCAATCCTGGACCAACCTTGTATATTATATTATATTATATTATTTATAATTCTTTTATATATTCAAACCTAAGTAAAATGTCTGTTATATTATATTATATTGAGATGTTCTACCAATAGCGCTAATAGTAATTTCAATTTAAAACTTTTGTTGAGTATTAATTATGTGTCGTTTGTTTTGTTTTCAAGTGTTTAGAAGTTCAAGTGAATTAACAAGATGTGAAGTTATATATTCATGGTTTATATTAAGTATTTTGAACTTTTTATGGTTTAATTGTATTTTACTAATGAATTTCAGCTGCACTTTGCTTTTCAATTTGTGTCAAATGGTAGAAGTTTTTGAAGAGTAGAGTAGTACTGCAGTTGCTACGGTGATTTGCTAGTCAAGTGGTGTGGAGCTCATTTTTTGGTTGAGTGGACTCTACATGATCGAATGCAGGAAAACGCTTTTGCATATGGTGTTATGAATATTAAAGATAGATGATTACAAGAACTTTCCATCTTGTCCCATATCTCGATGAGCGGTTAGCAGGTACGAAATTTCTATTATTGTATCATCTTAAATTTGCTAAATATGTATTCGTATTTATAGTTTAGTTGCACAATGCCGCATTGTCGATGGATGTGTAATTTGAATTTGTAGGTTTGCTTTTTTAGGGAGTATAAAAAATAAGACGAAAAAAATTATCGATTGGTCCCGGGTTGACCCTAGAATCGGACCGAACCTATTGGGTCGGTCCGGTCATTGGTCCCAGGCTCAATAGGGTCGGTCCTCGGTCCTAAAAATTGAGGACCGACACTGTACGGGTTGGTCCTAGGGTTAGGGGGTGGCCCGGACCAACCCGAACCATGCTCACCCCTAGCCATAATCAGCCCTTGCCAAGCAAATCATCGCCATGGAATTGAATTGCTTGTTTCCAACAATGAAAAGCTGCGTTGCGTACTCCTCAGTCAGCGACCACTAGAATCAATTTTTTTTTTTTTGTTCTTTTTAATCTTGTAATTCGGTTAAGATTTGACCAAAGAAAGAACTAATGAATGGTCATCCTTTAACGCCTGTGATAAAGGGGTGGATCTGAACAGTGAAGTAACTCGTTGATGTGCTTAAGAAATTGTATGTCATATTTTACTAGATTCATTGTTCAGCACAAATGAGCAAGAATGCAAGATTAAAGCACGCAGCTCAGTATTGTGCCACGCAGCCCGAGCAAAGATTTGATTAGTAAAAGTCGCTGTACTTCTACCAAAATCAATAAGATTTGCAGCCCAATTTTTTCGTTTGAATTAATCAAGCAGCTCCATCCTTACTTAACAAACTGAGTTGTTCACCGGCCAAACTTATTCAGTGGTTCAATTTGGTCTGAGACACGAGATACCCCGACTCCAAGACCGGGTGAGCCTGTAAGAGAGCGTCCTCTCCATCATATCTTGCATCTTATAACATCGAAATAATAATTCCAAGATTAGAGTCACCTACTCATTATTATGTGACAACTATATTTTAAGTGATTTTTTCTTTATTATTCTTTTTAGAAATGAGATTGAGTTGATTTGTTGAATAAGCTTATGGGTTACGTTGATTTGCAAGAAAGGAAGAGATGGATGTGCTTACGTAAGGCCCCACGGACGGAATTATTTGCTGGCGTTTGATGTTTGCTTAGTCGTGGATTATTGAGAAGATGGCGCCACTACCTAATGCTTGGGATTGACATGTGGCGTGTGACTAGTCAAAATTGCATGAGTCCACCGCCAAAGAAGCCTGCCTTCTAAATCCGGAATAGTAGGATATTCGTTTTGCGTCCTTGAAATTGAGAGAGTTGACGGAGACAGAGAACTAGAGAGGTTGATTTTGCCGAATTCGTATTCTCATGTCTTCAAAGGAGTTAAAGACATGTCATGAGTTATGAATGAGACATCACATTAGTTTGACATTTTTTTTAAATAAAAAGAAATATATAAAGTATACTTGTTGTATAAGGATGGATCGAGTATTTACTATCCTTTTTAGTTATTCGAAATTGTAAAATATCTTTTCAAATAATTTGAGTTGAATATTTATAAAATGTTTAGAAACATTTATGAAAAGAATTGCGAGAGGTTATATGTGTTTGATTTGTGATCCGGTTTATAAAATGTATTCGGCCTATGAATCGAAATGTAAAAACTTATTGGTTTTGGGCTGTGAGCATGATTTATGAGATGCATTATGAATTGGATCTGTGGTTTAATAATTTAAGGGTTTTATGCTCATTGTCATCATGTTTTAAACCCAATGATGGATTGTGAATATGCATACTATCGTTAGGACTTCTTTGTAGGTCGCTAGATGATATAAGTGGAGACCTAGTTAAGGGAAAGAGGAATCTTGGTAAGCTTGGTCATAAGTTGATAAGCTTGACCCCGCATACATCTCAAGGGAAAAAAACTGGTCGTTCGTGATGCAAGCGCATTTCCCGTGCACAATTTCAGGCCAATCGGAGGCATTTTGGTACTAAAAAAAAAAAAAAGGCCCTGGAAATTTTCTGGAAATTTCGTTCGTGGGCCAACATTCGAAGCACTTACTCCCGTCTCTTCTTTTACTTCTCTGGATGCCAGGACTTCATCGAATTAGCCTTTATTAATAAAATCCTATTATCTCGGACTGTGGTGCATTAATATGTTTTGGTCGTCATTTAGAGCCTTAGCCTTCTGATGCTCATGTTTGCAATACTAGCTGTTATGTTTGATCACAGGCAAAGCCACAAAGCAGACTTCGGAAAATCAGCATTGGTCATCCTTTTGCAAGCTTAAGCTCAAGCTCAAGCCAGAACCATAAGAAACAGGATGTAGAGATAAAGGTAGCCCAGGTAAATTGCACCTTTTGCTAATCTGATTGATTTTAGTCGAAGTATGATGGCTCTAAACTCATTAAATCTTTGCTGGGGCTGTCTTGTACAATCTGCGCTGCATGCTTTGATCTTGCATTCTTGCTCATTTGTGCTAGACAATGATCTAGTAAAATCGTAAGTATAATTTCTTACGAACATCAACAACGAGTGACTTCACTCAATATCTGTTCGGATCTACCCATTTAATAGAGGTGTTAAAAGCTAATCATTCATTAGTTCTTTCTTTGGCCAAATTTATGAACAGAAATAGATGAATTTTGTTTTGGTTTCTAGTGGATGCCTATGGAGGAGCACGCAGAACAATCTTAAATTTTCGAAAAAGCAATTCTATTACATGATGATGATCTGCTCGGCGGGGGCTGTTTGTGGCTACCACAGTTTTGGTCCTTTGGCCACAACTTCTGGGAGTGGCAAAAGAAGTTAGATCTACTGCTATGACCATGAATACTACTGCTATGACCATGAATATCTGGAGAATAATGCAAGTTTTCTGTAATGGTTAGAATGGACTCAGTCCAGTGGACCCAGGACTAGGCGAGAATGTTTTGGTTGGGATGTTGCATGAACTTTTGCATCCTGTTATGGATGCACTGAGTAAATAGCATGAAACGGATTCACTTTCAGTGCTGCCGTAGTATTGTAAAGTTTTGTTTACACAGTCTCGTTTGGATTAATATTGTTTCTGCAACTGTTTTTGGAACCAGAATCATTTTTAATATTATAATTTCTAAGGTTGTCTTTTAAACCTATTTAAATGATATGTTATGTGGCCGTGTATTCGGTGGAGTTTTAATTCGTCAAAACTGTGATTTTGTATTCTAAAGTTGAATAATTACTGCACTTTCATAGTATAGTTATGTCGGAATTCACACTTCCCTTTTTGCTTGGTGCTCTGCTTAGGAAGGGCAATAGAGCGCAAAATGAGTAGAGACACGGAACTGCAACTGTGAGCAAAATAATCTCATTGCTTAGCTACCTTCAAAATGACTTTGCATTGAAGAATAAGCTGCAAGAAGTGATGGAAATGGAGAAGAGCTCCCAGAAAGGCAATCACCTGGTGTAATACACTGAGAAAGGACTCAATGTCTTTCAACACTCTGAGTTCACTATGGCTAGTTACAACCAAACAGCAAAATGCTGATGACTATGCAATACAAGCTCACCATCTGTTTAAATATATATGGAACTACAATGTCCAAAAATAAAAAATAAAAATAAAAAATCATAAACCATTTTCTCTGTTCTGCGTGCGCTTTTCTACAGCAGATGCTCACTTACTCCCGTCTCTTCTTTTCCTTCTGTGGATGCCAGGACTTCATCAAATTCAGTGTCTATCTGAATGAAATGAAAACCACCGTTTTAGCTGGCATTCCCATGCAAAGAAATCAAGATATTACTGGGTTTGCTTTATTAAAACAATGCCCATCGGATGCAAGGATCACTTATTCCTCTCTTTTCTTTCACTTCTCTGATAGCTGTAGCAAATACATCCTCACCCTGTACATAGTCAAATTATAAAATCCGTGAAACCATTATAACCAACATCAAAGAAGCCACATAGCGTTAATTATCAAATATACTCACCTCATTGACAAGTCCAGTCAGGAGGTTCCAGATGCCTGTGCCTTCGAATTTCCCGCCTTTCTCCGTAACCACAAGCACCTGGAAAGAGAAGCAAATGTTTCAACTACGAAACTTCCAAGTCTTGATGTAATTTCACCGGAAACCAGGCATCTGAGAATGAACTTGCATGGACATGGTTTGGATTATCAGTTATGATGGTCTAAGAAGGGCCCTTTGTCCGTTCCTTCCTCTAATTTGACTGCCTAAGAGTAGCCAAAAGGAAGAATCTAATGAATGAGATTAAGGGTTCACAGTTATCCATCCTTTTTCATTCAGACCAAAAGCAAGAAACAGCCACCTTAAACAAAGCATCTGCCTGTACCTAAATTCTTCCCGCCCAGTTCACATGAAAACAAAAATAATTAGAATGCTTGATACATCATGAGAGTGCTCGCTATTGCTGAACAAGAAGCATGTTCTAGGAATAGATCCATTATGAGCCAAGCTACCAGAATATGTTCCATTCCATGAAGAACTGTATTTACCGTAACTGGTGACTCGACAAGGTGTGCATGCTCAATGGGCACTTTAATCCACACGCCTCTCCTCCTCTGACTAATGATAACTATCAAGGCATAAGACATATAGATCAAGAATTTACATCTAAAAGAAAACAATGAAGAGAGAATCAAATTCATTACCAATTCTCTCCATTTGGAAATTGAAGCCCTGAGCTTATTGATGAAGTTCTGAGTATCTGTAAGCTCTGGGATTTCAACTTCAACTCCATCACAGCCAGCATCTTCCCAACCAAGGAATTCTTGATCCTCACTATTTGCACTCCTATCTTGCTCGTCTACTGACTTGACATGTTTATCATATCAAAATCGGCATCCTAAGAGACAAAACAGAATATACTCAGTATTGACAATTCACCAGCTTAAGTTACAGCAGAAGACCAACTATCAGCACTGACTGTAACTGTGAACACTTGGACCAAACATTCAGCACAAGAGGTGGCAAAATATGAGAGGACAAATACTGGAACAAAGTGACAAAAAGAGACCAAGTATGATGGACCAAAAAGGACAATTATTTTGAACTTTACCGAGCGGAGTCTCAATACATCTAAACTTTTTGGTAATCTAGGAGTTACTTCTGTTTTGGCTTCTGTTTTTCCTTCCCTCCCTATTTCAATAGGATCATATGTTCAGACGTATTCAATGGTTGAATGGTTATGGTAAAGAGCAGATATAGTATATAGAGACAGAAATACAATAAGGACGACGTTTGGCCCTAACCAGAACAACAAATAAAAGCAAGATATGGCCATCTGCCACAAAAAGTGCACACAAAACAAAGAAAATGGCTTATGTACTGTCCCTTAGTTTTATTTTTTCCTTTTTTTCCCCATCATTGTTGTTCCATAAATATTTAAACAGATGGTGTGCTTGTATTGTATAGTCATCAGCATTTTTGCTGTGTGTTTGTAAGTGGCCATAGTGAATTCAGAGTGATGAAAGACAATTGAGTCCTCTATCAGTGTATTACACCAGGTAATTGCCTCTCTGGGAGGTCTTCTCCACATCCATCACTTCTTGCAGCTCATTCTTCAATGGATCACGGTCAATTTATAATCATTATGAAGATGACTTAGCTGCAGCATTATTTTGCTCACTGATGCAGTTCTGTCTCTCTACTCATTTCATGCTTTTTGCCCTTCCAAAGGAGAACACCAAACAAAAAGGGAAGCGCCAATTCTAAACATCGCTATGCCATGAAAGTATAGTAACTCCCCGCACTTCAGAATGCAAAATCACAGTTTGAATGGATTAAATCTTTCAGGGATTTTTCATATGTGTGGCCACATAGCGATTACACAGGTTGCTCAGAAACAACTTTCGAAATTAGAATAAGAAAAGTGATTCCACTTCCCCAGATAGCCTCCCAAAAACAATACTAATCTAAACCAGACTATGTTATCAGAACTCTGTATAAACTACTATAGCAGGACAGAAGATGCAGCCGTTTCCTGCTATTTATTCAGCACATCCACAACACAAGAAGCAAAAGTACATGTAACATCACACCCCGGAATTTTTTAACCTAGTTCCAGGTCCATTGGACTGACTCCATTCTAACTGTGAAGAAATCAGCAGTGGGGATCAATGTGGTCCAGTAGGCCTAGGTCTAGGGAAGAAATTCCCCACCACAACCTAGGAATTATGTGAAACTTGCAAAGTCCTCCTGAACACCAAGGTAATTATTGCAGTAGATGTGAGACCTTTTGCCACCCCGAGTCGTTGTTGCCAAAGGAGTGAAACCAGGGTAGCCATAATTTGCCCTCGCCAAGCAAATCTTCGCCATAGAATTGAATTGCTTGTCTTTGACAATGAAAGGTTGTGCTGCGTACTCCTCAATTGGCATCCACTAGAATAAAAAAATAAAAATGGTCTACTTCGATTCATAGATTTGGCCAAAGAAAGATCTAATGAATGATCATCCTTTAAACACCCCCCGTAAATGGGTGGAATCTTAATAGTCATTCAGTGAAGTGACTCATCGTTGCTTAAGAAAAATTATACATTAGATTTTTCTAGACTCATTGTTCAGCACAAATGAGCAAGAATGCAAGACTAAAGCATGCAGCCAGTATTGTGCAAGACAGCCCGAGCAAAGATTTAATTATAAAAAGTCGCCCTACTTCTACCAAAATCAATAAGATTTGCAAGTGGGCAATTTACCTGGGCCGCTCTGACCTCTAGATTCTGTTCCTCAATAGAAGATGATTGTGGCTGAAGCACACAAAGAAAGGACAAATCTGATTTTGGGAAGAATGATTTGTGGTCTTGCCTGCGATAGCACATAAGAGAGTATTTTAGAAAAGAGAATGCAAATTCGAACATCAGAAGGCTAAACATGCAAAAAGGCTCTAAATGAAAACCAAAACATATTAATGCACCGCAATCTGAAGTAGAGGATTTTCTTTACCTGAAATAAAGGACTTCGACGAATTTAGTGTCTACCTATAGAACGAAAAAAAAACATGGCTTCAGTTGGAATTCTCAAGTAAAATGCTTTAGAGAATTAGCTTTTCGACACAACATAAAACTCATTACTTACTCCAGTCTCTTCCTTCGCTACTCTGGCAACTGCATGGCATATATCTTCATCCTACAGGGATAGAGTCACAGTCAAACAATTGCAATACATATTGATAATTCTGATGCAGCACTTGATATCTTGAACGTACTCACCTCATTAACAACTCCAGTAGGGAGTTTCCGTTTACCTTTAAACCTTCCCCTATTCTCTGGGACAACAAGCACCTAGAAAGAGAAGGGGTTGAAGGTTTTAAGTTCTTTGAAGTGTTGAGTGTGTGGTTGTATTAAAATCACATCGAAAACCTGATAAAACAGAAAGCATGCACCGAAGGAAAGCAAATATAAAATTTTGCTGCATTTATCTATTCTTTAGGTAAGGCTGTGATTGACGGATTGAATCACTTAAGATAGGAAAACAGACAGAAAATTATAGATTGATGCTAAAGATGAGAAGGTTCATTGTACTTAACTCACGTAACTAAACAGCTCGTCGTTTAGATATCCTAGTCAAACCAAAAGATTATAGGAAGGCATTGGCACCAAAGGCTGGATTCTGTTAGGTAAAAGGTTAAAGAATCCAACATCTCTGCTTATCAACGATGGTAACATACACAAACACGAATCCAATGAACATGAATGTTAAGGATTTCTTCCCAGGAAAAATTACTGGCAATCCAATCTATCCTTTTAAAGGATTCAATGCCTATCAAGTGGGCGGATTTCACACACTGCACATCTCTAGTTTTACTTATTGCCTCAGGGAGAAGTGTCCAGTTCTAGAGTCCGAGCTTGAACTTCTAAGAATTACTGAATGAGCAAATCGAATGCTACATTTCATCGCTCCGCATCTTCCTATTAGATAGTCCTAAAAGGGCGAACGCAAGAAATGAGACAATGGCAAGCCAGAAAGTTACCTCTCTTTTATCATTCAAGACGAAAGCAATAACACACACCCCATGGCAAGCATTCACAGGAATAAGATTGGGGGTCACGGGAAGCCAGGGGACAAACACCGAGTAACTCGCTTCAGAATGGTGGTACCTAAATCCTTCCTGCCAAATTACCAGACAATATTGCAATCAACCGTCTATTTCATACCTCAACCAATCAAACTTTTGCTGGAAAGAGATTTAACAAGTATGGACGATGGAGTTGAACATAATGTCACATGGGCCAATACAAATCCTCAGCCAAGAAGAAAGATATAAATGTACCTCCAATGCAATACCGAAAAGATGTGAATATTCAGTGAGCAATTTGATCCAGAGAAGCTTCTTCCCCTGCAAATAAAAGATACCCGATAAGAACAAAAGGAGTAGAACAAAGCGAAAAAATCGACAAGACCAATCAAACACAAGTTCAGTACCTGTTGTTTCCAGGTGGATATTGAAGCTCGGAGCCAACGGGCAAAGACGCCAGCATCCATACGCTCCTTCATCACCACAGTGACTCCTCCAGATGCATGCTCACGCCAACCGGGCAGTTGAATCTGCTGGATCTCACCATCGTCATTTCCAGCCATGCCTTGCCTCAAAGCTGATGATGCACCGATGGACTTTGTATCTGACTGGGGAAATGGCATCTTAAACCTGCGCACAACATTGCTCTTAGCCCTTTCACAACATCACGCGCAGTCTCACAAACCCATCAGAGTTCGACCGAAACAAGCTCTCAGCCTCAAGACTGACCTCGGGAGCGAGCTCCGAACATTGCAAGACGCGAAGGTCGGACCCGGAAGAGGTCTTGGAGAGCACCATGGTGGCTTCGGAATATAAAAGGCAATAAGAAAGAGACGGAAAATAATATGTAATGACAGACAGAGCTTGAATGGTTTTGTGAATGAATGGGGAAGAGGTCGATGTTTATATAGGGGAGCGTTCAAACATTTTTTTATTATTACGAACCCCATGCGGTTCTTTATATCTCAATTTCCTAAAAACCCCATGTAATAAAAAAAGTTCTCCACGGAGAACTTTTGTGTAGTTCTCAAATAAAAATAAAAATAAAAATAAAAAATCTCTCCACAGCGGACTTCTGTGTAGTTCTCAAATGAGTATATAATATATCAATGCACTTGTTTTTTCGTCGACACGTCAGTTGCTTACTTTTGTGTCCTTTCTTTTTACTTGGGATCCCTTTTCCATTTGTCAAGTTGGATGGAGTGAATGTGAAGACTTGATTGAACTGATTTAATAAATTTTAGGATTTAATTATACTTTTTAAAAGTGTTTTTTTATTTATAGGACACTTATCTCTTTTTAATTATTCAAAGATAAATTAGTTGGGGACTTAATTAAGCACATGATGGCTGCTCCAAAGAAAGCCTTTGAACTATCAATGGGGTTGTCACCAAAGGCTCTGCTTCCCTTCAATAGATTCTCTCTCCTTGCCGGAAACTAAAGAATTAGTGGGACCACCGTCTATTGATTCAATATCATCCTGACTAAGAAAACCCTGTCAAAATCTTTGCTCGGGCTGCTTGCACAATACTGGGCTGCGGGCTTTAATCTTGCATTTTTGCATGCTGAACAATGAATCTAATAAAATATGACGTATAATTTCTTAAGCACATCAACAACGAATTACTTCACTAAATGACTGTTGAGATCCACCTCTTTACTAGGGGTGTTAAAAGAGAAGATCATTCCTTAGTTATACCCTGGTATCGCTCCTTTGGCGACGACGACTTGGAGTGCAAAAGGTCTTACATGTACTGCAATAATGACCCCAGAGTTGTGGAGATCTTCGCAAGTTTTATGTAGTTCCTAGGTTGTGATGGGGAACTTCTTTCCTAGACCGGGACCTATTGGACCGCGTTGATCCCTACTGCTGATTTTGTGGGACTCAAAATCAACGGTTGGGAAGGAGTTGGTCCAATAGACGGGGGGACTAGGCAAAAAGTTCTCGGTGGGGATGCTGCATGGACTTTTGCTTCTTGGGTCATGGATGAGCTGAATAGCACGAAACATCTTCTGTCCTAACTGACAAAAAAAAAAAAAAAAACTTCTGTCCTGAGGTAGGAGTTTTTATAAAGTTTTGTTTACGTGGTCTGGTTATATTAGTATTGCTTTTTGGTAGGCTATTTTGGGAAGCAGAATCACTTATTTTATTCTAATTTCTAATGGTTGTTTTCTCCGCAGCCTGTGTAATTGATATTTTTATGCAGGTGTATATACGAAAGAAATCCCTGGAATTATTAATCCATTCAAACTATGATTTTGCATTCCTAAGTATAAATGGTTACTGCACTTTCACTGCATCACGATGTTTAGAATTGGCACTTACCATTTTGTTTGGTGTTCTGCTGTGGAATGGCAATAAAGCGCGAATTGAGTGGAGACACTGAACTGCATCAGTGAGCAAAATAATCTTATAGCTTGGTCATCTTTAAAATGACTGTACATTGACCATGGCTCCATTGAAGATTAAGCTGCAAGAAGTGATGGAAATGGAGAAGACTTCTCTCAGGGGCAATTACCCGGTGAAATACACTCAGAGAGGACTCAATGTCTTTCATCACTCCGAATTCACCATGGCCACTTACAAACATCCAGCGAAATGCTGATGCCTACACAATACAAGCAGACCATCTGTTTAAATAAATATGGAACAACAATGGCAAAAAAGAAGAGAAAAACTAAGGGACGGTACATAAATCATTTTCTTTGTTTTGTGTGCGTTTTGTTGCAGCAGATAATCTTATCTTGCTATTGTTCGTTGTTTTGGTTTGCACCAACGTTGTCCTTGTTGTATTTCTGTTTCTACATACTATATCTGCTCTTTCTCATAACCATTTTACTGTTGACTACGTCCAAACATATGATCCTATTGTAATAGGGAGGGAAGGAAAAACAGAAGCCAAAACAGAAGTGACTCCAAGATTACCAGCGAGTTTAGATGTATCAATACTCCGCTTGGTAAAGTTAGGATAAATAGTCCTTTTTGGTCCATCATACTTGGTCTCTTTCTATCACTTTGTTCCAGAATTGCAAACTCATATTTTGCCACCTCTTGTGGCGAATGTTTGGTCCAAGTCTTCACAGTTATAGTCAATGCTGATAATTAGTATTCGGCTATAACTTTAGCTGGTGAATTGTGGATTCTCAGTATTGTTGCGACCAAAATTTCGGGAATGAACCACCTATGGTTTGGCTAATGGATTGTTAAGCCTAGACTTAACTCGGGCTCTTCCAAGCCCATACCAATTCGCGACTTAGGTTCAAGTTCTTAACATGCAAATGATTTCAATTAGGAGTCGCCACTAATCTATTTTTGGTGAGTCGATTAGAAACCCAAGTAAAGTAACGGGAGGTTTACTTTACTCCTACGAACCAGAGACTATGGGTACGGGGACTTGATTACACTAGATTTCTCTAATGCCCTTTCGGTACCTTTCTTTTATTTTGAAAAAATGTTTAGCAAGCAGTTTGGATTGATTTTAAATTTATTTCCCTAACATGTGAAATGATCATGCGGGTGCGCAATCCACCAATTTAACACCCAGATAAACAATAAATAAATTGCAAAAACTTACCTCAAAGCAACAAAAGCATCTGCGATGTTAAATTAAAATCCACATCAACAGCCCTAGATATGGTTTCTAATTAACACGCAATTTTTGTTTTGTTTTCACTTAATTAATGAAAATCATGCAATATGCAATGCAATATTAACTAAATGACCTAATTCAAATGACATGTAATTTCTAGTTAAACGGGCCTAGCAAAAATACTAAATGACATGCATCTCAATGAATCTAACCCTAATGACGTGCATATGACAATTCTTCTTTTCTTTTTTCCTTAAAAGAATGCAATCTATCCTAGAGATTGAAACTAATTTATTCTAAAACATTTTTTGTATTTTTTATGCAATTCGAAATTAGAAAAATGTGAAAATTATCTAGCTAGATTAAGATCCTATTCAATTTATATTAGGAATTAGGTTAAGCTAAATCCTAATTTAAACTAAAATATTATCTTAACCCAAATAATCCTAGAATGCAATCTATCTAAAAAACAATCTATCTAAACTTAAAATTAATTAGGAAGTAAAATTAAACATGTAATCTTACCCTAATATGCAATAACGTGCAAAAGATGCCCTGATCCTATATGATATATACATGATTTTTTTATTAATTTCGAAATTAAAATTTAACATGCAAATCAAATAATAATAAAACCAACATTCCATATGCTTTCTTTTTGTTTTCTTTTTCATGATTCAAAAATAAAATTCCTATTCTAAATATGCATGACAATAAAAAAACAAACCTAATCCTAATTCAAACATTTTTTTAATTTTTTTCTTTTTATTTCAAAAATTCATGATAAATAGAATGTTTTGCCTAAATATGCAAATAACCCTAAAACATGCAATATTCTAACTCAGGCATTTCTCAAGATAAATAAAAACAATCAAGTTCATTCAAAATTACCCCAAAAAGGATATCACATATCATTCAAATCAAGGGATAATATTTCGCTAGTAAAATCAATAAATTGATCTTAAGCCTTAAAGATCAAAATATCAATTTTATTCCCACTTAATTAATTATTTCATCTAAAGCATTATAGATGAAATAAAAAACCCTGGCGCGGTTGCGAATCGGGTGATATATTGAGATTTTCAATTATGCATAGATAGATATTCCAACCGAAGAAAAGAACATATAAAGGAATAAAAAAAAAAAGCCTTAACTTGCCTAATAAATTAAAGTAAAAATACCTAATTTAATTTTTTTGTTCTTTTCTTTTTTTTTTAGGAAAAAAAAAGAAAAAAAGAAAAAGCTTGGCCAGTTCGGAGGTCCGGCGAGGGCTCCGGCGAGACGGCGTGACGGCGGTGCGGCGGCAGGAGCTTTAGGGATCGGCACGAGGCGGTGTCGGGACAGCGACGCCGTCTCGGCGGTGCGTCAAGGCAGCGAGCGAGTCGTCAAGGCTCATAGTAGCGAGGAGCTCCGACGGCGGCAGATCTGGAGCGACGGCGTCGGGGCAACTCCGGTGCGGCAGATCGTTCGGCGAGGAGCTTCGGCGCAGCGCATCCGGGCGGGGCGGCGATCCGGAGCGACGGCATCGAGGGTGACGCGACCACGGTGGCGCGGTACGTCGGTCGCAGGTCTTCGGCTCGGATCTGGATTTGGAGGAGGAGGGACGCCGGTTTCGGGTTGTGGGGCTGCAGCGGGCGAGCGACGGCGACAAATTGGCAGATCGAGAGGAATTGGCGCGGCGGCGATGGGCGAGCGGCGGCTGCTTCTAGGTCAGACGCGGGTAGGGGCGACGGGGCTCCGGTGCTGCAGATCGGCGACGGGGCGGCGTCGGGACGACGACGGCGCGGGCGGACGGCGCCGACGCTGGTAGAGACACCCCCGGGGAAGATAAACAGTCGCGGGGGGCTTTTCCTTTCTTTTTTTTTTCACTTTTTTTTCTCCTCACTTACTTTTCACCTTTTGTGTTCTTTTTTCACCTAGGGGGCTCTTCCTTTCTTTTTTTTTTTCCACTTTTTTTTCTCCTCACTTACTTTTCACCTTTTGTCCTTTTGTGTTCTTTTTTCACCCAACGGAAAGAACCCCCTAATTCTATTGCACGCGAGGTGTTATATAGGTCTAAAAAATATATCTTTGCGGTATATATTTTTTCCTTTTTGTTCGCGCATGATACCCCTAAATATATCGTTGAAATATACCCGCCTCGCGCAATATTCCCTTTTTATTTTTCACATATTCTATCCAAAAATTCCCTTTTCGCGCAAAATAGTATATGTGAAAAATCTTAATGGAATATGTGAAAAATCTTCCCTTCACCGACAGTCTAAAATAAAATAAAACAAAATGAAAATAAAATGTTTCTAAACTAAATGCCACGTGTGGTTTTTTGTTTTTTTATATATCAACCCAAAAATTTAGGTGTCAACAAGTATATTCTATTTTATCTCTTCGGATATTGATTTTCATATCATAAGCATGTAGACAAGCAAGATAAGACTGCAAGTAGTCAGGATAAAAAATTAGTTAGTTGGGAAGATGCTGGCTATCATGGAGTTGAAGTTGAAATCCAGGAGCTTATGGATACTCAGGACTTACATCAATAAGCTCAGAGCTTCAATTTCCAAATGGAGGGAATTGGTAACAAATTTGATCCTCTCTTTATTGTTTTCGTTTAGATGTAACTTCTTGGTCTATGTGTCTTATGCCTTGTTAATTATCATGAGTCACAGAAGAGGAGAGGCGTGTGGATCAAAAAGGCCATTGAAGCATGCACACCTTGTCAAGTCACTAGTTAAAATACATACAGTTCTTCATGAAACGGAACGTATTCAGGTAGCTTGGCTTATGATGGATCTCTTCCCTGGACATGCTTCTTATGCAGCAGTAGCGAGCAATTTCATGATGTATCAAATGTTTTCATGATTTACATTTTCGTGAGAACTAGGCAGGAAGAATTTATGTACAGGCAGGTGCTTTGCTTAAGGTGGCTGTTCCTGCTTTTGGTCTGAATGAAAAGGGAGAGATAACTGTGAACCCTCAATGTCGTTCATTGGATTCTTTCTTTTGCCTATGCTTAGACAGTCAAATTAGAGGAAGGAACGGAGGAAGGGCCTTTCTTAGACCATCATAACTCATAAGCCAAAACATCTGCGTGCAAGTTCATTCTTCCCAGATGCCTGGTTTCTGGTGAAATTACATCATGACATGGCAGTTTCAAAGTCGAAACATTTTCTTCTCTTTCCAGGTCGTGTGGTTATGGAGAAAGGCGGGAAATTTGAAGGCACAGGCATCTGGAAGCTCCTGACTGGACTTGTCGATGAGGTGAGTACATTTGATAATTAACGTTGCATCAGATGTTGATAATTTGACTACGTACAGGGTGAGGATGTATTTGCTACAGCAATCGGAGAAGTAAAAGAAGAGACGGGAGTAAGTGTGCCTTTCATATGTTGGTTATTGTTTCAATAAAGCAAATACGCCAATCTCTCGATTCCTTTGCATTAGAATGCCAGCTAAAGCAATTGTTTTCATTTCATTCAGATAGACACTGAATTCAATGAAGTCCTGGCATTCGGAGAAGTTAAATAAGAGACAGGAGAGTAATCCTTTCATGTGTTGGGCATCATTTCGATAGAGCAAACAAACTAATATCTTGACTCCTCGCGTGGGAATTACAGCTAAAGCGATTGTTTTTATTTCATTCAGATAAACACAGAATTCAATGAGGTCCTGGCATTCAGGTAAAGAGGATGTTCTTCTTCAAAGTTCGAAATTGATGCGATAATTCTGTTGTCTTTCTTAAATGCCTGTTTAACATTGTTGCCCCTCTATTGTTCGGTCTCACGTTTCCCTGATGGACGGTTTGGCCTTGTCAAGACCTTTTCGTCCACATTTTTCTTTTTCCTGTTGAAAACCTGATTAAATGTCCTTACTTTGAGCAAAGGCAAAGCCACAAGTCACTCTTTGTGAAATCCGAGTTGCTCTTTACCCGCATGCCATGGCCGTGTTTGCCTTGCACCCCGAAACAGGATGGAAAAATTGGGGCGGCTCGGGTAACTTGCACGCTTTCAAACTCTCTCTGCTTGTGGTCAATATGCAATAAGAGCGACTTTTGGTTTTACTGTGTCTGTTTGACTTTACTTTTAGCGTTTGAATTATTCCATATGATACTATATTCACCGAAAATCTTCAAAACTTGTCTCCTCAAAATTTTCCTAATAGTTTCTCTTTTAAATTTATCAGGAAATCAAGAGGAGCTTTTTGAGGAGCCTAGAGACCAAAGTTAGCTATAGTAACATGATGCTGCAAGGGGTTGTAGACTCTGGATAGTGAACTAACTTGCTCGGAGTTCTATCTTTACCAGTAAACTGAGAATCTTGTGACGACTGAATTTATGTTTTTGCTTCTTTTCCAACCGCACCGACTTTTTTATCGTGAGGAATGCAACTGGCTTGTCCTTAAGCATTTTATTGCGATCTGTGCTAGTTTATTTAGCAGGACAGTTTAACTGAGCATAAGTCCAGGATCCTTCCCTTCTTTGGTTCTTTTTGGCTATGAAGTTCTGAGTAGCTCTGGGACATATCTAGGTGTTGATTTTCAGAGAAGTGGTTAGTCGTCTTTCATCTTGGAATACATGAAGATAGTTGTAGTGTATGTTCACAGCAAAACCTGGCTGACTCTGCGCTGCCTTTGGCTGAAGTTGCTCTTGCGCCTCTTCAAATATTTTTCCACTTTCCCTTCCGGTTTGAGATTCGAGAAAATTGCAGTCTGTGCCTATTCTTGTTGCATGAATGAAATGGAGATTACGAAGAACACTTAGCTATTTATTCTTTTTCCAGGACATGATGATCTTAATTATTTTTTGTTATTTCGTGATTCCAGTGGAGCCAATCGAGGAATATGCACAGATGTACTTCAAAATAAGCAGATCGACTATGTGGCAAAAATATGATCGGTGAAGGCCAACGGTGACTACCCGTTTCACTCCTCCGGCCATCACTTTGAAGTCCAGTAAATGATTCACGCCTACTATAATAACCATGGGAATCTGCAGTATCTTATGGAAGTTTTTTTCTGGGATATTGAATAGTATTCGAAGCCCTATGTTTTCCGTTTACAACGAAGTTCATTTTCTGTCAATGTTGACACCTAAATTTTGGCGATTTAGTTTATTTATTTATTGCATAGGAAGTTAGGGGTTAATTTTATTAATTGCATAGCATATAGAGTTAGGTTGCATTTATTTTGTTATTTGTATTTTTTGCATTTTATTGGAACGGTGGTGGATGAGTTCGAGTTAGATGGATCAGGCCCATGAAGCGAGCAGGTTGGCCCAAGCCCGTGTTTTTTTTAATAATTAAAAATTATCTCGTAGGAATATAAAATTTTAAAATTTTTCCGAGATATGATTCTATTTTGGATATGCCAAATGGGTAAAAAATATTGCGAGTTGTCTTTGAAGGATTTGGATTTGGAAAAAATTCACCGTAATCTCGAATTCTTATCAATATGGGATGAATTTTGCGAAAATATTTGCGAATGTTGATTCGAGAGAATTTGAAAAAATCCATTTCCTTCCTCTATAAAAGGTCGTGCATGCGAGAGGTTTAGGGGGGGTTTTTCGTTCTTTCGAGGTGAAAAATCCACAAAAGGGGAAAAGAATTTTCGTGTTTTAGGGGGGCCTGTCCGGTGGAGTCATCGAAAGAAAAGAAACACAAAAGAGAGAAAAGGAAAAAGTTGGCTTCGGCAGAAAAGTGAAAGGAGAACTGCTGAGGAGCAGAAAGTGCTGCAGAGAGAAGAAGACGTGAGGGGATTGCTCACCGGAGAGAGAAAAAAAAAAAAAGAAAAAAAGGAGAAACAGTGTCATCTTCTTCGTTGGACTCCCCTCCGGCGCTTGCTCCTTGCTCCGCCCGCGCCGTGCGCGCCACCGCGCCCTTGCCCCGTCGCTGCCGTTCCGGCACCCTTGCTCCGCCCGCGATCTGCTCCGAGACCGGCACGTCGTTCCGCCGACGTTGGGCTCTCCGCTCTTGGCTTTTTGCGGCGGCCGCCTTCGACCCGACCCAAAGAGCCCCTCGCCGATCCCGCTGCACCCGCTGCTTTTGGCCCAGCCCAACGCCTCTCCGACGTGCCTCCGCCTGTTGTCTCCAGTGCCGATTGACGCTGGTTTTGCTTTGCTGCGCCGTGCCCCAACAAATCTCGAGCCAACTCCTGCCCTGTTCACCACGCGCCGCCCTGTGCCGCTCCGCTCGCGTCCGCCACTGCTGTTCCGCCGGTTTTCGCCATTTGAGATCCACCCGCGACGCTGCTGCCGCCCCTGATTTGTCCGCGCCGCGCCAAGTACCGACGCCAAGCCGCCCAACGCCTTCCGTCCGCGACCCGGCACCCGACGGCCCCAGCTTGCCTTTGCCCGTCGCCGCCCTCGCCGGAGATCCGATCGGCGGCGAATCAGTCCCTTGGTGACCCCCACGAGCACAAGCCGTGCGCGTGGGAAGGGAGAAAAAAGAAAAACAAAAAAAAAAGAAAAAGAAAGAGGAATTAGGTAGATTTTTTATTTTATTTTATTATTATTGCTTCTCCAGTTATAGTTTTTTTTTTTATTTTCCTTTATATCTGATTTTTTTAGTGAAGTCGTTCTTAAATATATGATTGATATTCCAACATGAAAGTGCCCCCAAATTAGGGGTTGTCGTCCGATTTTCGCGCCCGAAATCCGACTCGCAATCCCTTACAAAAATCGACAATCCAATCTCAAGCCCGAGATTCGATTCGCGATTTAATTTTAAAATTGGTCAACCCGATCTCATGCGCGAGATATGGTTCGCCAATTTTTGGATATCAACATTATCTTGTTTGATTTGATGACGTGGTGTTTGAGTCAGTTTTATTTTCGTAAAAGGAAAAGGAAATAAAAAAAAAATCTGAGTTAGGATTAGGTTTTTTTAATTATTTTGCATGTTTAGAATAATGATTTTATTTTGAGTCATGAAAAAAGAAAAAGAAAAAGTGCATTCATTTAGGAGGTTAGATTTTTTATGTGAATTGCATGTTTAATTTTAATTTCGAATTTCATATAAAAATTAGAATTATGGCATTCTTTGCATGTCATTGCATGTTAGATAAAATTGCACGCTTTATTTTAGGTCTAGATAGATTTTTTAAAAAAAAAAGAATTGCATGATAGTTTTTTAGAAATGCACATAGTATCTAAATTAGATAATATTTTAGGATTGCATCATGAGATAATGTTCTAGATTAAGATAGGATTGATATATCCCTAACTTTAAATAGATAATGTCTCGCTTTAGTTAGATTTTTATTTTTAGTGATTTTTAATTATGAATTTTCATTAAAAGAAACAAATCCAAAAAAATTCATTCTCATGCATATTAGAATAGAATTGCATGTTCCATTTTAAATTTAAATCGACTTTTAGATATATTGCATCTTGGGTTAAAAGTCGCTAGGTTAAAATAATATCTTGGTTTAAATTAAGATTTAGTTTGCCCTAATCCTTAATTTAAATTGGATAGAACTTTAACAGAGTTGGGTGATTCTTGCATTTTTCTTAATTTCGAATTTTAAGAAAAAATAAAATTTGTCTTAGGATAGATTAATTTCAATTTCTAGGATAGATTGCATTTTCTAGAATAAAAATTATGTGCACGTCATATAGAAATAGGCTCATGAAATGCACGTCATTTAGTATTCGCTAAGTTCATTTAATTAGAACTTCCTTGTTATTAGAATTAGGTCATCTTGATTAATTTAGATTGCATGTTTAATTATTGCATGTTCATTAAGAAATCATTAGTTTTTTCATATAGTTTAGGACATGTTGCCATGCCATATTATTTCATATTAGATTAGAAGCATTGCATTGTATTGCATATGGACTATGCTCTTGTCTAAAAAAGTGAAAGCAAAAATTGAGTGATTGCTTGTTAATTAGATATCATATCTAGGATTGCTGATGTGAATTCTGATCTAACAAGCAGATGCTTTCGTTGCTATAAGTAAGTCCTGCATTTTATTTATTTACTTTCTTGGGTGTTAAATTGGTGGTTTGCGCACCGAGTGATCACCTCACATGTTAGGAAAGTAAATTAAAATTGATTCAAACTGCTTGCCAAACATTTTTCAAAAATAAAAGAGAAAGGTACCGAAAGGGCGTTAGAGAAATCTAACGTAACCAAGTCTCCGTAACCAAAATCTCTGGTTCGTAGGAGTAAAATAATTCTCCCGTTATTTTACTTAGATGTCTAATCGACCTACCATGAACTGATTAGTGGCGACTCCTAATTGAAAAATCATTTGCATGTTAAGAACTTGAACCTAAGTCGCGAATTGGTATGGGCTTGGGAGAGCCCGAGTTAAGTCCAGGCTTAACTATCCATTAGCCTAATTTTAGGTGGCACACCCGAAAAATTGGTCGCGACAGCTTGGCGACTCCACTGGGGACATTGAGTTAAAACTCTTAGTGGACTTAGGCCAATTTTTCTTTCCTTTTGAAAAATGTTTTTGTTTGGCAGCAAGGATCCCAGGTACGCCCCTAACCTTTAAGGTGTTAAATGTTTTTGCAGGATGGGAGGTATAAGGGGAAGTGTTTGTTGACCTTTGTTTTGCAGAGAGGTGTAGGAATGAATGGTTTACTTGCACATATGAAGTGTTGCTTGCTATAAACTGTTGTGCATGTTTGGCATTTACACTACACTTTTGCACACACAACCCGCCGCCGGACCTGGGCCGCACAGGATCATTTAGGATGGTGTTGAGATGGATACCACTTCGACCGCATGCTCGCGGTATGAGTCGCCCATCTCAATCCCGAAATTTCTTTCATGGTGTCAAGAGTACCCACCTCGGTTCGCATGCCCGCGACCCGGGTCGGCTCTTTGACCAAGCCGGAGTCATGAGGACCCGACATAGTCCACAAGCCCGTGGCTAGTCTGATCATCCTTGTGGCTCCACCTTGATAAGCCTTATAGATTAGAAATCGAGCCTCACTTACCATGCGCATGTCTATGTGATTGCTCTCTTTGTTCATTGGTAAAGTAAGTTTCTTAAATTCGCACCCTTGCAATCTACTTACTTTATTATGTCATTTTGTTGGTCCATGGCATTAGGATTGTCCTAAGTCTTGTTCAATATACAATGGGGATACCGGACATTCGAATTATTCTCCCTCCAAAGGAAGAGCTTAGTGCATGGTGGGACAAGTTAGATCAAGATAGTCGTCAGTTCGTAGAGTCACATGTTGGTCGACTGCTTCCACTGCTGCGTATCAACATCCATGGCGGCCTCATCCAAGCACTTGCCCACTGTTGGTGTCCCGAGACTTCTACCTTTATCTTTGGCGGTAAGCATGAACTCACTCCCACCTTGGAAGAGTATAGCATCGCCATAGGGAAGTCCTTGAAAGCTGAATTGATTAGTCCGCCTATCGGAATAGATCTTGTTACGGCCTTATATGATTTTCTGAGAGTTAAAGAAGACGACATAAGGAAGGTTTTAAAGGCTCATCGCAATGCATGCCCTTTATCTTTTCTGAAAAAATGTTTTGAAAAAGGCACCTCATTTCAAATGCGTAGGATTTTTCTCTTAGCTTTCTTTGGGTTTATAGTATTTCCTTACTGCAAGAATGCTATTAACCCTTTGATTGCTCAATTAGTTAGGCAAGTGTTAGAAGGAAAAAATTTTGTAAACACAGTCTTGACTGAAACTTTTCTTTCTCTCACTCGTTTCAAAGGAGGTGGTGATAAGACTCTCCATTCGTCTCCTGAACTTTTACAAATCTGGTTCCTTTCTCATATAAGGGGATTTGGTGGTTTAATGACTATACATGATGTTAGTAATTCTAATCACCCTATTATGAGATTTGAGAACAGCCAAAAACATGCACCGGATTACCATTATACTAGGTGGCTAGCTTTCATGAAAAAACCAACTTCCAAGGGTTTCCAATGGCATGCTAAATGGTTCCAAGTTCGGGAGGCGAGACTCTCATGTGGAGGAGTTGGCCCAATCCCTCTATTGGGATTCACCGGAGCATTGGAGTACTATCCGACTAGAGTGACTCGTCGCATCAAGTCGTGCAAGAGCTTCCCCGGCGTTACAAGCGAGATCCGCTCCAAGTCGCCTTCGTTGATTGAAGCCGAGGCCACGAAGATTCCATTCTCACTATCAAATCGATGTGGGACATGTGCCATCCACAAAAACTCAAGTGGCCCGAAGAAGAGTTGAAGGGCAAAGAAAGGAAGTATTATGCTTCGACTAAGTATATCCAACAACACAAGATTCCCGAGGAGTTACTTCCGAAGATACCAGAGGCACCATTGAAGATCACCAATCGAGCGAGAACAAACGCCTCAAAAGAGTTGCTGAAAAAGCTCAAGAGGAGAATAAACGATTGCGTCGAATGGTGTCCCGAGTGTATATTGATCAAGCCAAATGAATTGCTTGAATCAGTCTTTGCTTAATGATTAGGAAGTTTGAGTCATTTACTTTCCTAGTTCATTTGTTTAGGACATTTCGAATTTCTATTTTGATAGGCCTGTCAAGAGCTTCATTGATGAATAAAAACTCTAGAATATTGCCATGGATCGGCGTGTTTCATATAAGAATGCTTATTTTTGTTCATTTCTTCAATTAGGTCATAACGGATCCACCGCGATCACCTATTATTACACGATCAAGGGCGAAAATGGCTGACCAAAATGAAATGCGTGATCGTATGTCCGCTGTGGAAGCTCAACTCCAACAAGTACTCGCCTCTATACAGCTTGTGACGGATCAACTCCAATTCCTCCAAGCGAATCCAACAGCTACACCCGTTCTTCCCGAAATAGTTGTCCCGAAGCAAGCAAACAAGGTTCAAACGGTTGACGACGATATGCCCGGACTGGATGATGACTCGGTCCTTGTTGGAAAAGTCAAGCTTGAAAGCGTTCCTAAGACAGATCAGGATGAGCGTGTTGCAAAGCTGGAAGAGAAAGTGAGACAACTGCAGGAATCGCAAAGCTCACTCCCGTTCGACCTGTCAGTCTATGAGAAGGTCAAAATGCCGAGCAAGTTCAAAATGCCGGATTTTGAGAAGTATGACGGTACATCTTGCCCAAAATCTCATCTGCAAATGTACCACGTGCGCATGGCCCAGCACGTCAAAAATGAGCCCCTCATGATCCAATCGTTCCATGCAAGTTTGATTGGACCCGCATTAAACTGGTATGTCATGAAGAATGTGAACCTCCTTAACACCTGGAACGAAGTGGCTGACGCATTCCTCACACAGTACAAGTTCAACATGGACATCGCACCTTCCCGAGAAGACCTGGAGCGGATGGAAAAGAAAAGGAGCGAGTCATTTAAAGAATATCTTTGTAAGATGGAGGAACCGGCGGCTCAAATCACTCCCGAGCCTACCAACAAAGAACGATGAAATTGTTTGTGAAGACCCTCCCTTCGAGTTTCGTAACCGAATGGCCGCACGTACGTCGAAAGCTTCAATCGGCTTATTCCGGTAGGAGAACAAATCGAGATGGGGATAAGGGAAGGATGGTTTTCGAGCCATCTAGTAAAAGATTCACTGCCAAGAAGGAGAAGGAAGCGGCTGTGGATGTGAATGTGGCTTATGGCCAAGAAAGTGTCAAACGTGCCCCGGTTATCCAGATGAATCCTAGACAGCCACAAACCGCTGGCCGTCAACCCTTTGCACAAGCAAACAATAGAAGGGAATTCTCTCCTCTCCCTGGGTCTCCATCCCAAGTGCTGACAATCCTCCGAAAGAAAGGTTTGCTCACTAGTGAACCAAAGCGTCCTAATCGTGAAAGCAATCGCGATTACGACCCGTCGAAGAAGTGTGACAACCACGGTGGTGAACTGGGGCATTCAACTGATGAATGTTTCACCCTCAAGCACAAGATCCAAAACCTCCGAGACATGAAAGTCTTTTCGTTCCAAACCGCTCGGCCGAACGTACGAAGAATCCGCTACCCGAGCATGAAGGTACGGTGAATGCTATCCCGGAACTCGAAGTCGGTCGAATCAAGGATTCGAAGGTGCACGTGGCGAGATGCTTACAATGGACTAGTGAGGGCTGGATATTATCCAAGACAAGAGAATGTTCCCCTGTCGCTGATGAAGGAAAGAATTGCCCAAATGGTGGATGACGGCATTATCGTATATGCTGATCGTAATTGTGTAGTTTCTACTATTTCTCACATCATCATCGATTGGGAGAAGGAGCAGGCTGCGCTCAATGCCGACAAGGAAGAAGTTGATCCTTCTCTCGCGGACATGCCTCCGCTAGAAGATGCATATGATGAGGAGATTGTGATCGAGATACCTCAACCATACGAGTATGTCAACAATAAGGCAGTGCCTTGGTCTTATGACTTAGATGTTGACCTTGTTACAAGGTCTGGTCGAACCTATGGTCAAGCCAATGCTCAACCTGCAAAGCCAGTCACCGATGAAGAGGCTAAGGAGTTTCTGGCTGTGATTAAGGCAAGTGAGTATAATGTAGTCGATCAATTGCGAAAGGTGCCTGCTCAAATCTCCTTGCTCGAGCTTCTCCAAACATCCCTCGTGCATCAAAAGTCACTAATGAAAGTGTTAAGTGAAATTCATGTGCCGAAACAATTGAGGCGAGACAAGTTGGAAGAATTTGTGGGATCGGTCCTTCTCAAGGATTTGATTGCCTTTTTCGATGAAGAATTCCCTCCCGAAGGCCGGGGACATAACAAAGCACTCTACATATCCGTTAAACACAAGTCTTCTCATGTGTCTCGAGTGCTTCTTGATAATGGGTCCGCTCGAACATATGTCCATTAGCCACTCGCACCGCCTCAGGGTAGATCCGTCAAGGATACATGCAGCGATGACCTCAGTACGAGCTTTTGATGGCACAAAGAAAGAGGTGCTTGGAGAAATCCATCTCGACATACAAATATGGCCAGTTGTCTTCAACATTCCCTTTCAGGTGCTGGACATCCCTACTGCATTCAATTTCTTGCTGGGTCGTCCATGGATACACACTGCTGGAGCAGTGCCTTCAAGTCTACATCAAGCTGTGAAATTTGTGATCGGAATGAAGCGGTCACCGTGTATGGTGAGGAAGACCACCGGATCTATCACGAAACGGCCATCCCCTATGTAGAGCCGGATTCTGAGCTCGAATCAAGTTACCACTCATTCGAGTTGGTATCCACCATACATGCTTCTCGAGGTTCATCGCCGCCCATTCCTGAAGTTTCAAATGCTGCCCTCATGGTAGGAAGAGTAATGGTCGGAAATGGTTTCATTCCAGGCAATGGTCTTGGGATGAATGGTCGAGGCATTCGAAGCCCCATTGAAGCCCCTCAGAGGTCCCCTTCTGCTGGTTTAGGGTACCATGGAAGTGGTAGGGGAAGTTCAAAAGGACAAAGACGAGGGAAGCAAAACCCGCTACCCCCGAGCATTCATGAGACATTCCCCGGTCCTCCTATAATGATGCAGGATGAAGCAGATACCCTGGGGCAGCCTAGTGGCAAATTCGATTACCTAGTGAAGTATTCGGCCCCTCCCAGCTATTGCGTTGATCCTCGTCAGATAGTCCCAAATGGATGGGATAGCATGGATGACCCAACACCCCTGAAGACCGGAAACCTTGAGGATGAGCTGGGAGTTGCGAGCTTATTTGACAACCTCATCATAGGAGCCATTGATGAAGGATCCCTCGAAGAGATGGGCCTTGGCCCACAAGAGTAACTTTTTTATGCTTTCGCACATTCCCCTGCGCGGGAATTTTTATTGCTTTCAAGGGATTGTTTTCGATTTCTTCCTTTTCGTTTTCTTCTTAGGACTTGAAATGCATTTTCCATTCAATAAATTGTAATTGATTGATGAATTTCAATAAAATTACAACCTTTATTTTGAAAGTATGATGAGGCACACCAAACCAGCCCGGGGATGATATCCAACCGATAAAACAAATGAACAATCCAAGGAGAATTCGAGGCCTGGGTTTCATCATGCTTTCCTATGTCAAAATGTTTAAAAAAAAAAACGTTTTTCCAATTACTTTTCATTTTTTTTCCTCAAAAGAAAAATCTTTAAAAAAAAAGAAGAAAAAGATAGATAACTATGATTTACCCCTGTTTGTCTTTTTGATCCATCTACATTCTGTTTTAGGAACGATCATATAACATGCAAAGGTGTGGAAATGGTCCAATCCAATACAGCAAGTGCTGATGATGATGATCCCGAAGATTCAATCGAAGATTCCAGTGAAGTGCAACGTAGCTGGGAACAACACGAAAAGGCTAAAGCTCCCACATCCGAGCAGACCGTCACTATTAATTTAAGTGACACTGAAGAAGCCAACGAGGTGAAAATTGGGGCGAGTCTCCCCAAAGATGAGGCCGAGCGCCCGACTCGGCTATTGAAGGAATATCAGGATATTTTTGCATGGACCTATCGACATGCCTGGTTTAGACCCGTCAATTGTGGAGCATTGCCTACCTACTAATCCGACGTGCCACCCAAGAAGCAGAGGTCGGAGAACTAAGCCCGAACTCTCAAAGAAGATAGAAGAGGAAGTGATGAAGCTCTTAAAGGTGGGATTCATTGAAATTTCACAATACCCCAAATGGGTGGCCAATATTGTACCGTAATGAAGAAGGACGGTCGAGTCCGTGTTTGTGTTGATTATGGGATCGAACAAAGCTAGCCCGAAAGATGATTTTCCGTTACCACACATAGATGTTCTTGTGGATAGTACCGCTGGCTTTGAACTATTCTCATTTATGGATGGTTTTTCCGGGTATAATCAAATAAGGATGAAGGAGGAAGACAAGGAGAAGACTGCGTTTATCACCCTCGGGGGAACCTTCCATTATAAGGTTATGCCCTTCGGACTCAAAAATGCAGGGGCAACTTATCGCGAGCCATGATAGCTTTGTTCCACGACATGATGCATCAAGAGATCGAAGTATATGTCAATGATATGATTGCAAAAACCCGACCTGGAAAAAGCCACGTCAAAACCTTGAAGAAGTTGTTTGATCGACTCCGTGAGTTCAAGCTTTGACTAAATCCCGCTAAGTGCGTGTTCGGAGCAACATCCGGTAAATTACTTGGATTCATTGTGAGCAGTAAAGGGATTGAAATCGACCCAGCTAAAGTTAAGGCCATTTGTGAGCTACGACCTCCGTCAACAGTGAAAGAAGTCCGGAGCCTTTTAGGGAGGTTGAATTACATTGCTCGATTCATTTCCCAACTTTCGGAAACTGCCAAACCATTCTTCAAACTCCTAAAGAAGAATGCACAAGTCAACTGGGATGATGAGTGTCGAGAAGCGTTCTACAAATTGAAGTATTACTTGATGAACCCACCAATGCTCGTCCCGCCATCGCCGAGGCAACCTTTGATTCTCTACCTCACCATTCACAGTGAGTCACTGGGTGCAATGTTGGCTCAGGAAAGTCCTATCGATAAAAAAGAACAAGCCATTTATTATCGAGTAAAAAATTCACGGTATCGAGCTGAAATATTCGATGTGGAAAAGACTTGTGCCGCATTAGTGTGGGTATTGCATAGATTGCGACAAAGACACGCTGCATCACCAGACGTTCCTCGTGGATCGAGAGCAATCCTATCAAGTACTTACTTGATCAGCCAGCTTTGGTGGGTAAGTTAGCTAAATGGCAGAATTTGATGTGCAATTCATGCCACAAAAGTCAGTTAAGGGTCGAGTGATTGCTGATCTATTGGCCGAGAATTCAGGAATCTCGAATAATGATGATAGCTTCCTAGATGATCGTGTCTTGAACGTAAGTGAAGATGCATGGACAATGTTCTTTGACGGAGCCGTGAACTTGTCTGGTTCTGGTACTGGAGCAGTTCTGATATCTCCAGAGGGGCAACACCATCCGGTAGCTGCAAAATTGATATTCCCATGCACTAACAATGTGGCCGAGTATGAAGCTTGCATCCTTGGGCTTCAAGCCGCAATTGAGATGGGTGTGGCTAAGTTAAAAGTGTTCGGAGATTCAGCACTAATCATACTACAGACCGTAGGTGAATGGAAGACTAAAGATGCCAAATTGCTTCCGTATCATAAGTATTTAGAAGATCTAATAAAGGAGTTCGATGAAATTTCATTTGAATACTTGCCAAGGTCTCATAATCAATTTGCGGACGCGCTCGCAACTTTGTCTTCTATATTGCAAGTCACTGATGGGTTAGAGGTCGAGCCTCTGAAGATAGAGGTTTTGCAAAAACCGGCTTATTGTATGACCGTGACTGAAGAACCCGATAGAAAACCATGGTATTACGATATCATGAATTATATTAAAAAGCAAGAATTCCCTGAAGGAAGCACTCAAGCGGATAGGAAGTACGTCATGAAGATGGCCTCGAAGTTTTTCGTTAGTGGTGAGAATTTGTACAAGAGATCTTACGATTCGGTCTTGTTGCGGTGTATAGATGCAGTCGAGGCCACTCAAATCATGCAAGAGGTGCACGAAGGGGTATGTGGCCCTCATATGAATGGACACATGTTAGCCAAGAAAATCATGAGACTAGGCTACTACCGGCTCACCTTTGGAAAGTGATTGCATCCAACATGTTTGGAGTTGTCACCGTTGCGATTCACGGGAATAAGATAAATGTTCCTCCAACCGAGCCGCACCAGTTTTCCGAGCCATGGCCTTTCTCGATGTGGGGCATTGATGTGATTGGCCCAATCAACCCTAAAGCTTCAAATGGGCATCGATTCATCTTGGTGGCGATAGACTATTTCTCCAAATGGATTGAAGCTACATCCTTTGCAAATGTCACCGCCCGCAATATTGTAAAATTCATCAAACGTGACATAATTGCTCGTTATGGCGTCCCTGAAGCAATCATCACTGATAACGGGACAAATCTGAACAACAAACTTGTTGATGGGTTGTTCAGCGAATTCAAGATCAAGCATCTGAATTCATCTCCTTACCGCCCTCAGATGAACGGGGCTGTTGAAGCAGCCAATAAGAACATCAAGAAGATCTTGGCTAAGACAGCTGAGAATTATCGAGATTGGCATGACAGTTACCTTTCGCATTGATGGCATACCGAACTTCGATCCGCACTTCTACCAGGGCAACCCCTTTTGCTCGGTGTATGGCATGGAGCGCGTTCTGCTGTCGAAGTGGAGATTCCTTCTCTAAGAGTATTATCCCAAGTGGATTTGTCAGAGGCAGAATGGTCGCAACAAAGATTTGAGCAATTGAACTTGATCGACGAAAAAAGATTGAAAGCTCTCTGCCATGGCCAAACATATCAATAGAGAATAGCTAGATCTTTCAATCGGAAGGTGCGGCCGAGACATTTCGAAGTGGATGATCTTGTTCTAAGGAAGCTATTGCCAATATTTCCAGATCCCGGGGGCAAGTTTGCTCCAAATTACAAAGTGGCCCTTATGTCGTGAAGAAAGTGCTTCCGGAGGTGCCTTGATTCGCGAGAAATGGATGGTCGTGAGTTTTCCAATCCAGTTAATTCCGATGCTGTCAAGAAGTATTACCCATGATAGAATTTGACATGTCATGTTTTGAACTGCAAGCATTTCTATGTTGAATAAATTGCTTCAATGAGTTGAATTATCTGAATTTGTTGCAAAACTTGCATTTTTCTTCCTTGATGAGCTGTGTGAGATAAATTGAATGTGTCAAATGGGATATCTTGGAATGATGAAAGGCAAGCCTTGTTCCGTACACTATTCCATACACTAATCCTTAGTGAGTTGTGAAAAAATTCCATGCCCGCAAGGAAAAAGGTAATTTCGCAAAGGGTACGCTAACCAAAGTGATGAGAGGCAGTTCTTTTCTCTGCCCGAAACACTTCATGTATAGCAATTGTTTAGCCCTTTGAGCCCACACACATGAAGAGTTTTTAAGCCATCCCTGTCAAGGATCATCCCACATTGGGACAGAATTTGAGATGAATGATAGAAATTTTCTTACTCACACTTGCATCAATCTTCGAGTATTGTTTCGCATTGTAACTCGTATGATAATTCAAAGTGCCTTAGGATGACGAAGAGCAGTCATTTCTCTATCATATACACTTTTATCCATTGCATAGCCCACTTGAACTTATAAATTCATTTCATATTAAACCCAGTTGGTGATCATCCCCCATGCGGGGCAAGACAAAAACATTCAAGTAGCATGAACTAGAATGCGACAAAATGGAGACTCGTTCGAAAAAAAAAAAAAAAAAAAAAAAAAAAAAAGCAAAGTGTGCCTGGTAAAAGCAAGGCCAATGCCCAGAAAAGAAAAGAAAATCAAACTCTTGATATAATGAGTCATATCCCCAACAAGGCGGTACTAAAACTCAAATGCTGTTGCGATCGATGGAGATTCGATGAAAAAAATCTTCTACAGTGGAAAGGAAAGTGGTGGAAATGTCAAGATGATCACCAACTTTAATCCCCTAAACACTTTTTGAGCCTAATGATCCTTTCGTTTCTTAATCCATGAACCCAGCCTATGTTACATCCCTTACAAAGTCTCTTCTGATTAGGGCACTTGAATTAACGTTGGGGTTCACATGTTTTAAGCATCGCTCGAAGAAGTGCGAGTAAGGCAATTTCTACCCCATTTCGCATGTTTCTTGACTTGTAAACCCTAAGATGGTTACGGAATATCATTCATTTTTCCAATAGCCTTGACTCAAAGAGTCCCCTTTGCTAAGCCATTGACCAAGCCCGCATTACGGTCCATGTTAATGACCTCTCAGATTGGTAAGGTCGTACCGCTTGCGAGATTGCTCAGACCCTTGTTTGACATGATGATGGTGAGATAGAGCGATTGTCAAGATCCTGCATCAAAGGTCAGGATAAAACAGCCCTTTTAAAGAGGATGAGTGAAAGTCCTTTCAGACTGAAGGATCCCTCATTTGACACATCCATGACGCTCATGCGTTGATTAGAATGATCATGCCTATTGAAATTGGGATGATGCGTGGTTGATACGCATGAACCTTACTTGAATTAATGCATGTCTGTGATTACAAATGCATGTTGCCTCTCCTACGATTATGTTTTGTAGGAGACACATCCCCAAGGAACCGAGATGTCACCAGGTAAGTATATCTCTATTCATACCTTAAATATTTGTCGTTGCACAAGTATTCTCCTTTTGAATACATAGACACTCGATTGAGTTGTCCCCAAAAGATTTTTCTCAGTTATTGCAACGCGGGCGACCGAAGGATGGTTCGGGTCCTAGCCAAGCAAAATCTCCGTTTAGGCGACCGTAGAATGGTACGGGTCCTAAACAACATTTATTGCTCTAACAGGCGACCGTAGAATGGTTCGGGTCCTGGAAAAGCAATTTTCCCATTCAGGCGACCGTAGAATGGTACGGGTCCTGAAAAATCAATTTTCCGTCAAGGCGACCGTAGAATGGTACGGGTCCTAGGCAACATCTATTTCCCTATTCAGGCGACCGTAGAATGGTACGGGTCCTGGAAGGTAAATCCCCGTTTAGGCGACCGTAGAATGGTACGGGTCCTAGACAAAACCTATTTCCCTATTCAGGCGACCGTAGAATGGTACGGGTCTGGAAGGTAAATCCCGTTTAGGCGACCGTAGAATGGTACGGGTCCTAGACACAACCAAGCATTGCCATGCGGGCGACCGTAGAATGGTACGAGTCCTGGGAAAGCAGTCTCTTTACAAAGCCATGTTACTATTCTGGGCGACCGTAGAATGGTACGGGTCCTGGACATGTAACCAAACTATCTCGAGCTACTCCATCCTCCTTGAAGGAACCTGAGTGAGAGTTGGGTATTTGTGGAGCAACGGGAATTTATCATGTACCTCAAGATGCTCTACCACGCCGACTGGTAAGTAATTGTAGGTACGTCTTTTCCTTTCACATCATGCATTTGCATTAGCATTTCCATGCACTATATAAATTGCATTTCAAAATAGGATTCATTTTTTTTTCAAAAAAAAAAATCAAAAAATCAAAATCATCCAATGCATATGTATAGTCAAAATTTAGGTCTCAATTTGTCTTTGAAGGCAATCTCTTTGAGCTCACCTTCAAAGAGGGGCAGCTGTTGACACCTAAATTTTGGCGATTTAGTTTATTTATTTATTGCATAGGAAGTTAGGGGTTAATTTTATTAATTGCATAGCATATAGAGTTAGGTTGCATTTATTTTGTTATTTGTATTTTTTGCATTTTATTGGAACGGTGGTGGATGAGTTCGAGTTAGATGGATCGGGCCCATGAAGCGAGCGGGTTGGCCCAAGCCCGTGTTTTTTTAATAATTAAAAATTATCTCGTAGGAATATAAAATTTTAAAATTTTTCCGAGATATGATTCTATTTTGGATATGCCAAATGGGTAAAAAATATTGCGAGTTGTCTTTGAAGGATTTGGATTTGGAAAAAATTCACCGTAATCTCGAATTCTTATCAATATGGGATGAATTTTGCGAAAATATTTGCGAATGTTGATTCGAGAGAATTTGAAAAAATCCATTTCCTTCCTCTATAAAAGGTCGTGCATGCGAGAGGTTTAGGGGGGGGTTTCGTTCTTTCGAGGTGAAAAATCCACAAAAGGGGAAAAGAATTTTCGTGTTTTAGGGGGCCTGTCCGGTGGAGTCATCGAAAGAAAAGAAACACAAAAGAGAGAAAAGGAAAAAGTTGGCTTCGGTAGAAAAGTGAAAGGAGAAGCGCGAGGAGCGAGAAAGTGCTGCGAGAGAGAAGAAGACGTGAGGGGATTGCTCAGCGAGAGAGAGAAAAAAAAAGAAAAAAAGGAGAAACAGTGTCATCTTCTTCGTTGGACTCCCCTCCGGCGCTTGCTCCTTGCTCCGCCCGCGCCATACGCGCCACCGCGCCCCTGACCCATCGCTGCCGTTCCGGCACCCTTGCTCCGCCCGCGATCTGCTCCGAGACCGGCACGTCGTTCCGCCAGACGCTGGGCTCTCCGCTCTCGGCTTTTCTGCAGTGACCGCCCTTCGACCCAAAGCAGCCCCTCGCCGATCTGCTGCACCCTGCTTTTGGCCCGGCCCAACGCCTCTCCGACGTGCCTCCGCCTGCTGTCTCCGTGCCTATCGACGCTGGTTCTGCTCTGCTGCGCCGTGCCCCAACAGATCTCGAGCCAACTCCTGCCCTGTTCACCGCGCGCCGCCCTGTGCCGCTCCGCTCGCGTCCGCCACTGCTGTTCCGCCGGTTTCCGCCGTTTGAGATCCGCCCGCAACGCTGCTGCAGCCCCTGATTTGTCCGCGCCGCCGCCAAGCCGCCCAACGCCTTCCGTTCGCGACCCGGCACCCGACGGCCCCGGCTTGCCTGCGCCGTCGCCGCCCTCGCCGGAGATCCGATCGGCGGCGAATCGTCCCTTGGTGACCCCCACGAGCACAAGCCGTGCGCGTGGGAAGGAGAAAAAAGAAAAACAAAAAAAAAAAAAAAAAGAAGAGGAATTAGGTAGATTTTTTATTTTATTTTATTATTATTGCTTCTCCGAGTTATAGTTTTTTTTTTATTATTTTCCTTTATATCTGATTTTTTTAGTGAAGTCGTTCTTAAATATATGATTGATATTCCAACATGAAAGTGCCCCCAAATTAGGGGTTGTCAGTCCGATTTTCGCGCCCGAAATCCGACTCGCAATCCCTTACAAAAATCGACAATCCAATCTCAAGCCCGAGATTCGATTCGCGATTTAATTTTAAAATTGGTCAACCCGATCTCATGCGCGAGATATGGTTCGCCAATTTTTGGATATCAACATTATCTTGTTTGATTTGATGACGTGGTGTTTGAGTCAGTTTTATTTTCGTAAAAGGAAAAGGAAATAAAAAAAATCTGAGTTAGGATTAGGTTTTTTTTAATTATTTTGCATGTTTAGAATAATGATTTTATTTTGAGTCATGAAAAAAGAAAAAGAAAAAGTGCATTCATTTAGGAGGTTAGATTTTTTATGTGAATTGCATGTTTAATTTTAATTTCGAATTTCATATAAAAATTAGAATTATGGCATTCTTTGCATGTCATTGCATGTTAGATAAAATTGCACGCTTTATTTTAGGTCTAGATAGATTTTTAAAAAAAAAAAAAGAATTGCATGATAGTTTTTTAGAAATGCACATAGTATCTAAATTAGATAATATTTTAGGATTGCATCATGAGATAATGTTCTAGATTAAGATAGGATTGATATATCCCTAACTTTAAATAGATAATGTCTCGCTTTAGTTAGATTTTTATTTTTAGTGATTTTTAATTATGAATTTTCATTAAAAGAAACAAATCCAAAAAAATTCATTCTCATGCATATTAGAATAGAATTGCATGTTCCATTTTAAATTTAAATCGACTTTTAGATATATTGCATCTTGGGTTAAAAGTCGCTAGGTTAAAATAATATCTTGGTTTAAATTAAGATTTAGTTTGCCCTAATCCTTAATTTAAATTGGATAGAACTTTAACAGAGTTGGGTGATTCTTGCATTTTTCTTAATTTCGAATTTTAAGAAAAAATAAAATTTGTCTTAGGATAGATTAATTTCAATTTCTAGGATAGATTGCATTTTCTAGAATAAAAATTATGTGCACGTCATATAGAAATAGGCTCATGAAATGCACGTCATTTAGTATTCGCTAAGTTCATTTAATTAGAACTTCCTTGTTATTAGAATTAGGTCATCTTGATTAATTTAGATTGCATGTTTAATTATTGCATGTTCATTAAGAAATCATTAGTTTTTTCATATAGTTTAGGACATGTTGCCATGCCATATTATTTCATATTAGATTAGAAGCATTGCATTGTATTGCATATGGACTATGCTCTTGTCTAAAAAAGTGAAAACAAAAATTGAGTGATTGCTTGTTAATTAGAAATCATATCTAGGATTGCTGATGTGAATTCTGATCTAACAAGCAGATGCTTTCGTTGCTATAAGTAAGTCCTGCATTTTATTTATTTACTTTCTTGGGTGTTAAATTGGTGGTTTGCGCACCTGAGTGATCACCTCACATGTTAGGAAAGTAAATTAAAATTGATTCAAACTGCTTGCCAAACATTTTTCAAAAATAAAAGAGAAAGGTACCGAAAGGGCGTTAGAGAAATCTAACGTAACCAAGTCTCCGTACTCAAAATCTCTGGTTCGTAGGAGTAAAATAATTCTCCCGTTATTTTACTTAGGTGTCTAATCGACCTACCATGAACTGATTAGTGGCGACTCCTAATTGAAAAATCATTTGCATGTTAAGAACTTGAACCTAAGTCGCGAATTGATATGGGCTTGGGAGAGCCCGAGTTAAGTCCAGGCTTAACAATCCATTAGCCTAATTTTAGGTGGCACACCCGAAAAATTGGTCGCGACAGTCAATATGTGTTGATTTTACTTAGTTATTTTTCAGTTAAGAAAGGTTGCATTTCTATCCATCTCTGAGGATGACCGCTCTTCCAACCTTACGATCGCAACATGATACCTTGCCGCTTTTCTTGGATCAATTAAGTTGAATCAAGAGGCACAGTGCAATGTGTGAGAAAATATTTGGAACCAGTATTCATACTTAGGAAAGTTAAAAATGCTAAAAAAGCAAGTGTGACGAGGCCTGATTCTATGTCAATGCCAGGCTTAAGGGCATGCAAACTACTCGAGTGCATGGAGATTGGTTCAGTCATGAGTGAGGGCCAACTGTACTTTTGTGTCAAACCTCATCCAAAAGCAGAAAGACTTGCAAAACCAAGTGTGGTGACACTACACAACCTTGGTGACCAATCAAATTCTAACTTACATCCGCCAACATCAGTACATTCTTCGAGCAATCATGCTCTCTTAATGAGAAATTTGCAATATTTGTCTCTTGGTGAATAAAACAACCGTAAGATCGTATTCTATGATAACAAGCTAACTAGTTTATTCTTCTCAACAATCATTATCAATTTGGCAAACAGTATATAATCACTTCTTTTTACGAAAAGTTCATGTTCTGCTGAAAGGATGATTGCCATATCGAGATTAAGTTGGATTTTGATATTTATGAAGATCTCAGTCCTACTTTCTAACATGAATGCAAAATCCAGTTATCGAGAGAAATAGACCCAATTATACTAATAAGGCATCTTATAAAAGAAAATTGACCTTTTCTTTTGTTTCTGTTCAGCGATTCAACAGTGTCATATGAACTTTTCTCCCCCAAAAAATATAAAATTTGAACTTGAACTTAGAAAGAAAGAATAGCCCCCGTAGCGAATGGGTAGGTGGAATCAGGCTTTATCCTTCTCATGACTACTTTGATGTTTGATCATAGCCCTTATCATCGATGAGATGCAACAAATGATGGAGAAGACCTTTGAAGGCACACCCTGCCTTGGAGTCCATATCTCTTGTTTGGTATCAAAATTGAAACACGTAATAAGGTTGGCCGATGAACGAGATTCCGAGAAAATTTCTAATATAGAATTGCCTAGTATCAGTAGGAACGATGCTGTTTTTGCTATCTTCAATCATTTTCCAAAGGAGGATCTCCTGCTGATTCCAGATGAAGTTGAACGATACAGGCACCTCCTCACCGCATGGTCAATCGGCCCTTTTCCCTTTCTTCAACCACCACACTAAGAAAATATTATCTCCACAATATCGCGTCTTTGGAAGCTATGAAAGTGCTCGACTTTCTATTATAAAATCAAGTTTTCTGTCATCCAAACCGACGTAAAGCGGGCTCTCTTCATAAGTTTATTTGCCCCTTCCATTATTTCCTGTCCCCCCGTGACATTTTGATGAAGGGCAAGACAACCTTCCCAATCAAATTGCCAATCCAAACACAAAAATCCCGTAAGCCTACTCGAAAGGCTCTTTTGGTCATCCGAATTTCTAATAAGGATAAGACTGGATATGATAGAATATAAAATCCTGGGATTTTTTTATATATAGTCCATTGTTTGGTGAATCGTAGTATTAAAGTCGGATATATTCACATCATATCATGTACATTTTTTAAATATAAACGGCATATCATTATAAATGAACCTAAATGTTCATAAATGGAGATGGTGAAAATCTCTTGTAACATTATTCCTTAATTTATTTTTATTCTATTTTTCCTCTTTTTTATATTATTTTCTTTATTATTTCTTTTTTCCCCTTTCATCATTCTTTAATAAAATTTTATCAAATAGTAAACTGTACTAACATACCTAAAATACAAAAATACCTAAAATATATAATAAATATAAATATTTAATTTATAAATTGAATGTTTATTAAAAGATAGAATTAAATTTGAATATATAAATTAAGATAAGATTAATTTAAAATAAATTTCTATTTTTTTCATTTTTAATTTCTTAAATTAGAATTCAACTATTATTTATATTGAAATGTAATTTCAATTTTGTTAATTTAATAAATTTGTTATTCGAGAAAATTAATTTTCCTATTATGGACATTAGAAATCCTATTAACCTTTATCACACCTCCCCTAGTGGATAATTTTATCCTACCTATACCCCCTTTATATCCGACTTTATCCTATCATAAACGAGCACCAAACGTAAGATATGATAAATCATATCATATCCCGAATTTTATCCCGACTGCCAAATGCAACATTAATATATATCTTGCTTGGACTTCCATTAAGAGCCAATCGTCCTCTTCTTTTGGTTGCTCCTATAGTTTCTGTTGAACGTGTTTGTCACAAGACCAACATATAAAGGACAATTCACGAAACTGTGATGAAAAATTCATCACACGATGATGTAATAAATTCAGCTAGCAACAGTACAAAAGGCACGAGTACTTACTATGTATTTATCATCTTGTCCCATAATTATGGTTCCCCTGCACCTGGATCTTGAAGTGAACAAAATGATGCATACATTACTAGCACCAAGAAAGATGACAACTGTCTGCTGCAATTTTTTCTTTTCCACGGTGGTCAATCAACCATGCCTTGATTCTTAAAATTGCAATGTCTCAACATTTGAAATCACTTTTGACCAATCACAACCCCAATTCCACAGTGCGGAAGATCTATTCGCGACGATTAGCAAATCAACAGATCATCCGAAGCTATTGCTTAGGACATCTTCTCAAGCAGATCGTTCACTAGGAAATCAAACTCTCAGAACCACAAAAACTCGTATGCCAATCAAATGACTAGCAATCTTCACGTGCACAAAGCAATCGAACCAATCTGCAGTGAAAAGGCACCCAATGGGTGCACATTGGACGATTTGAGCTCAAACTTCCCGCCATTTTTACTTCTCTGACATGACCAGGTTGTTAAGGATGTTCTTGCTGGTAACGTCTCATGATCGATCGAAGAGCAAGAAAAAGCAGCTGAAGAACAAGGAGAATAGGGAGAAAACTGGGCAGAAACTAAAAAAGATGCAAGCTCTAGTTGTTTCTCTATTTCGTGGGATTATGAGACAGAAGCAATCACTTCCACCGTTGATTTCAAGGAAATGTCATCGGCCATTTATGAGGGCTACACCCATATATGATATATATCTACTTGCCCTTCTACTTCTTTTAGTCGAGCAGCCTCTATCATTAGTGTCACACCCCAAAACCATAAAAAAAAAAATGGAGACAACATGACTGCCCTTCTACCAGAAGGATGCAGCCTCAAACTAATAAAATCCAACTTCCCCAAAGTCTCATCGTTAGTATCCCTCTTATACTACTCAACATTAGTTGGAGAACCGAAAAAGATTGAAAAATAGAAAAGTGAACAACCACAGCTTAGTGAATAATACATCTTTTTTAAATAGATCGAATATTCACTATGCGTCTTTACAAAACATGATATCACGATTCATTAATCCCAAAGCTACAGTATTATATACATAAAATATCAAAAGTAGATAATATCTTGCCAGCAAACTTTAAGTATAAAATCAATAACAATATCAATTTACAATAACAAATCAATCATCAATAGTCTATTCCATCGAATAATTTCATTTAACCACATGTCGATGATCTATTCTATTAGTGAATGTCAAATCATACCTTAATGGTCCACTCCATTGACCAAACTCATACTCAACTATCTAGCCATAATCATGCATAATGCCCGTGATAAAGTAATCAAGATTCTCCCATTTGTTAGGTCTCCACTTATTATTAGCCAATGACTCGGCCCATAAGAATATCATAGATTAGTATGCACATATCTACAAACCCTCGACCGGGTTTACTGTGATATTAAACACCTAACCATCATCCTCCAATACCAAAACTCCAATCCATTAATAATCTCATATATCATAATATATTTTACAAATCAATCACGTTACTTTTCTCAACTCAACTTATCCACCAAAAATACTTTTCGTAAAACATTTCTCATAAATTGGTTTTACAAACCAAATCAAATCAAATTCATATCATAAAGTATTTCACAAGTCGATATATATAACATTCCATAAACTACACTCAAAGTCAAGATCTTATTGTAAAAGGATTTTGCAAATAAAAAATATATAATATTTCTCAACTTCGTTCATCAATAGAATATATATCTCCATCAAACAATTCTCACACCATTCACAAATACCAAAATGTAGTAAATGTCTAATCCAAATTTTTATGCAACAAACATACTTATTCATAACTCATAATATATCAAATCTTTATCATTTTGAAGACATGAATTTACAAATTTTTAGAAGAAATAATAATACTCACCTGAAAAGCCTAAATTGCTCGAGCCAATGCACTTGTATTTGTATCAATTAGTCGAAAACAATATCAAGACCGGTAATATGCTAATCTAACTAAAAACTCAACTAAACTATAAATAAAACAATACTTCCCTCAAAAGCGAACTTCAGAAATTTGTTCTAATCAAACATTCATCTTTCTCCATAACGGGAATTGTCCGCTATGCATAACTAAAAAGCGAACTTCTGAAATTTGTTCTGATCAAACTGTACTTTGGAATCAAATTTCATCAAAACCCAAAGATCAACAATGCCTTAGACTACCATTTCCATAAAATCACAGATCAAAAAGCTCCTTATTTGAGCCTCATAGTTCAAGATGTACACAACTCAAAGTGTGCTCTATCTTCCAAAATTACTCTGATTAGACGAATAATCAGCTTGATAAGTTATCAAGCGTTACAATTCGTAGTTGATTTGGCTAGTTGAGGTTTCTAGAGCGTCTCCATGGGACCATTTTTTTTTTTGCATTTTCTTCTTTTCCTCTTTCCCTCCTCCTCGTTTTCTGCTTCAGCTTCTTCGTCTCCTCTTCGAATGCACGAGCTCAAATAAGAAGAGAGAAAAAGAGGATTGGTCTTGGGCTTGGCTTATAAGAGACATGGGTTGGCTGGGCTTTTTGTTGGGCCTGTTATTACAATCAGTGGTCCCCGAACTCCATGAGAGACTTGGGAACTAACTACGACATGTGCCTCCCTCTCTCTCCCTCTCTCTCCTTTATGATAAGATTGGTTTGACCAAGATCATCTGACTTACAGGTGGGCAACGCAAGAGAATGTTCGAGCTCCTGCTCTGAAGTTAACAGTTTCCTTTAACAAGGATTTTTATTGATCAGTACATAAATCTCAAGAGACATGGGGAAAGTGGAAGTGAGAATTTAATTTACATAGCTATTGGCATAATATATATATATATATAAGGGTATGGAAAAATAGCCATATATACCCTCATATATATCTAGCATCACATAAACTCCAATTCATTTACAAATAGAGATTTATTCGTAACTAACATTTCCTTCACAATGAAACAACAAATAGATGAGAGAGTAGCACCTTGCTGCAAACTTATCATAGCAACTTTACATAACCAGTTGACATGGTTTGTTACTAATTGCATTGTTAGAAAATTTTGCCAAAAACAAACGAAGAATAAAACATTCATGACAAGAGTCTGAGAAAAATTGACTTTTACCTTGACGGTTGACACATTGGCTTTATTTTTTTCTTCCTCTGGAAAAACTTTGGATCGATCTATATGTGTTCATACTGTCTGTAAATGTTATTTTTTTATTCACAATAAGCTGTTCCGTTTAATGACAATATAATTTTATGGAATTTACTTAATTAAATTACCAAGTAGGAGAAGTCCTGCAATAACTATTAGAAGATTGAATTTTTTTATGTGACTTTTACTCTCCTATACCAACCTTTCGGATGGCAAACCTTTAACCGCATGGCTGTTCTAACGATCCCAAGTTGTTGTCAATTTTTTAATTCATGAGACGATCGTTAGCTGCTAGATTCATTTGGTCCAACTATCGGATCGGTGGTCATAGCTTAGATCACGCCCTCGACTCGCCAGAGAGAGGCGGTGACATTCACTGGTAAGGCCTAGGTCTGGCGGGTATCGGCGTTAGCCAGAGTGAACATGGGAGAAAGATTCCAACATTCCTTAAAACCAGGGATAATCATGAAATATATTACAAACACTGCCTCTTCCCCTCCCAGAGGAAATTTTATGTGGGGAATACAAAGACAGATAATACAAGTGAAGAGAAAGGAGACGCATATAGCTTAGATTGATGTATTTATGTCGTGGCATAAGTGGAAACCGAAGTAAGCTTCAGATGCTGCTAGTGCTACTCCGGCTTTCCAGGCTTGTTCGAGTATATGTAACAAGGCTTTCCGCTACCCGTTTTGCTCTTAAAGTGTCTGAAACCAGGACAACCCTGACCCTTTGCCTTCTCCCGGCATATCTGTGCCATCTCATAGAACTGGTCCTTTTTCTTGGGAGGATACTGCTGTACATACTCCTCGATCGGAATCCACTGCGCAATTGAAAGACTACTCATATGGCATACTCAAAACCTTAAATAACACACCGAAGTGAAACTGTGAAAAGGGGGAAATTGTTCGATAAACTCGATCTATGGACGGACAGAACTGATCAGCTTGCCGGAACACTATAGTTGAGGTTTACGAGCTGTTGAGAAGTATACTGTGCTTGACCTTTTGGATCTTAGGTAGAAAGGATTCTTCAGGTCGGTGAATTACCTCAGTAGCCTCGATTTCTTGCTCGTTTCTTGAACAGACATTCAGTGAAGTAGCTAGTCGCTGATGTGCTTAAAATCGTACAAAATCGTATATCTAATTTTACTAGATTCATTGTTCAGCAAAAAATGAGCAAGAATGCAAGATTGAAGCACGCAGTCCAGTATAGTACAAGACGGCCCAAGCAAAGATTAATCAGTAAAGTCTTCGTACTTCCACCAAAATCAAGAAGATTTGCAAGTGCGAATGTACCTCGGCTGCCTCGATCTCTACTTCCTGTTTCTTGATTAAAGTTGATTTAGGCCGAAGCACGCATAGGAAGAGCAAATCTGATTTTGTGAAGAATGCTCGGTGGCTTTCCCTGTGATCGAACATAAGAGAGCGTTTTAGAGAAGTGAAAGCGAATTCGAAGATCAGAAGGCTAAACATAGAAGAAGACTCTAAAACAAAGACCAAAGCATATTAATGCACCACAATCTGAAATAGAGGATTTCTTTTACCTGAAACAGAGGACCTCAACAAATTCAGTGTCTACCTGTAGAACATATAAGAATAATGCTTTAGTTGGAGTTCTCAAGTGAATGCCTTAGAGAATTAGCTTTTCTACACAACATAAAACTCGTCACTTACTCCTGTCTCTTCCTTTACTTCTCTCACAGCTGCACACCATATATCCTCGCCCTACAGGTATAGAGTCACGGTCAAACCACCGCAACATGTATTGATAGTTCTGATGTAGTACTTGATTTCTTAAACATACCTCGTTAACAACTCCAGTGGGGAGCTTCCATACACGCTTTCCACCCTTCTCTTGGACTACAAGCACCTGGAAAGGAGGGGAAGGTTTTAAATTCTTTGAAGTATCGAGTGTCTGGTTGTAATAGAATCATGTTGAAAACCAGATAAAGCAGAACGAAAGGATGCCCCTAAGAAAAGTATGTATAAAACGTTACTGCATTTTATCTCTTCACAAGGGCTGTTATCCACGGATTGAATCAATTAAGAGAGGAAAACTGATAGAAAAATATTAGCTTGTTGCTAAAGCTGAGAAGATTTATTGCACCCCAAAGGCTAATAGGAGTGAAGTCACATTACTAAATGGCTTGTCATATAGACAACCTAGTCAAACCAAAACTCACTGGCACCAAAGACTGGTTCTGTTAGCATAAAGGAACAAATATCCAACATCTCTGCTTATACACAATGGTAACATATGCACACACGAATCCAATGAACATTGAATGCAGAGGATTATTTCCCATGCGTAATTATTGTGATCCTATATATCCTTAATGCCTATCAGGCAAGCTGATAATTTTTAGAAAAACCATGTGATGTTTGGAAGGTGGCAAAATAATAAAGGTTACTAAATTTTTTGAATGTGTAGAACAAAGGCATGAGCCATTTGCAAATAGGATTAACAGCAGGACATCTAAAGCATGGAAAGGGAGTGACTTTATGGAAAGGGAACAAGCTATTGTACAGAAAGCTGTGTCTAAATCTGAAAGGACCTTTTGTCGAAGGAGAACAAGCTGTAAAACATGGATTCACTAAATTCTTGGATGGGCCTATGGAAGGTGAAGGTTTTATAGAACATGAGGAAGTCAATTTGCCTGGAAGAAACGGAAGGTAAACAGGCAATATAACGCAAATTAGCAAAAAGTATGAAAGGACATTTTGCAGAAGTAGCATATACTACAACTTCACGAGCCAATCCTGGTGGGAAGACCCAATTCTTTAAAGTTGGTGTTTTGCAGTGGCTCTCAAGTGTTGGAATCCGCCAAAAGCATCATGGTCATTACCTTTCCATCATCATTCATGACAAAAGCACCCACGCCAATCCTGTGGGAGGCATTAATAGGAATGGTACTTTTCTCAGGAGCAAGCCAATGCTTCAGCATCAAGTAATTTTCTTCAGCATGGTGGTACTTAAATCCTTCCTGTGAAAAAAATTAGAAGGCATGAATCATATGTTATCACCACTTAATTCACTTGTATTTCTTGCCAAGTTAACATATAAGAATGTACTTTGTGTTCTCTCATTAGCCAAAATAATTTCGTTCATGCCTGGCGACATAAAAAGTCATGTACCTTCACTGCAGATTCAACAAGGTTGACATGTTCAATGGGCAAATTGATCCAGATGCCCTTCTTCCCCTGCAATTCAGGAGGACACAACAAAAGAGGCAAGAGAAGTTTGAAATCATGAGTTTATTCAGAGCCAAAACAATAAATGCGACTAAACACTCTGCAGAAAATCTGGCCTGGTTTATGCTATCTCAGGTGTGGCAAAATTAAAAGGAAAGTCCAAATTGTTGCAGGTTTTGACGTGTGAAAAACAGGGAAGTCAACTGTGTCGATCCAGCATCCGATTTATTTGCTTGTTCTTGCTCATTAGTGTTTTCGGTAGCTTGTTTTTTTGCAACAAATAGTTATTAATATTATTCCGCACCTGTTTCTTCCATTCATCAATTGAAGTTCTGAGGCGGCGAGTGAATGTCTCAGCGTCCATGGTCTCATTGATTTCCACCGTTAGTCCTTCAAACCTGTCTGGTTTTCCACTGAAGACATGAACCCGATCAGTGCCACCGTCGGTCTTCTTTCGGCTTGCATCCGATGGTGAACTGGCCGACATGAATGAGATGAAGGATATGCAGCTTACACAAGAAATTGATGAGAGAAAACGACGAGGACTGAACATCGCTTAACAGCATACACCTGAACCGAGTAGCCCTAGCACAAGAAATTGATGAGAAAGAACGACGAGGACTTGATTTTAGTTTATCAAAGTCAATTCCTTTTACGATTTCTTTCCTTCTTTATGTACATTCAGTCATGAACAGGGAAAGTTCATGAGCAGATATTTGGGCTAAGTATGTGTAAGCACTCACTTTATTATCAAAAGTTTATTTTAGATAAGTTACCTTAAGTGCAAAAAATTTTGAAAAACATTTTTTCAATACCAATTCCGATCTGATTGGCTGAAAATCCAATCCGATCTGATTGGCTGAAAATCCAATGTGACACTTTTTTTATTGATTTTGAAGCCAAAATGGCTCGCTGGATAGTATAGTCAACATGTAAACAATAAAACAACGTAATTTGGCATCTTTCTCCCCAACTAAGAATCCTAAATCCTCAAATTGAAAGAGAATCGGAAGCTGAAAACTCTAATTGGCCAATTTGAGTACCTACTTCAATTTTACCCCAAAATTATCAACTCAATCTTGCAAATGGAGGGCCGACTCACATTCATTCCAACAAAGAGAATTAGATGGTGAGTGCTACTGTTATTGTGGGTTACCAAATTTGCCTGTTGAAACCCTAAATTTCCCACCCAATTGACCGACGAAGAGAATATGACAAACTTAAGTGAGTGAGAATTAGAGATATGGCTAGCAAACGATGGTGCAACTATGACGGCAGCCGAGTGATGACGGCTGAGCGATGGTGGGCCAGCAACGTTGGGCGATCGAGTGAGCTACAATGGGCGACGGGCGAGTAGCATACTTTCTATGTAGGAAGAACCAATCGTTGCCCTAATTTCAGTCCTCCTCTAGCGACATCGTTATGGCCAGAGGAGCTATGCGGCGTCGTTTTTGACAAATAATACCACATAGAATGGCAAAACAATGTCATTTCTTAAAGAGGATGGAAAACAACGTTGTTTATGCCATTCCACGTGGACTGCGTTTTAAAATTTTTGCCATGTCAACTTATTTTTTATTAATATAAGGGCCATGTAATTAATTTGGTTGAAATCTCTCGCTAAAGGCACCGAAGTAATTGTTTTTACTTCGATTTGATACTTAAGTGATCCGCCAGAAACTTTTGACACTAAAATAAGCGCAGTACACAAGTTTTAGCACTTCTTGTGTATTTACCCAGTAGATGTTTTTTTGGGGGAGATGATAAGTTTGTGCTGTGACAGAGAGAAACATTCAATAAAGACTATAAAAGCAACAATAAGAAACGGGTGTTTGTGAAACAAGTATGTCATCCAATATGGACCTATGAAGCTTCAGAAAATGGTCTTTCCTGGAAGGCAACCATGAAAAATAATGATCAGCTAAGTACAACCCAAGTCAATGGAAATCCAGGCAAAATATTTATTAAGTACCTTTCAAGCAGGTTTAACAGGATTTTCGCTTTTGTATCGGCATTTTGATCTAGAGGGTTGACTTTCCCTTAAATTAAATGTTGCAGGGCAACGGAGAATAATGGAAAGGGCAAAGAAACTTTAGGACAGGACCCTATATATCCTTAATGCCTATCAGGCAGGCTGATATTTTTTAGAAAAACCATGTGATGTTTGGAAGGTGGCAAAATAATAAAGGTTACTAATTTTTTTGAATGTGTAGAACAAAGGCATGAGCCATTTGCAAATAGGATTAACAGCAGGACATCTAAAGCATGGAAAGGGGGTGGCTTTATGGAAAGGGAACAAGCTATTGTAACACCTTTGCTCGGTTTTCCAAGTTGCAAAAGTGTTGGTCAGCCAAGCGAATTTGCAATGCTGAAAGTGACTCGCTTGGCAAGAGGAGCAAAACCCAAGCGAGCAACACTTTTGATCTTGATTTACGTGTTCTCACCCTCTCGAGTAACCATGTTTTGTTTGGGTAACCATGGTTAGTCACTAGGTCACTTTTAATCTTTACTTTTGGGTCCCATTGTATGTGTTCTCAAATAAAAAACCCTCAAACAAAACAAGCATATATTATCATTTGATTGCAGAACTTTTGAGTATGATAATATGTGTTCTCAAATTAAAAAGCTCTAACAAAACAAGCATATAATATCTTTTGGTTGTGGGGGAAGACGATAGTTCTCAAATTAAAAACGCTCTAACAAAACAAGCATATAAGTTTTTCGTCGACACGCCAGTTGCTTGCCGGGTGCGCCAACTTTCGTCCCCTTTCCTTTTACTGCCGAATGGCTTTACAAAGCCATTTTCATCTATCTGTTTCTGCTTTGTTTATTTCCTGATTCTTTTTCCTCCCTAAAAGTTAAGTCAAATACCATATATCACCCCCTTAATTCTATAATACAAGAAATTATTTCGGGATATTATTATTTTGGGAGTTATACCTACTTTCGTAAATGACGAAAAATAGGAAAAGGATGGTTTCCGGGCACTTGGGAGTAAAAACAACGTGAGGAAGGGATTTTTATTTATTTTTGAGTCATGTGCGTACTCACGAGCGCCGGACATCCTAAGTACCAAACCTTGGCATGAATGAACATTTAAGTGCCAAAACTTCCTAAAGATACACTTAAGTAAGTGCCAAAATTGAAGAAAAAATGGACATTTAAGTGACAACGGTGAGAAATTTCGACCAAACTGCAGATGTGACTTTTTCCAATGAAATTTTTTACTGACGTGGCAATTCTTTTTAAAAAAAAAATTATCCATGTAGACACCAAGAGTACGCTAAGCGACATCGTTTTTGGCACTTAAGTAATCACTTTCTGCAAAACTTGGCACATCAATATTCACTTTCAATTACGAGTGACACTTCGATGATCACTTACACCATAACTTGACAATTAAGTGATCTTTTTTAATCACGACTAGCACTTAAGTGAACATTGAAGACGACGTCGTTTTAGACAAGGATTGCTGTGATATTTTGACAAGTCACACATGCTAGTTTTATTATTAAAATAATGTCACGTCAGATTTCTGACAAACTCGTCGAAGTTAACAATTAAGTTTCTTAATTTTCAAAAAAGTGGCACTTAAGTGTATATTTTAGAACTTTTGGCATTTAAATTTATCCGTATCAAGTTTTGATACTTGTGATGTACTTCAATCGTGTACGCACTAATAATTGAGTTGCACATCTAATGCGAATCCTCAGGAAAAATATGGACAATTCAGGATGATGGATTAAAAAATATTGAATTAATCCGGCATCGAGATGAGCCAAATAACTCTCGGGCCCGAGAAGAGAAGGGCGTGGGTCGATTGGATTCTCCATGTGTGACAAGGTAGTCACACCTTGATGCCCGATTAAAAAATATGGAATTAGGATTAGGTCAAAGATGCCGTTGTCACACCTTGAGAATTCCAACTGGTGCCCTCCGTTTTGGCCCGAGAGTTCTTTGGCTCATCTCTATGCCCGATTAATTCAATATTTTTTAATCAGGCATCCCGGGTCATCTATTTATGTCATGAGAAATAAAATCCAATTAAGTCTTAAAATTTGTAAGTTGGTACAATCAATTTATAAAATTTGTTAGTACTTTTCATTAGGAAATGCTTGCATTACTGTCCACTGCCAAATGACAGTGTAATGGTTAGAGGGCACTGGTAGATTTCTTAAATCAATTTTAATTTTTGACTCTGTTTATTTTTTCTTTTTACTTTTATATATCCTTATTGAAAGCTTAAATTTAGAGATAAAAATCAAAAGAGGCCCTACAGAATCCTTGTTCTTGAATATTGTTACTTTGATTTGTTTCTTAAAAAAAGACAAGAAAATCGTTCTTATTTATGTATAACCAATGTCATTGACCTTAATTTTAGGTCATTGGAAAGTTCTAGAGCAATTTGATTCGAATGAAAGGAATGAGAAACCATTTCATTCCACAATGATTCCGTTATCAAGTTGCAAAGCTAAACGTTTCAAGTGTTTTTTCATCTTTTAAATTTAATAAATCCTTATAATGACATTAACAATTTCTGTTTAGTAAGTGATACTATTTTTCTACTTGTAATTATTTATATTTTAGTATTTAATTTATTTTCTCTTTCTTCGTATTCAAGAACAGTGATTCTATGAGCCCTCTTCTGATTTTTGTCTCTAAATATAAGCTCCCAATAGGGAAATACAAGAAGAAATAGAGTTAAAAAATTAAAACCGGTTTAAGAAGTCTACAAGTTTCCTCAAAATGAATTTGTGACTGCCCTATTACCATCACACTATCGTTTGGCAATGGCGATCATGCTAGTCAATCCCTTTTTTCGTTGATCAAGCTTGATGAAGTGAACGTAAAGACTTGATTACACTAACATGACAAGTTTTAATGTTTGATTATACCTTTTGAAAGTTTTAAAATTTTTAGTACACTTTATCTCTTAAGCCAAAGATTTTGGTAGTTAATTATTTCGGTACTTAATCAAGCACATGATGGATGCTCCAGAGAAAGCCTTGAATCGAATGATTTGGAACTGTCAATGGGGTTATCACGAAAGGCTCTGCTTCCCTTCAATAGATTCTCTCTCCTTGCTGGAAACCCAAGAATTAGTGGGACTATCGTCTTGCAATTCACTATCATCCACACTAAGAAAACCCTAATAGAAAAAAAAAAAAAAAAAGATCCGCATCTTGAAATTTAAATACTCGACCTTTCAATTTCATCTTGAAAGGTCAAGAAAGATAAGAGAGAAGGTGCCCAAGCGAGAGAGGGAGGCCGACCGGCTACTTCAAACAATGAACGGGGGTGAGCGTCAAAGTGAATGCAGAGTATTGAAAAACATTGAATCCTTTTCTTTTTCGCCATTTTTGTCCCATATAAATTTAAACAGATGGCGTCCTTGCATTGTGTAGTCATCTGCATTTCGCTGGGTGTTTGTAAGTGGCCATAGTGAATTCAGAGTGATGAAAGACAATTGAGTCCTTTCTCAGTGTGTTACAGTGTGTTACACTAGGAAATTGCCTCTGAGAGAGGTCTTCTCCATTTCCATCACTTCTTGCAGCTTATTCTTCAATGGGGCCATGGTCAATGTACAGTCATTTTGAAGATGACCAAGCTATAAGATTATTTTGCTCCCTGATGCAGTTCAGTGTCTCTTCTCAATTAGTGCTTTATTGCCGTTCCAAAGCAGAACACCTAACAAAAAGGGAAGTGCCAATTCTAAAACATCGCTATACAATGAAAGTGCAGTAATCATTTATACCTGGGATTGCAAAATCATAATTTGAATGGATTAAAACTTCTAGGGATTTTTTCATATATACGCCTGCATAAATATCAATTACACAGGCTGCGTAGAAAACAACCTTCAGAAATTAGAATAACAAAAGTGATTTTGCTTCCTAAAATAGCCTCTCGAAAACAGTACTAATTTAAACGAGGCTATGTAAACAGAACTTTATATAAACTACTACAGCAGGACAGAAGATGAAGTTTGTTTCGTGCTATTTATTCAGCCCAGACATAACACAAGAAGCAAAAGTTCATGCGGCATACCCACCGAGAACTTTTGGTCTAGTCCTAGGTCCATTGGACCGACTCCATCCTAACCATCAATTTTGTGTCCCAAACATAAGCGGTTGGGATCAATGTGGTCTGATAGGTCTGGGTATAGGGAAGAAATTCCCCATCACAACCTAGAAATTACATAAAACTTGCTTAGTTTTCTAGAACTCCAGGGTTGTTATTGCAGTAGATGTAAGACCTTTTGCCACTCTGAGTTGTTGCCAAAGGAGCAAAATCAGGGTAGCCATAATTTGCCCTTGCCAAGCAAATCATCGCCATGGCATTGTACTGCTTGTTTCCAACAATGAAAGGCTGTGCTGCGTACTCCTCAGTCAGCATTCACTAGAATCAAATTTTTTTTTTTTTAAATGGTGTAATTCTATTTATAGATTTGACCAAAGAAAGAACTAATGAATGATCATCCTTAAACACCTGTGATAAAGGGGTGAATCTGAAGAATGAAGTAACTCGTTGTTGATGTGCTTAAGAAATTGTATGTCACATTTTACTAGATTCATTGTTCAGCATGCAAGATTATAGCACGCAGCTCAGTATTGTGCCACACAGCCCGAGAAAAGATTTAATTAATAAAAGTCATTGTACTTCTACTGAAGTCAATAAGATTTGCAAGTGCGCAATTTACCCGGGCTGCCTCGACCTCTGCATTCTCTCTCTAGATAGAAGATGACTGTGGCTGAAGCACCCAAAGGAAGAACAAATCTGATTTTGTGGAGAATGATCTGTGGTTTTGCCTGTGACAGCACGTAAGAGATAGTGTTTTAGAAAGGATAATGCAAATTTGAACGTCAGAAGGCTAAATATAGAAAAAGCTCTAAATTAAGACCAAAACATATTAATGCATCGCAATCTGGAGTAGAAGATTATCCTTACCTGAAACAGAGGACTTCGACAGATTCAGTGTCTAACTGTAGAACATGAAACAATATAGCTATATTTAAAATTCTCAAGTGAATGCCTCAGATAATTTGCTTTTCGAACCCACACAAAGCTCATCACTTACTCCCGTCTCTTTATTTACTTCTCTGACTACCGCATGGCATATATCCTCACCCTAAAGCGATAGGGTCACAGTCAAACGATTGCTCACGTATTGATAATTCTAATGCAGCACGATACCCTAAACGCACTGACCTCGTTAATAACTCCAGTGGGGAGTTTCCACGCACCAGTACGTTCGAACCTTCCACTATTCTGTTCGACTACAAGCACCTAGGAAGTAGGAGGGGGACGGGGTGCGTGGTTATATTAGAATCACGTGAAAAACGGATAAAGCAGAGCAAAAGATAAAAAAGCGTGCGCTGAATTAAAGCAAGTGTAACTTGCAGCATTTTATCTCTTCAGAAAGTAAGGCTGTCATTGACGGATTGAATTAATTAAGAGAGGAAAACAGATAGAAAATTATAGATTTTTGCTAAAGATGAGAAGTTTTATTGTACACCAGATGCTAACATGGACATTACTAAACGGCTCCTCATATAAATGACCCAGTCAAACCAAAAGATTAGCATTGGCACTGGAGAGTGGTTCTGTTGGGAAAAAGGTAAAAAATTCAACATCTCTGCTTATCAACAATGGCAACATACACCCTTACCAAAAAAAAAAAACAATGGCAACATACACGCACACGAATCCAATGAACATTGAATGCTAAGGATTTCTTCACAGGCGAAATTACTGGCGATCCTATCCTTCTAAAGGATTCAATGCCTATCAAGCAGGCGGATTTCACACACTGTACATCTCTAGGTTTGCCTACTGCTTCAAGCAGCCCAGGAAAATTGTGCACTTGCAAATCTTATTGATTTCAGTAAAAGTTAGCGACTTTTACTCATTAAATCTTTGCTCGGGCTGCCTTGCACGATACTGGGCTCTGTTCTTTAATCTTGCATTCTTGGTCATTTGTGCTGAACAATGAATCTAGTCAAATATGACGTATAATTTCTTAAGCACATCAACATCAAGTTACTTCACTGAATGACTGTTCAGATCCACCCCTTTATCAGGGGTGTTTTTAAAGGATGATCATTCATTAGTTCTTTCTCTGATCAAATCTATGAAAAAATTGATTCTAATGGATGCCGATTGAGGTGTATGCAACACAACCTTTCAATGTCGGAAACAAGCAATTCAATTCCATGGCGATGATTTGCTTGGCAAGGGCTAATTTTGGCTACCCTGGTTTGGCTCCTTTGGCAACAATTCAGAGTGGCAAAAGGTCTCGCATCTACAGCAATAAGTGTAATATATGGGCCATAAAATCCAGCCCATTATTTTTATTGGCCAAGCCCAACCCATTTATTTTCCTTTCCCCTCAATTAGTGCAATTGAGCGTGAGCACACTGGAAAGAAGAAGGCCGCAACCGCAAAAGCAAGGGAAAAAAATAAAAATAAAAGAAGCGTCCTTGAAGAAGGGAAAGAGGAAAGGAAGAAGAGAGAGAGATTCCGACACACACAGTCCAAACACCCCGACTAGCCAAATCAACTAGGAATTTCAACATCTGGTGAGTATTCAAGCCGATCATTCATCTAATTAGAATAGAATTCTAAAGTTTGCATGCGAGTTATGCATAGCGGATGGTGTATGTGAGGAAAAATAAGAACGTTTGTTATAAATGAGGTTACTCAGTTGCGCATAGATGTCATTTATCGATAATTAAGTGTGGTTTAGTCGATCGTTCATTGGAGTGGTGGTTTTACTTGGATTTTGATATCGTTTTTTTGTTAATTATTGGGAATTCGAGTACCGTTGTCTAAAGAAACCACCGCATGTTGGTTTTCAGCTTTTTCAAGTGAGTGGTACTATCTCTTTTAAGAGATTGTAAACTCATGTCTTCAAAACGATAAAAATTTGATATATTATGAGTTATGGATAAACATTTGTCGCATAAAATCTAGATCGGACGTTTACTACGAATTGGTATTTGTGGACTGTTTGACAATTGTTTTAAGAAAAGTGTGGCAAAATCCTATATATGGATTTGCAAACCGAGTTGTGAAATATATTTCAAAATGATTTTAGAAATGTCTTGAGAAATGTATCACAGTTGATAAACGAGTTGAGAAAATTCATGTGTTTGTTTACTGAAATCAATTGGTAATATTGATTTTAGATTTGATTTTTGGTATAGGATGTCTATTTGGTTCTTCATATTAGGGTGAACTCATGGGCTTGTGGGTATGCATACTAGTCTAGGATATCTTAGTGGGCTAATCCACCAACTAATAATAGGTGGAGACCTATTCAAAAGGGAGCCTTATCATGGTCATTATGCGTGACCATGACTAAATATTTGAGCATCCGTTTACCATTGACATGTAATATAAGATTAGTCAATGGAATGAACCATCGATGCGTGGTTAAATAAGATTTATCAATGGAATAGACCATTGGTGGTTGATTTGTTATTGTGAATTGATATTATTATTGATTTTATATGTAAAAAAAAAATATTGGAAAGATATTATCTACTTTTGATATTTTGTGTATGTAGCACTCCAGCTTTGGGATTGATGAATGGTGATATCGTGTTTATAAAGGTGCAGAGTGAATGTTTGATCTGCTTAGAAGAGATGCATTACTCATTAAGCCGTGGTTGTTCATCTTTCTATTTTCCAAACTTTTTCAGGTTCTTTAGGAGCTATATCGACAAGGGGACTTTTGGAAGTTAGATTTGGATGGTTTGAGACTGTATCCTTTGAATGGAACGACGACCGTGTCATCATCCATTTTTTATGGTTTTTGAGTGCGACAATATTAAGCTAGAGTTATGAAGAACTTTGCAAGTTTTATGTAATTCCTAGATTGTGATGGGGAATTTCTTCCCTAGACCCAGACTTAGGACCGTGTTGATCCCTATCGTCCCACAAAATCAATGGTTAGGATGGAGTCGATCCAATGGACCTGGGACTAGGCAAAAAGTTCTCGGGAGGGATGCTACATGAACTTTTGCTTCTTGTGTTGTGGATGGGCTGAATAAAAGCACGAAACCGCTACATCTTCTGTCTTGCTATAGTAGTTTATATAAAGTTCTATTTACATAGCCTGGTTTAAATTAGTATTGTTTGTGAGAGGCTATTTTGTGAAGTAAAATCACTTTTTTTATTCTGATTTCTAAAGGTTATTTTCTACGCAGCCTGTGTAATTAATATTTTATGTGAGGGTATATACCAAAAAATCCCTAGAAGTTTAATCCATTCAAATTATGATTTTGCATTCCCAAGTATAGATGATTACCGCACTTTCATTGTATAGCGATGTTTAGAATTGGCACTGCCCTTTTTGTTTGGTGCTCTGCTTTGGAACGGCAATAAAGCACGAATTGAGTAGACACTGAACTGCATCAGTGAGCAAAATAATCTTATCGCTTGGTCAAATGACTGTACATTGACCATGGCTCCATTGAAGAATAAACTGCAACAAGTGATGGAAATGGAGAAGACCTCTCTCAGAGGCAATTACCTGGTGAAATACACAGAGAAAGGACTCAATGTCTTTCATCACTCTGAATTCACTATGGCCACTTACAAACACCCAGCAAAATGCTGATGACTACAGAAAACAAGCACACCATCTGTTTAAATATAGATGGAACAACAGTGGCAAAAAAGAAAAGAAAAACTAAGGGACAGTACGTAAACCATTTCCTTTGTTTGGTGTGCGCTTTTTTGCAGCAGATGATCATATCTTGCGTTTGTTTGTTGTTTTGGTTAGCGCCAAATGTTGTCCTCCTTGTATTTCTGTCACTATATAATATATCTGCTCCTTCCCATAACCATTGTACTGTTGACTACGTCCGAACATAGAGAAAATATTGGGTACCCTAAAGGGACCACGTCATCGGTGCTCTGAACGAGTCAGGCTTCGACACCTGTCCGCGGGCAGGTCCACGTCGGTTCTTTCTTCTCTCCCACGTCGTTCCAGTTTAAACCAACGCGCGGGCAATTAAGAAAGTGGAAAGAGCATTCTCTCTCCTCTGTCTTCTCTCTCCTCTTTGCTCTCTCTTCCGACGAAGACGCTCCTTCCGGTCTAGCGATTCCTCCGACGACCGTCGCTCCCTCCCGACGACGGCCTTTCTCTCTCCACTCGTCGGCCTCATCTCAGGGCTCCATTCTCTCGGCGCACTTCTTCCTAAATCGCGCTCTCTCCCGACGGCCGATTTCGCTCGCCTCTCTCCGTCCCCCGACTCACGACCGAGAAGCAATCGCTCGGCTGGTGCCGTGGTTTCTCTGTCGTTTTCCGAGAAGCCCCACTTCAATTCCTTGCTCTGTTCGTCCAGCGAGTGCCATGTCCGAAGACCCTTTGGGCTTTTAGAAAGTGGGTGCGTGAAAAGGTGCGGCCTTAGGAGGAGCCTGAGCAGCTTCGTGACGTCTGCCATCGCCACGCCGAACTCGGTGCTGAGCGAGGAGGCTTTTAAGAAGTTGGGGACCGGTGGGTTCTCGGAGAACGAGGTTGACGCGAGTGAGGATGAGGGCGGCTTCGTGTCTGAGGGCGGCGAGGCTGAGAGTGTGAGCGAGGACGAGCTTGCTCTCTCCAAGCTGGGTTTGCCTCAGAGGCTCGTGGAATCTCTTGAGAAACGTGGCATTACCCATCTCTTTCCCATTCAAGTATGCTTTATCCTTTGTTTCCTTCCCCTGTGTTATCCAATATTTTCGCTTTGGTATGAATTGCTGTTGTTTATTGCTGGCTGAGTTTTTCTTTGTTTGAGCATACTTAGTTGGCTGGAAAATTAAGTAGAAAACCTTGACCTTTGTTAATGTGCTAGGCGAACCAGTCAGGTTCGATTTTATTTCCCGGGTTTTTATGTTCGCATCTTTGTTTTGGGGGAGAAAGCTTGGCGTAAATCTGCGACCAGAAGTTCGCTGGTTTATTGCTTCTGATTCTAAGCGCAGCAACGCGAGAAAGCTTAGGCGAACCATTGATGACAAAACGACAGTGATTTAATTTGCTTGCTGTCCGACCATTGTTTCGTGCAAATATTTGAGCACTTGGCAGATCTCAAGTCTCCTTGGAACTGCCCCGATGGAAGGCCGGTCATGCATCGTTGGTCGACTTGACGGCAATAAGCAAAAGGTAAGACAAGGACTCTGCTTAGTTCTGGTGATTCATGACTTAATGCTGCCGTCAAGTGCATCGTTTGCTGCAATGTTGTTCTTACATAAGCGAACATTTTACAGATGCTGGTCTCACCAGTGTAAGGATGGCAGCATATATCTGAGATGTCGCTCAATTATTTGCCTCTACATTTAGCATTGCCTAGACTCTTTCGATTATTTACTTGAATTTTAACAGTACTAAGGGGCCAATTTTTTCAATAATCCAAAGGCTAATTGAGTCTACTAACTGTAGCAATGTAAGGGTGTTAAATTGATATTTTGTCCTTCATGAAGGACGGATGACTTGCTCGTGAGATGATATTAGTATAGTTGTGGGTGTGAATTCTTCTGCTTCTTCTTCTTCCAACAATCAAGCTTGATGGGTGAACGTGCTTATGTCCTGAAAATAACTTGGAGTAATTGATATGCGTGTTCAACACATTGGATGAACTGTCTTTCCTTTATCTGTTTTAGGAGAAATATTATTTGATTGAGAGAGCACCTGATCTTTGTCCTTCAACGTCTTTGCTGTTCTTCTGTTGTTTTTGTTGTGCACATTTGTTTGTCTGATTTTGCTTTTTTATGTTTCCATTTATTCAGCAAAACTATGTCATTTTAAAGGAGGAAGACATACAACAACGTCAAGAGGATGATATAATGAGAGTTGCAGGCGTCCTATCTATACCTAGAGTTGCTGCTATCACCCTGCTGCGCCATTACAGTTGGTAAGGGGTCCTTCATTGGTGCTTTAGCTGTCGCACCTGATGTGTTATATGATGTGGCTTTCTTGCCATTGTTTGTTTCTGGTGGTGCTTGGCATTATAATGCTTTTGACAGTCAACCTGTATATGTAATTTATTTTTGGAAAATTGCATTTATCTCCATGCTGCCGCTTTTAGTTGTGGTAATTGAGTTGTCTATAGAAATGCTTGATGTCGTGATGTTTAGGTGGTGAGTTAAAATTTAAGTTTCTGCCATTCCTACTATGCTTTTTAATGGATTAAGTTGGCATTGCAGGAGTGTAAGTAAAGTTCATGATGCACGGTTTGCTGATGAAGATAGAGTGCGAAAAGCAGTGGGCTTATTGGAAAGACCGGTTGTTGAGCATCCTAATTTAAGAGAAGTATGTTGTCTTAATTGTCTGAATTGTTTCCAGGCTCAGTTTCCACTTACTTTCACTGACTATGGACCGCTCTCTTTGCAGCTTACTTGTAAATTTGAGTTCTGCTGGTAAGGTTATTTTCTTCTAAATGGAGCATTTTATTTATTTTTATGTACTCATTTTTATTGGGCGTATTCTTGTGGTGATACAATGTAATTCCCTTGGAACCGGTATTCTATTGCTGGTTTCAGTTGTTAAGGAAACCTCATAAAAAACCCTTCTGGAGAAACAAGGCCTTACTGCTGCTGCTGCAGGATCTCACCCAATTGATCAAGACAGTGCTTTTTTGAGGACGTGAGGTTTCCTGCATAACATTCACCAAGCCAGCATCTTTCAGTTTTCTGGCACGCATTTGGAGATCTCCTTTTCACTATTTTCATCTTTTCAGAAGAAGAATCATACGGACACGATCCTAATTGAAACAATTCACTTGTGCGTTCACTGTCTTCATCTTCACCTCCACAGGAGTCCGGGCTTTCCCGCTGATTCAAGAGCTCATACGGAAAGGCTTTGCGCCGCAGCAAGCCACAGATTGTATGGAATGGGTCGATATAAAAGACGTCACCAGGTTGCAAGAACGACTCGGGCTGAACAACTATCCAGGGGAGCTTGAACACGTCAGGGCAAGTCACAAAGTGTCTGGGATTTTTCTTCATGACTTCAGCAGCAGTGATCGGTTTTTTATGCGTTTCGGTGAGGCCTCCTGGATGCACCAGCTTCACCACAGGCTTATTGCGGGTAATCGCATCCATCGCTTATGATGTGGTGGAGACTTTGGATCAGGAGACAGCCGAATGGATGGGGGCTGGAATATAAGCCCGATCATTTAGCCTTATCCTAGAGAGGGGACCTTGCTGCTGGCGTAGGTAACCATGTAACCTGGGAATTGATGTTGTATGTAGTTTGTCTTGAGCAGAATGATATTTTAGATGGTTCTGGATATTATCTATGCAATAATACACGTCCTCTTCAAGGAGTTGGCTTCAGCCATCGACGCGGCGGTTTTGTTTTGGTTCATTGATAGCTCCTTCTATGGGACAGGGAGAGCGAAAACTCAGTCTGGACGATTTGGTGTACTCATCATAAAAGCAACCAATTTGGGAGCAAGTCATTGTCACAGTTCTAATGATCAAGCAGGTGGAGGGAGTGATAATATCTTGCAACCTTGTCTTCTGCCATGAAATTTGAAATTCGAGACACTTGTTGGGCAATTCCCTTCCTAATCTACTAGGCATCTAGGTTGTCATGTTTATTCAGTTTGCTAGTATCAGGTCTTCGAGTGATCTGCTAAGATTTGTTATTTTGCCTTAAAGTTCAAGGTTTTAGCATACCATTCACTCTGTTCCTAGACTTGCTACTCTCAGTTCAGATGAAGATCGACCCAATTCACAAATCTTCAAATATAATTGTCTCCTTTGTACTTCTTTTATATAAGAGCTCGACCTAAATGAAGATTCAGCTCCTAATTCGATTCTGTGGCGGCGAGCGCCACGAAAATGAACTAAGAGACATTGTTTTCGTCAGCAGGCACAATTTTCCATAATCGGCAGAAAATAAGCACATACAACAATCACTCAAATTATCACTAAAATGTGCAAAATTGGAAGACACCATAAGATAATTTCCGATGTTCCTGTCCGTGCATGGTGAGCTTATAAACTAGTTTCATCTTCATCATAAGCCTATGGTAAGATTGCCAGATGACACGAGTCCATGAAAGCAACCGTTCGCAACTAAATTGAAGGATACATCCCATTCCAAAAAGATCCAGATAAGGTTTCACAAGAATTGATCCCGACACACCTTTACATTGACATGATAACTCATATAAAGAAGAGTTCTTTCTCTAGCCAAAGGGAAACTATCAAAAAGATGCTAAGTATCAACGATTTGGTATGGAGTGTCAGCAGGATTGACTCGGGGTCCATGCCAAGCATACGAAAGCTCCGGGGCTAAATCGGGGTTGATCACTGTAACTCTTTTCATTGTCTCTCCAGCACAAAGACACTGACCGACCTATTAAAAACAAGCAGGTAGAGCACAAGGCAGTGGCAGTGGTGGCGACGGCGGCGGCAGAGTAGGACCCTCCACTTTTTGTTCAGTGTATGAAAAGCAACACATTTGAATAAATACAATCAGTAGTCTTGCTTACTGGGGCATTCAGATGCCCTGTGCCCCGCACGCCCATATACAAAGCACGATCCTCCGAAGCTCCTGTCATGACACAATGCCATATCAGTGAGATTTACATGGCCATGTCAAGTATGTCATTGGTGATTGAAAAGGAATATATTTGCTAAACGATGGAGGATAATGTATCAAATCTCCAACACAAGTCTGCAATGCCACATCAATTCCATATGTACCAAGGGCGGACAAAATTGCTCAGGGAATACTCGCAAGATTTGCATAGGCAGAAAGATATACCTGTCCCTCGAAGATGGCCTACTGGATCGCCTACCACCTATAAGCCAATCATTATCATTGTTTCTTGACGGGCGACTCCAGCTATTTTCAATTCTGGAACCTCGGCCACCACGTCTAAATAGACCAACATCATCATCAGCATCACGACCACTGCCCCAACTTTGGGACGATCTCGATCCTCTCCGGTCTCTAGGACTTGGCCGACGACTCCTGTCTCTGCTAGAAAATCTACCATAGAAATCACTAGGGGGCCCATCATCTTGCAGAGCAGGTAACTGTCAATATAAAAGAAAAGTGAATTAGCTCCGAAAATGCAATTAGCACCAAAACTGACGCTATGGCAATATCTAAGCATGGAAGCAACTGCATCTAAGTGAACCATAGTAATCTCAACCCTATGAGGTATCTTGAGCCCTCACACAACCTTGGAAATTCTTGTAATAGTGTTCCCAGGTGGTGTTGGCTGATTCAGCAACTCCTTTGCAATCTCCTCAGGAAGATCAAAAACCGCCACTTGAACCTGTCCCATAAACTATATGAAAAATATGTACAGCCAAGAACGAAACTATAATGGGAAAATTTATAAAGATAGTGCTCTGGTTTGGTAGATACCCTTTCATCTGCAACGAAATATATCTTCCCCAGTTCATCTGCCACCGGAGAATAGACATCAGATAGAAATCCAGTGACGGATCGGGCAGAAAGGAAACCTCTAGAATAAGATGGATCCCGAGTCAATTGCAGCGTAACCCAACCCTACAACGCATTTGTCCACTAGAACATTATAAGATACAGCAGCAGGCACAAATACAGCAGCAGGCACAATTTTCCATAATCTCTAATTACCAGTTAATCAGCAGAAACATACAAAAACCATGTTCTGAAAGACCAACTGGTATCAATGGCTATATAAATGCACTTTCTCAAAATTTGACAGCACATAGGATCAACAAATTATTTTCCCAACATAAATGGTCCATGCTCCAATAAGCAACCACTTCTTTTCCTAAATCTTGAAATGAATCTATTAAAAGGTGGGGTTATAGAAGCACAGATGACAAACAAAATTGCCACAGATGTCTCTAATTTACCTGCTCGTGATTTGTAAGAGACCGAGATGTAGGAGGTTGCGAAAAACCACTCAAATGAGCCAAAGCATCAGCTAGAGCATTTACACCTTGCTCTTCAATTAGTTTTTGTGCTGTTGGAGTGAAAAACCCTACAGACTCAGGATGAACCGCTTTGAGGGTCGCAACAACTTGCTCAGCGGATGACTCAAAAACTTCATGCATTGCCGGAGGGCTAATAAACTCAAATGTGCAATCTACACCTCACTCAATGGATCTGACAGTTCTCCTTTGACTACTTGTATACATCAAGATAGCCGTTCCTTCTTTCCCGGCGCGTCCAGTACGAACAGACCGATGGACAAAAGTCTCTGAATCATTTGGCAGTTCATAGTGGATGACCTGGCATTAGGAGTTGCATACTCTTGTTAATCTTATACACATAGCTTTGTGAGAGGACTAACTAATCGTGCAGGTAAACAAACATAAAAAACTAAATAACCTATGAGATCAACATTAGGGATATCCAGCCCATGAGATGCAACATCAGTAGCAACAAGAACAGTGAACTTCCCCTGCCGGAAACCATTAAGAGTTCTCTCCCTCTGATGCTGAGAGATATCCCCATGCAATGCTTCAGAGGCAATGATACTCGTTAATGCCATTGACACCTCATCTGCATCTCTTTTAGTCTGTGTGAAAACAAAGGTCTTCCCACCTTTCGCATACATGTAAGATAGATATACAAAAAGGTCATTTATCTAGTAAAAGCACAATCTATTAAAGCCTACCGTAAAGCATGTGGGCAAGAACAAAATCAAAGCCTTCTTCCACTAAGCAGGAAGAATCTTAAGAAACAGCATGATAGAGAAATTCAGGACATATGCCTAATGGGAGACATCCATATGCAAATGTTAGCGAATCAAATAAGCATCTTGATTGGGGAAAAAGATATCAAATATGAGGGAAGCATCTCCTACCGTGATGAGATCACTTAGAATGGTACGCTTTGAAGTTGGAGTTGCTGATATGGCATAAATTTTAATTCCCTCTGCGAGTTTTTCATCTTGTTCTCCAACCTACATCAGGAAAATAAAGAGCAGGCAAACCACATAAGCCATCACACGACATTTTGATGAGCCACACTCCTCCATTTCTACGACTGTACTATGCAAAAATTCAGGCCTATACCCAATATCGGATCATGCAAGAAGTTTGGGCAGACGGAGACAGAGAGATTGTTATTGAGAGAAGAACTTTACCAAGTCAATTGTCAAAGGATTGTTCAAGTGCTTTCTCGCCAGTTTCTTCACCCAACCAGGCATTGTGGCAGAGAAAAGCATGCTCTGTCGCTGTGAGGGAAGCTTTTCCAAGATCACTTCCACATCTTCCTCAAAACCAACAGCAAGCATCTGATCAGCTTCATCAAGTACCAAAAATTCCACTTCTCCCAATTTAAGGCTGTTACCGTTGATCAAATCAATGATTCGACCAGGAGTCCTGACAACTACATCGAACCCCTGGGAAAGGACACTTTGTTGGGTAATGTAAGAAACTCCACCATAAACACACACGGTGTTTAAGTAAGGTGCAGATTCCTTAATTTCTTTCTCTACTTGTTTTGCTAATTCCCTTGTTGGTGCTAGGGCCAAAACTCTAGGAAGTCGCCCACATCTAAGAGACATTTACAGTATAATCTGTCATTAGAAAAATGCTCAAACATTGGAGGTCACCAAGATAATTAAAATTATTACTCAAATACCTCGGACTTCTATGTTCATCACCATCAGTAAGACGCTCCAGTATGGAATCCCGAAAGCTAAAGTCTTCCCCGTTCCAGTCTTCGCATGAGCAATTAAATCACACCCTTCAAGCGCAGGGGTTAACACCGCTCTCTAACAATCACAGAATAGTACAAGGAACATGAGTTTGCCATTGAAAACATGATGAAACTTTAGTAGAGTGAACAATGAAGGGGGAAAAGTAATGAGTGATGAGTGAACTATCCTAGTGCTGGCAAAAGTAAAGAAACCAAATATCGAGTCGATTAGAAAAAACGAATTCTGCCTGTGTAAAGCCTTAGTCCCAACAACATCTTAGTGTTGAACAGCTCAATTTTCAGCATAGGATAGTCATCTAATGTAAGCTACGACAGAACATCCCAGAATACCTATTATGATTGCCTGCACTTAACTCCATCCGCGGTTCACCTAGCACATTAACAAAGGTCAAGGTTTTCTACTTAATTTTCCAGCCAACTAAGTATGCTCAAACAAAGAAAAACTCAGCCAGCAATAAACAACAGCAATTCATACCAAAGCGAAAATATTGGATAACACAGGGGAAGGAAACAAAGGATAAAGCATACTTGAATGGGAAAGAGATGGGTAATGCCACGTTTCTCAAGAGATTCCACGAGCCTCTGAGGCAAACCCAGCTTGGAGAGAGCAAGCTCGTCCTCGCTCACACTCTCAGCCTCGCCGCCCTCAGACACGAAGCCGCCCTCATCCTCACTCGCGTCAACCTCGTTCTCCGAGAACCCACCGGTCCCCAACTTCTTGAAAGCCTCCTCGCTCAGCACCGAGTTCGGCGTGGCGATGGCAGACGTCACGAAGCTGCTCAGGCTCCTCCTAAGGCCGCACCTTTTCACGCACCCACTTTCTAAAAGCCCAAAGGGTCTTCGGACATGGCACTCGCTGGACGAACAGAGCAAGGAATTGAAGTGGGGCTTCTCGGAAAACGACAGAGAAACCACGGCACCAGCCGAGCGATTGCTTCTCGGTCGTGAGTCGGGGGACGGAGAGAGGCGAGCGAAATCGGCCGTCGGGAGAGAGCGCGATTTAGGAAGAAGTGCGCCGAGAGAATGGAGCCCTGAGATGAGGCCGACGAGTGGAGAGAGAAAGGCCGTCGTCGGGAGGAGCGACGGTCGTCGGAGGAATCGCTAGACCGGAAGGAGCGTCTTCGTCGGAAGAGAGAGCAAAGAGGAGAGAGAAGACAGAGGAGAGAGAATGCTCTTTCCACTTTCTTAATTGCCCGCGCGTTGGTTTAAACTGGAACGACGTGGGAGAGAAGAAAGAACCGACGTGGACCTGCCCGCGGACAGGTGTCGAAGCCTGACTCGTTCAGAGCACCGATGACGTGGTCCCTTTAGGGTACCCAATATTTTCTCCCGAACATATGATCCTATTGAAATAGGGAGGGAAGGAAAAACAGAAGCCAAAACAGAAGTGACTCCTAGATTACCAAAAAGTTTAGATGTATCGATACTTCGCTTGGTAAAGTTAAGAGAAATAGTCCTTTTTGGTCCATTATACATGGTCTCTCTATCACTTTGTTCCAGAATTGCCAATGCCACCTCTTGCAGCGAATGTTTGGTCCAAGTCTTCACCGTTGTATTTGGTGCTTATGGTTAGTCTTCTGCTATAATTTTAGCTGGTGAATTGTGTTTCTCAGTGTATTCTGTTTTTATCTCTTAGGATATCGATTTTGATATCATAAGCATGTCAAGTCAGTAGACAAGCAAGATAAGACTGCAAGTAGTGAGGATCAAGAATTACTTAGCTGGGAAGATGCTGGCTATGATGGAGTTGAAGTTGAAATCCAGGAGCTTATGGATACTCAGGACTTCATCAATAAGCTCAGAGCTTCAATTTCCAAATGGAGAGAATTGGTAACAAATTTGATCCTGTAATATTTGAGAAATTTTTTTTACTAGGTCAAAGAAAAGGTGGTGGGACCCACTTTAAATAAAGAAAGAAAAAGAAAACAGAAAATGGGAAGAGATAAAAGGGAAAGAAAGCCCACGTTCGGGCAGCAGAAGAAAAGAGGAAAGAAGAAGAAAGAAAGAAAGAAGAAGAAAGAAGAAGAAGAAGAAGAAAGAGAAGAAAGAAGAGAGAGGGCTTTGTGTGTTCACGCCGCGGGCAACTCACCAAGCTTAATTACAACGCTCGGTAAGTGGTCGCACCCTTCGTTCTTCCAATCGGAGGAGTTTCGGAGTTAGGGTTTGAAATTCGGAATTTTGGGAAAATCGAATGGCGAAGTCCGATTTTGGAGTCGTTGAGCCACGTATTTTTGTAGGAATGATGGTTTAGGGTGTTGTGGAGCCGTGAGATTTTACGGATCGTGATTTGAGCTTGTGGTTTGTCCGAAACAAAATTTCAAAGTTTCCCGCGCGCAGTGAACAGTACGCGTCCAGCAGCTTTGGGCCCATATTTTGTCATTTTTCGGCTCGATTTTGAGGCAGCCAAGTTGGGATTCTTGTAGTATGTATCAAGGGCTTTCTATTGACTATAAATATGTCCGGATCGGGGTTCGGAGGAGAAAGTGAAGGCATGATCAAGTTTTGCGCTTAAACTCCGAGTTGCGAATAGCTCGAACAATCGCTTTGGTTATGCGATTTGTTAGCGTGTAGGAGTCCTTTCGTTAGAGTTAAGATGTAAGTTAGCCATTTCATAGTTGAGATAGAGTTTTATTAGATTTTAACATTATTCCTCGGTTATTTGATAGGGCCATGAGTTCGATGATACGAGTATCGTTTGTCATTTGGTCGTAGACAACGAGGTGAGTGGTACTATATCTTCTTTGGTTTTATAAAATCATGTCTTAAAGTATATATATGTATATATATTGAATTGAGAAGAGCATTTTTATTGCATAAAAGCCGGATCGAGCATTTACTACCCTTTGGTTGATTATGAGTGTTTGAGAAGCGTATTATACAAAGTTTGTGGAGAAATATATATGAAATTGCTTTGCGATCGATTTATGGAAATGTTTATGTTGATTTGAGAAATGGATATGAAATAGATGATCGGCTATGCTGCAAATGTTATTTGTTTGATTTAAGATATTGATTTCTGGATTGGATTTCTGGTATTGGAGGATTTATGCTCAATATGACTGTGAACCCAATGAGAGGTTTTTGGGGTATGCATACCTGGTTTAGGATATCCTTCTGGGCCGAGCCACCGGCTTTGTAGGTGGAGACCTTGCCAAGGGGGGAATCTTGGTCGCCTTGTCACCAGGCATTGTGTCGTGACCATAGTAGAATATTGAGCAATAGATTAGTCAATGGATGGACCATTGATATGTGATATTTGATGGAGATTATTCAATGGACTTGACCATTGATACTCAGACTTTTGATGGTGATTTAAATGAGTTTTCCATATTAATATAAACCTTTGATGATAAGAAATAACTCTTATATGATTCGATATGTATTTTATATATTGAGTTTGAGTTATGAAGTTTGGTATTGCTTTGTATACATGCATAGTTGTTGCTCAATCTGCTTAGAAGATATGTACTACTCACTGAGCTTGTGGTTGCTCACCCCTCTATTTCCAAACCTTTTCAGGTCTTTTGGTTAGAGCTAGTAGGTCAAAGAGTGCTATCGATGGGGACCTTGGGAAGTGGACTTTGGGTATGGTTTGAGGCTGCGTCCTTCGGATGGAAGGATGTCCGTGTTACCCCCATCCTTGTAGAATTTGGGGTGTGACATCTTGTGGTATCAGAGCTTAGGTTATGATTTTTGGGTATAGATTCTATGGGTCACTGTGAACTTCTGAGTTGTAGGTGATGATTTTACTCTAAGCAGCTTTGTGGAGTTAGTAGACATGGTTAATTTCAATTATAGTTTTCTTGGAGGCAAGGTGAATACTTAAGTCTTTGATTTAAGAAGTGATAATTTTTAAGTGATGATTATTTAAGTTGAGAACTTGAGGCTCATTGGATTTAATAGAAGTTAGCTATGTTTTTATTTCGGTGATTCAAGGAGTTATAGGCATTCAGTCGTAAGTGACGATCTCTTAAGTGGTATTATTCTATGATAAGATTTAAGATAGACAAATGTTTGCTTGGAAATCTCAGACTCTGTAAAGAACTAGGATAAATTGTTTTGGGAGATAGTTGAGATTGGAATTTGAAGAAGTGGATCTTGTTTTTGAGATATTTAGAGTTAATTATTTCCGGGCGCTAGATGGGCAAACTTTGAAATAAGTGTTATCAACAATCTCTTCTCGAGGTGTTAGTAAGAACACATATATATATATTTGGAAGTTTTTGTGCTATTAATAAGAGTTGGTTTGCACAAACCTTCAAGTGGTTGATGTGATATTCTTAAGTTGTGATTTGTTTAGGTGTGGATTTTGTGGGACGTTGCGAGGTTATGTGTTAGTTTATAGCGTTTCAGTCTTTTGTTAAGCATTGGGATGTATGTTTCTTTTGGGGTGCAATTGATCGTTGATTCTTATTTGTTGAAGCTTGTTTCACCTTCTAAGGCTTAACAAAGGCAAGCAAGTCATTACTGTTGATACTAGTGATTTGTCTTAAGATTTTCAAGGTGCGATCTTGACAAGGAAAGAAAAAAAAAAAGAATCCATGTCTCAACTCGTAGGGAGGGAGTAAGACAAGGTGCTCAAGATGATGGAGTTCGTGAAGGTTCTATTAGTGACACCGAGGATGGTCAACCAGAGCATATTCCATGGGACATGCTTCATTTATGCGGAAGATGAGCTTTAATTGATTTGCTCATAAGAGTTAAGAGGGAACGACGACGACAAAAGAGAACTTCAGAATTTGTTAGAGCAGCGGGCGATTTCTGATTTCTCTCGCTGTAATCATGGACAGTCTACCGGTCCTTGTATGTGCATGGCGTGCTGGACCTCTCTCAAGGTATAATAGATTTCATCCTCCTAATGATGATAACAGCATGGACCTTAGGAAACTTTTGAGCAGGAGAAGCGTTTCCAATCTCCTTCGTAGTGGTTTCTGTGAAAGTTTAGATCAGTTGATACAAGAGTTGCTGTTGGTACTGCAAGTTTTAGACTCGTGGCTCCAATGAGTTCATGGAGTGATTGTTAAGAATGGGCAAGAGCGTAATTTGATTGTGGGCTCATGGAACCAGCCATTCAAGTGTTCGAGGAGATGGGTAGTCTTCGAGATATATTAGGTTATGGAATTAAGGTGCCGGAGAAATTGCAATAAGTTTCTATGATGAGATGAGGATGCAGGGGTTGGATTCTGATAGTGCGATTTACTTGATTGTCTTGAATGCTTGTAGTCCTGCGAGCTAGTGGAAGATGGACTAAGGATTTTCAATCATATGGCTAAAGAAAGCAAAAAATTAGGCCTCACAAGTAGCATTTGGGTGCTTAGTTGATTGCTTGCTCGTGCAGGATGCTTGTTTGTTGCACAGGGCCTTGCCGATAATGTTTTGGAGTAGGCGGGCCTAGACGTTTACGGGAATGTGGAGCTTGCGGAGCTGGCAACAATAAGGTTGCCAAAGTAGGAAATGAGGAGATCGGATCAAGTTATGCCCCGTCAAATGTTTATGCATCGGCTGGGAGATTTGAGGATGCTAAAGTTTTAAGATCTAGTATGGAAACTAAAGGTTTAACAAAGAGCAACACTGTCATTGCAATCCATGTAATGATGCTTGATTTTGGATGATATTGCCTATACAAATAGTTTTATCTTTTCAATCTGGATGGGCGGGTTTTCATGCACAAATTCATTGAGAATCCCATCTCTCTTGTTTCTCATCAATTGGCAGTTCGGTCAAGGGAGCGTTCGTGCTCATCCTATAATATTTTGCTACGAGTGGAGGGTCTTGGCAAAAACCTTGAAAGTAATCACAGAGAATTACTTGAGCAAGTAGATAGCTACCTGTCTTTGGTCAAAGCTATGAAGACATTAAGGGAAGAAGAAATGAGAGAAGAAAATACAAAGATCGAATGACGGTTATGATATCTATTTGTTAGCTGCAACAAGATCAATTATAAAGGAGGAAAGGTCAATCCACATCTTGCTAGTCCAGAGCAGCTCACAAGGGAGTTGAGTCATGGCTTGCAAGAAATTATAAGTAATGGAAACCTAAGTGTAACTTATGAGCATCAAGGAATGCTTTCTCAAATGCACAATCAAAGTAATTATTCGTACGCTGGCCATGTGGGGTATAGTGTTGGAAAATCTCCTATAATCTCTCCCAAATCATTTAGGATATTGTGGGCTATTATTTGATTTGATTTTGATTTGATTCCGTTAGCTGTAAATTAGCTACTGACAGGGATTATGTCCTCTATTCTTGATTTTCTGACCTAATTTAGATCTTCTATTCCTGTGTATATATACCGTGTAATCACTTGATGAATACATGTGAAAATACAGATTCTTTTCTTTTCCACATGGTATCGAGCCTAGTCTTCGATCTCGTATTTCCGCCTCTGTTTCTTTTTTCTTCTACCGCTTTGCTTCATTGCAGCCTTTTTTCAGCCTTATCGTTGTTGTTCTGTTTCAGCCTTATTGCTGACTTAACCAGCCTTATTGCTGGCCTCCAATTGTGTGATAACCACCCTTGTCTCTCGATCCCTTCTTAGTCTTCTCCTATAATCTGTCCTTAAAGTTGCTGGAATGGAAGATTTCGGGAAGGCTATCTCTGGCCAAACTGGGTCCTCTGTTCATAATCAATCCAACTCATCAGTCGGAGATTTTCCCAACATGAAGGAGTACCGATTGGATGGAAAAAATTATCTTCAGTGGGCACAGATTGTGAGGACATTTCTTAAAGGAAAAGGGAAGCTCAGTCATCTAGAAGGTACTGGTCCAGGACAAGGTGATCCCAAGTTTCAGACATGGGATGAAGAAGATTCCTCAATTATGTCATGGTTGTGGAGCTCAATGCAACTTGAAATCAGCAAAAACTACATGTTTCTCCCTACTGCCAAGGAGATATGGGAGGCTGTTCGTCAGTCTTATTCGAAAGTCCAAGATGCAGCAGTAATATATGAACTCAAGACAAAGGCTTCAACAACAAAACAAGGTCTGAATGCAAACTTTGACCAGATTCGAGTTCAGATTCTCGGAAAGAAGCGGCTGCCATCCTTGAATGAAGTTTTTTCTACTGTAAGAGGAGAAGAAAGCCGAAGAACTATAATGCTTGAAGACCAACACACCGAAGGATCCGCCATGAAAGCAAGTAAGGAGGAAACAAATCCTTACAAAAACAAGAGACCGGATCTGATTAAGACAACATGCAGCGAAGGTTTATGGTGCAATTTCTGCAAAAAAACCACGCCATACAAGAGAAAATTGCTTCAAGCTTCATGGAAGAACGCAGGTGCTCAGCAGAGCTAAAAGACAGCCGCAAGCGCACATGACCATGAAGGTGATCTTTGCTCCGATGGTACAACACAAACCCGTCAATGAGGAGATATTTAACAGAGAAGAAGTTGGTAAAATCGGGGCTCTCCTTGACTCCCTATCTAAGTCTTCGATATGTGTTCATTGGTTCGATCGGGTGCGTGTCTAATTTTCGAAAACTCAACTGCTTCTCAGTACCCTGATTTATGGATTCTTGATTCAGGAGCAACCAACCATATGACACATGATCCCACTAAATTTGAAACTTATAAACCATCACCAGGAAATAGGATTATTACCATAGCGAGATGGATCTCACATCGTAGCTGGCCAAGGAACCATAATTCTAAATCCCTCACTTAAACTTAACAATGTCCTTCATGTTCCTAAGCTGTCCACCAATCTCCTTTCCATTCATCAACTTACCAAAAATCTGAATTGTAAGGTTCTTTTCTCTCGATCATTGCATTTTGTAGGACGAAAACGGGGAGGACGATTGGATTTGCTAAGGAACGGAATGGGCTCTACTACCTTGAGGATTCGAGCGAAGTGGTTGGTCTCTTGTGGGATATAAGACCTCTTACAACTCTTGTAATTCTATCCACTTATCTCAAATTTGGCTTCATCATTTTCGATTAGGACATCCACCTTTTAGTCTTCTTAAGACTATGTTTCCTTCCATCTTTAAAGACGTTGCTGTTGAAAATCTTCATTGTGAAGTTTGTGAACTCGCAAAACATCATCGTGTTTCATTTCCTTTGAATAATAATGCTAGAGTTTCAACACCATTCTCTCTTATCCATACTGATGTATGGGGTCCATCTAGAACTGCTAATTTTACAGGAGCTAAGTGGTTTGTCTCTTTTATTGATGATTGTACTCGAACTACATGGTTATATCTTATGAAAGACAAATCTAATGTTCAATCTATTTTTCAGAACTTTCATAAGATGATAGTCAATCAATTTGGGGTGTCAATTAGGAGACTTAGATCGATAATGGGAAAGAATATTTCAATCGTATCTTGACCATTTTTTCCAAACTCAAGGTATTATTCATGAGTCTTCTTGTGTTGATACTCCTCAACAAAATGGAGTAGCCGAAAGGAAAAATAGGCACCTCCTAAATGTTGCTCGGGCTCTACTCTTTCAAATGTCTGTTCCAAAGCATTTTTGGGGGGAAGCTGTTTTAACTTCAGCATATCTTGTTAATCGGGTTCCTTCCAAAACCTTAGGAAATAAAAGTCCCTTACAGCTCCTGTCTACCTTTTATCCTGATGTCTCCCATAAATATCACATTTCTCCTCGAGTCTTTGGTTGTGTTGCATTTGTGCATATTCATAATCACAACAGAAACAAACTCGACCCTCGTGCTCTAAAGTGTGTCTTTATTGGGTATTCTAATACTAAAAAGGGTTATAAATGTTATGATCCTTTAACACGTCGAGTTTTTATCTCTATGGATGTCACTTTTAATGAAAACCAATCATTTTTTACTTCCCACCACTATCTTCAAGGGGAGACTCCTAATGAAGATAGTGGATTTGAACCACTGCCTTCACTACCTTCACTACCTAGTGCGTCGCTCAATCCTACTTCGTCGAATCCAACTTCGTCTCCTTCACCATTTCTATCAAGTCCTAGCCCTCTTAGTCCACCTAGTCCTTTGTCAAGTCCATTGAGTCCTTTGACTAGTCCTAGCTCCCCATCAAGTCCTCTGCTTAATTCATCATCATCATCTTCATCTAGTCCTCCTAAGAATGAACCAACCAAGCTGCAAGTTTACTCAAGAAGGACAAAGCTCAATCCGGAACTGAATCAAGTCCCGTTATCCGAACCGTTATCAGGTAATGAAATCACTCACCCTTACCCTTCTTCTAATGAACTTGAGTCAAGTGATTTGAATTTACCTATTGCCTTGAGAAAAGCTACCAGGAAATGTACCCAACACCCTATCTCCCAATTTGTGTCATACCATAGACTATCTACTCAACACAAAGCCTTTATTACTGCTCTTGATTCAATTACTATTCCTAACTCGGTACATGAAGCTTTTGAGGATAGGAATTTGATACAAGCTATGATGGAGGAAATGAATGCATTGAAAAAGAATGATACATGGGAAGTTGTGACTTTACCCAAAGGCAAGCAACCAGTGGGATGTAAATGGGTTTATACCCTTAAGTACAAGGCCGATGGCACCTTGGAGAGGTATAAAGCGAGGTTGGTTGCAAAGGGATATACCCAAACCTATGGGGTGGATTATCAGGAGACCTTCGCACCAGTAGCAAAGATGAACACAGTACATATACTACTTTCTCTTGCAGCTAATTTTGGTTGGTCTTTGCAGCAATTTGATGTGAAGAACGTGTTTCTACATGGAGATTTGGAGGAGGAAGTCTTTATGGAGCCTCCGCTAGGTTTTGATAAGGATTTTGGAAACAATCAGGTGTGTCGACTTAAAAAAGCTCTATATGGTCTCAAATAGTCCCCGAGAGCCTGGTTTGGAAGGTTCACGAAGGCAATGCTTGAGATGGGTTACAAGCAAAGTAGAGGGGACCACACCCTCTTCATCAAACATTCAAAAGAAGGTATGGTCACAGCTCTACTTGTATATGTAGATGATATAGTTGTATTTGGTAATGATGAAGCTGAACAAAATTCTCTTAAAAGCAATCTTGCTCAACAGTTCGAGATCAAGGACCTTGGAAAGTTGACATACTTCCTTGGTATTGAGGTGGCCTATTCTAATAAAGGTATTTTTATATCCCAAATGAAGTATGTACTTGATCTTCTCAAGGAAACAGGATGTCTCAATAGCAAGGCGGTGAGCACTCCTATTGATGCAAATCATAAAATGGATGGACACGGAGAGAGTAACATTGTTGATAGAGGGAGATATCAAAGGTTAGTAGGAAGACTTATTTATCTATCTCATACTAGGCTAGACATAGCCTATGTTGTGGGAGTTACAAGTCAATTCATGCATGATCCTAAAGAAGAACATATGCAAGCTGTCTACCGGATTCTCCATTACCTCAAAGCTACTCCTGGAAAAGGTATTTTGTTTAAACGAGGTGACAAGTTGAATCTTGAAGTCTATACTGATGCAGATTATGCTGGGTCACCAATAGATAGAAGGTCCACATCTGGCTATTGCACTTTTCTAGGGGGAAATCTTGTCACTTGGAGGAGTAAAAAACAAAATGTGGTTGCTAAATCAAGTGCTGAAGCTGAATTCAGGACGATGGCGAATGTGATATGTGAACTTTTGTGGCTCAGAATTGTCATTGAAGACCTCAAAGTGGAACACGAAGGAACTATGAGACTTTATTGTGATAATAAATCAGCAATCAACATTGCTCACAATCCAGTTCAGCATGATCGAACCAAACATATTGAGATAAACAGGCATTTTATAAAGGAGAAGCTTGAATCCGGTTTGATCAGTACTCCCTACACTCCTAGCAAAGATCGGCTAGCGGATGTGCTTGACCAAAGGTCTACCGGTGTCGAGATTTCGGGAGATTATCGGCAAGTTGGGCATGGAAGATATTCACTCACCAACTTGAGGGGGAGTGTTGGAAAATCTCCTATAATCTCTTCCAAATCATTTAGGATATTGTGGGATATTATTTGATTTGATTTTGATTTGATTCCGTTAGCTGTAAATTAGCTACTGACAGAGATTAGGTCCTCTATTCTTGATTTTCTGACCTAATTTAGATCTTCTATTCCTGTGTGTATATACCGTGTAATCACTTGATGAATATATGTGAAAATACATATTCTTTTCTTTTCTACATATAGTTTAGATGAAAATTCTATTAGATGACAATCGAGGATGATGATAGTATCTGCTCATTGAATAGGAAGACGAATGACATAGATGGAGTCTTTGAGAACTGATTCTTTTTTGAGCCATGCAAGAAAGATTTCTCTCGTGTGAAAAGGAAATCTAGTATGAAGATGTACATGTACTACACGTCAAGAGTCGTTGTGATCATTGAGAATATATGGGTGGATCCAATGACAAAACCTTGAAGAGAGAGGTCACTATGGGCTTGAAGGGTCGTAATGCGGTAATTGAGCAAAATTTTGTTGCAGAAAAAGGTGACTATTGTTATGATGGAATTTGGAATTATTGATCCACTGAAAGTTATTAGGACTGCTTTGGTTGATGCTGTTAGTGGGTCATCCTTATTGACGACAATTAAAATAGTTGTGGCTGAACTCCCTATAGCCGCAAAAGAAAAAAAGGATATAGTGTTGTGGATTCTATCAATTTCTTGTTACGAATAGAATGGGACATAGGACAAGGCCTTGGTTATGTTATAAAGAAACAACAAGTAGAGGTGTTAGAGTGGACGAGGCTGTCATGATTAGCATTCTTTCAGCACGTGCACATATTTTCTATTGTCAAGATGGAAAAATTGATCTGTGGGTTGGCAATGGAGCTTGGGAGCTCGAGGAAGAGGCGAGGTGCAAATACCAACATTTGTTTGATGATTGAGGCAACTTAAGATTTATTCAAATTTCGAGGACGAAATTTCTTTTAAGGAGGGTATAATGTAATATTTGAGAAATTTTTTTTACTAGGTCAAAGAAAAGGTGGTGGGACCCACTTTAAATAAAGAAATAAAAAGAAAACAGAAAATGGGAAGAGATAAAAGGGAAAGAAAGCCCACGTTCGGGCAGCAGAAGAAAAGAGGAAAGAAGAAGAAAGAAAGAAAGAAGAAGAAAGAAGAAGAAGAAGAAGAAGAAAGAGAAGAAAGAAGAGAGAGGGATTTGTGTGTTCACACCGCGGGCAACTCACCAAGCTTAATTACAATGCTCGGTAAGTGATCGCACCCTTCGTTCTTCCAATCGGAGGAGTTTCGGAGTTAGGGTTTGAAATTCGGAATTTTGGGAAAATCGAATGGCGATGTCCGATTTTGGAGTCGTTGAGCCGCGTATTTTTGTAGGAATGATGGTTTAGGGTGTTGTGGAGCCGTGAGATTTTACGAATCGTGATTTGAGCTTGTGGTTTGTCCGAAACAAAATTTCAAAGTTTCCGCGCGCAGTAAACAGTACGCGTCCAGCAGCTTTGGGCCCATATTTTGTCATTTTTCGGCTCGATTTTGAGGCAGCCAAGTTGGGATTCTTGTAGTATGTATCAAGGGCTTTCTATTGACTATAAATATGTCCGGATCGGGGTTCGGAGGAGAAAGTGAAGGCATGATCAAGTTTTGCGCTTAAACTCCGAGTTGCGAATAGCTCGAACAATCGCTTTGGTTATGTGATTTGTTAGCGTGTAGGAGTCCTTTCGTTAGAGTTAAGATGTAAGTTAGCCATTTCATAGTTGAGATAGAGTTTTATTAGATTTTAACATTATTCCTCGGTTATTTGATAGGGCCATGAGTTCGATGATATGAGTATCGTTTGTCATTTGGTCGTAGACAACGAGGTGAGTGGTACTATATCTTCTTTGGTTTTATAAAATCATGTCTTAAAGTATATATATGTATATATATTGAATCGAGAAGAGCATTTTTATTGCATAAAAGCCAGATCGAGCATTTACTACCCTTTGGTTGATTATGAGTGTTTGAGAATCGTATTATACAAAGTTTGTGGAGAAATATATATGAAATTGCTTTGCGACTGATTTATGGAAATGTTTATGTTGATTTGAGAAATGGATATGAAATAGATGATCGGCTATGCTGCAAATGTTATTTGTTTGATTTAAGATATTGATTTCTGGATTGGATTTCTGGTATTGGAGGATTTATGCTCAATATGATTTGTGAACCCAATGAGAGGTTTTGGGGTATGCATACCGGGTTTAGGATATCCTTCTGGGCCGAGCCACCGGCTTTGTAGGTGGAGACCTTGCCAAGGGGGGAATCTTGGTCGCCTTGTCACCAGGTGTTGTGTCGTGACCATAGTAGAATATTGAGCAATAGATTAGTCAATGGATGGACCATTGATATGTGATATTTGATGGAGATTATTCAATGAACTTGACCATTGATACTCAGACTTTTGATGGTGATTTAAATGAGTTTTCCATATTAATATAAAGCTTTGATGATAAGAAATAACTCTTATATGATTCGATATGTATTTTATATATTGAGTTTGAGTTATGAAGTTTGGTATTGCTTTGTATACATGCATAGTGGTTGCTCGATCTGCTTAGAAGATATGTACTACTCACTGAGCTTGTGGTTGCTCACCCCTCTATTTCCAAACCTTTTCAGGTCTTTTGGTTAGAGCTAGTAGGTCAAAGAGTGCTATCGATGGGGACCTTGAGAAGTGGACTTTGGGTATGGTTTGAGGCTGCGTCCTTCGGGTGGAAGGATGGCCGTGTTACCCCCATCCTTGTAGAATTTGGGGTGTGACAGATCCTCTCTTCATTGTTTTTGTTTGGATGTAATTTGTTGATCTATGTGTGTCTTATGCCTTGTTAGTTATCATGAGTCACAGAAGAGGAGAGGCGTGTGGATCAAAGTGGCCATTGAAGGATGCACGCCTTGTCAAGTCACTAGTTAAGGCACGTACGGTTCTTCATGGAACAAAATATATTCGGGTAGCTTGCCTTATGATAGATCTATTCCCTGGACATGCTTCCTATGCAGCATTAGCGAGCAATTTCATAATGTATCAAGTGTTCTCATGATTTTTGTTTTCGTGAGAACTGGGCAGGAGGGATTTAGGGACAGGCAAGTGCTTTGCTTAAGGTGGCTGTTGCTGCTTTTGGTCTGAATGAAAAAGGAGAGATAACTGTGAACCCTAAATGTCGTTCGTTGGATTGTTTCTTTTGGCTACTCTTAGACAGTCAAATTAGAGGAAGGAATGGACAAAGGCCTTTCTTAGACCTTCATAACTCATTAGCCAAAACATATGAGTGCAAGTTCGTTCTTTCTAGATGCCTGGTTTGTGGTAAGATTACAGCATGACTTGGCAGTTTCGAAGTCGAAACATTTTCTTCTCTTTCCAGGTGCTTGTGGTTACGGAGAAAGGCAGGAAATTCAAAGGCACGGGCATCTGGAAGCTCCTGACTGGACTTGTTGATGAGGTGAGTAACTTTGATAATTAATGTTGCATCAGATGTTTTCGCGGTCTTTAATTTCGGTTATTATAGATTTACGGATTTTATAATTTGACTACGTATTGGGCGAGGATGTATTTGCTATAGCTATCAGAGAATAAAAGAAGCAACAGGAATAAGTGATCCTTTCATATGTTGGGCATCGTCACAATAAAGCAAACATGCTAATATCTCGGTTCCTTTGCATGGGAATGCCAGATAAAGCGATTGTTTTTTTTTTTTTTTTTTCATTCAGATAGACACTGAATTCAATGAAGTCCTGGCATTCAGGTAAAGATGATGTCCCTCAAAGTTTAAAATTAATGCGATTATTTTGTTATCTTTCTTAAAAGCCTGGTTTAACAATGTTACACCGCTATAATTTGGTCTCGCGTTTCACTGATGGACGCTTTGGCCTTGTCAAGACTATTTTTTCTTTTTCCTGTGGAAAAACCAGATTGAATGTCTTTTGTTTGAGCACAGGCGAAGCTACAAGTCATTCTTTATGAAATCCGAGTTGCTCTTCATCTGCATGCCGTGGCCTGTGTTCGCCTTGCATCCCGAAACAGGATGGAGAAATTGAGGCGGCTCGGGTAACTTGCACACACTTTCAAACTTCCCTGCTTTCGGTAAATATGCAATAAGAGCCACTTTTGCTTTTATTGTTTCGGTTTAACTTTTAGTATTTAAATTATTCCTTTGATACTATGCTCACCGAAAATCTTTAAATTTTGTCACTTCAAAATTGTCATAATAGTTTCTTTTTAAAAATTTATTAGGAAATCAAGAGGAGCTTTTTGAGGGGCCTGAAGACCAAATTTAGCTATGGTAACATGATGCTGCAAGGGGCTATATCCTCTGAATAGTGAACTAACTTGCTTCGCATTCTATCTTAAAATTGCCCTATACTTGAATACTAGGGTAAAGAGAAACCTCTTTATATCCCAATCCAAACACCCTACTCGCCCTCCCACATTTTCCCCTCCCCCAAAACTCCAAAGTTCAAACTGCGCTTAACGCCGTCCAGGAGTTGATCCTGGGAAAAGTTGGCTTCCGTGCGCTTATGGCTTGGCACGTGTGAGGCCATGGCAACTATTGGATCATCTGAAAGTAAATATATCTAAAGGGTACTCCTGAATTAATTAGTCAAGGTCATCGTTAATTGTGCAATAAGAGGATCATAGACCTATTCAAAGAATGAGATAATGGTCATAATTGATCTGAAGGCAACTAGATGATTTATTACTAGTGGACCTAAGATATTTCATGCAGGCCGTGCCAGAGAGATTAGGCAAGAAAGTGCCCTTTGTTCAGGCAAAACAAACCATTAGTTACCACCGCCAATAGTACCATCTCTCCTTCCTCATCATCATAAACAACTTGTCCCCAATCTCATCTCCAACCTGTCGCATGAAAAATGCTTCCGATACCGCCGCGCTGGGTGGCCCAACCAGTGCCCTTACAAACTCAAAATGAGTCTCGTTCCTTCCGTGCTCGCGCTCGGGCACTTGCTCGACATGCACACGTGCCCCAGGCGCGTGCTTGAAACACAAAAAGATAAGACCCCCCGTCAAAAGCAGAGTCACATTTCTTCGTGCCGAACTATCAAGAGAACATCCTTACTAGAGTCAAAAATCTGTTACATTATTCCAGGGGCTGAAAAAGACCGGACATTGGCAACACAGGCAAAACACAAGATTTTAGTCTACGAATTGAAGATGAGAAAAATAATGAGCCCCTGTATCTCCAAAACGTAAGAAGCAAAAGCAAAAGACCATGCGACATCACGACCGGAAAATTCTTGTCTAGTCCCACCATCCTAACCTCTGAATTTGTGGGACCAACATATGGGGCCCACATGATCAGCAGTTAGGATCAACACGGCCCAGTGGGCCTGGGTCCAAGGAAGAAATTCCGCATCACAATCCAGGAATTACACACAACTTGCCAAGTTCTCCTCAATTTCGGGGTTATTGCAGTAGATGGAAGTCCTTCTGCCGCCCCAGCAGTTGTGGCCAAAACAGCAGAACCCGGGTGGCAATGATCAGCCTTTGCCAAGCATATATTCGCCATGAAATTGAATTGCTTGTTTTCAACAACGAAAGGTTGTGCTGCGTACTCCTCAATTGGCATCCACTATAATCAAAATAAAATATATCCAGTTCAGTTCATAAATTTGGCCAAAGAAAGAACCAATCTTTGAACACCGCTACTAAATGGGTAGATCCGAACAGATATCCAGTGCAGTCTCTCGTCGTTGATGTGCTTAATAAATTATACATTAAATTGTGCTAGATTCATTGTTTAGCACAAATGAGCAAGAATGCAAGATTAAAGCACAAAGGCCAGTGTTGTACAGGACAGCCCAAGCAAAGATTTAATTTGTAAAAAGTCCTCATACTTCCACCAAAATCAAGAAGACATGCAAGTGTGCAATTTACCTTTGCCGCCTCGATCTCTACATTCTGTAACTCAATTGCAGCAGATTCTGGCCGAAGCACACAAAGGAAGAACAAATCTGACTTTGTGAAGAATGATTTGTGGCTTTGTCTGTGAGAGAACTTAAGAGATTGAATGTGAGAAAAGCGAAAGTAAATTTGAACATCAGAAGGCTACATGCAGAAATCTAAATGAAGACCAAAACATACTAATGCACCCCAATCTGAAATTGAGGATTTTCTTGACCTGAAACAGAGGACTTCCACGAATTTAGTGTCTACCTGTAGAACGTAAAAGAATAAGGCTTTACTTGGAATTCTCAAGTGAAATGCCTTAGAGACTTAACTTTTATACACGACATAAAACTCATCACTTACTCCCATCTCTTCCTTTACTTCCTCGACAACTGCATGACATATATTCTCACCCTACAAGGATAGAGTCACAGTCAAACCATTGCAATATACATTGATACTTCTTATGTAGCACTCGATATCTTTAACATACTCACCTCATTCAGAACTCCAGTGGGGAGTTTCCACACACCCGTATCTTGGAACGTTCCATTACGCTCTTGGACTACAAGCACCTAGAAAGGGGGAAAAAGTTTTTAAATTCTTTAAAGCATTGTGCGTCTAGTTGCAGTAGAATCACGCTGAAAACAAGATAAAGCAGAGCAAAAGCACGCGCCAAACGAAACTGAGTATAAAACTTCACCGCATTGTGTCTCTTCACAAAGTAAGGCTGTTACCCACAGGCCGAATCACTTTCAGAGAAGAAAACCGAGAGAAAATGAAGTGATTGTTGCCAAAATGAGGAGGTTTATCGTAGTCCAAATGCTAATATGGGAAGTCACATTACTAAACAGCTCGTCATAGAGCTAACCTAGTCAAATCAGAAGATTTATAGCAAGGCATTCACACCAAAGGCTGGTTCTCCTAGGAAAGAAAAAACAAATTCAACATCTATGCTTATCCACAATGGCAACATACACGCATGTGAACATAATGGACACCAAATGCAGAGTTTTTCTTCCCAGCGATAATTACTCGCATCCCATCTATCCTTCAAAAGGATTTAATGCCGATCAAGCAGGCTGATTTCACGCTTTGCTCATCACTAGTCTTACTGCTGTAGAGAGAAGTGTCCGGTGCTAGAATCTAACTCCGAACTTCTAAGAACTACCGAATGAACAGATCACATGTTACATCTCTGTCTCTTTGCATCTTCCTATTAGATAGTCTCGAAAGGGCGAGTGCAATAAATGGGACAACGTCAAGGCAGGACGTTACCTCTCTTTTATCATTCAAGACGAAAGCACCAACGCCGACCCTACGTGAAGCATTCACAGCAACGGTATCAGGGGTCTTTGGAAGCCAGCAGACAAGCATCAAGTGATTTGGTTCAGCATGATGGTACTTAAATCCTTCCTGCCAAATTAGAAACGTCTATCATACCTAAATCTGCCAAAATTTCTGCTAGAAAGAGATTTAACAAGCATGGACTGTCGAGTTGAACTAAATCTCTCAGCGAACAGGACTAATTCTTAGCCACGGAAAAAAAAAAAAAAAAAAAATATATATATATATATATATATATATATATATATATATATAGAAGTGGCAAATGGGTGGGTTATTTTGATCTAAATCCACCCATTTATTGAACTCCCGTTGCCTGGAACGACGTTGGTGTCCGCAGCGGCGAAGTGGCGGAGGCCGAGGACTCTGTGTCCGCCGTTGGTGAAGGTCAAGCCCACGGGTCCCAGGCGTTGACGTCGGCGCCGCTCTCGAGGAGGGGTCGGGGTCGATGCCGTCCATGTCGTGGTCGAGCATCCAAGAAGAGCGTTCAAGGAGTCGTTCATATTTTCCTTGGGCGGATGCTATGAAGAGAGAGAGGGGGAGGAGGCGAAGAAGGCGGGAGGAGGGGGATTTTGATCTTTGTAGGTTAGGTAGCAAGGTCACAAAAGGAATGGGATGTAAAAGGGAAACGGGTTTGAAATGGACGTACTCCCAACCAATTTAGACCCATATATTTAGATATTTATTTTTTCAGAAAATTTTAAATAAGGGTTGTCATCATTTTTTTGCCGGATCTGATGAGGGCCACTCTCGCCGATGACCGGCAAGGCGACCCTCGCCTTGAGAAAGGCATTGGCCCTCCCCGAAAAGAAAAAAAGAAAAAGAAAAGAATTTAAAGAATTTAAAATTATAATTATAATTGGACGAAAATATCTTTTGATGGGTTGGAATATTAGATCGATCAGTGACCAATAAGGTCAGACCTTTATTTAAAATAACTATGGTTATTTCATGCCTTTTTTTGAAATAACCATGAACTTGAGACATTCATTTGAGAAAATAAAAACACTTCATATTCTTATTTGGAATTTTTCCTTGTTTTTTTTTTTTTACCATTCAAATCCATTTCTAATATTTTAGCCAACTTATTTACGATTTGGCCTATACAAAATGGTTAAAGAATGGGTTTTGGATTTATTTTGACACCTCTAATACCTACCTTCACTGTGATGTCAACAAGATGTGAATATTCCCGGGGCAATTTGAGCCAGACACCCTTCTTTCCCTGCAACCAAATGATACCCAATAAGAACAAATGGAGTGGAACAGAGTGGTATTCTTACAAATCGGGAAAAAAAAATTGACAAGACTAATGAAATACAAGTTCATTTACCTGTAGTTTCCAGCTTGATGTTGAAGCTCGGAGCAAGGGGGCAAACACATCAGCATCCACACGCTCCTTCACCTCCGCAGTGACTCCTCCATATGAATTTTCAAACGCATCGAGCAGTTGAATCTGCTCGATCCCACTGTCGTTAATTTCAGCCATGCCTTGCCTCAAAGCTGATGACGCACCGATGGACTTTGTATCTGACTGGGGAGATGGCACTCTAGGAGATAAACCTGGACAAATGAATTCATCCACTGATGAATAGTGGAAACGACTTGTCTAGCTCAAAAATCGAAGTAATAATAGTACTATCAGACAAATGAGGAAGGAAACTATGAGCGCATCTTCAGGAGCTTGAGAGAGAGAGAGAGAGAATTGAATTATTGGGTTAAACCGTTCGGACAGGGGAGTGAAGAGAAGGTCATCTATATACACAAACCAGGGCAGTGGGATAATATATACTTGTGAGGGTTTTTAATTTAAGAATTATCAGCCATCGCCGGTTATGTCCGTAGGAATAGTTATCGACTATTCCTAGTGTCAGACTCCACAAAAGCGCTTTAACGAGATCGCTTCCCACCTTCTCATCTCAGAGATCGCTTAGCACAATTGTGATTTCCTCCCACTTCTTTCTCTTACCTTAAAAAAAGGAAAGAGTCCCCACAAGACTTCTTGGGACATAATTCCCACCTTCTCATCTCAGAGATCGCTTAGCGCAATTGTGATTTCCTCCCACTTCTTTCTCTTACCTTAAACAAAGGAAGGAGTCCCCACAAGACTTCTTGTGACATAATCCACTAGTGGATTATGTCCCAAGAAGTGGGATATTATATGCTTGTGAGGGGTTCCAATTTGAGAATTATCAGATGCCACGGTGACATAATATTAGATTATAGGACAAGAACATAAATCATATGTCAAGAACTTTTGACATCATACCCAATATTATGGGATAGTATGTCATGAGTTTGTCAAGAACTTTTGACATCATACCCAATATTATGTGATAGTATTTCATTGACTCATGCTTATGATAATTCTCAAATTAAAAACGCTCTTATCAACCAGCATGAATATAATATTGGGTTATAGGTCAAGGACATAAATCATATGTCGAACTTTTGACATCACACCCAATATTATGTGATAATATGTCAAGAACCTTTACATTTGATAACTCTCAAATTAAAAACGCTCTAACCAACCAGCATATAATAATTTTTTTTTCCCGTCAACACGCCAGTTGCTTGCTAGCCTAGGTACCATCTGTTTTGGTGCCTTTTCTTTTTACTGCTGTTTAGCTTCGCAAGGCCCTTTCCATCTGTCTGTTTCTGCTTTACTTATTTCCTGATTCTTCTTTCTCCTCAAAAGTTAGGTCAAATACTATACATTACCCCTTTAATTCTATGTTTAAGAAATTATTTTGGGATATTATTATTTTGAGATTTTTATCTACGTTCGTAAATGGCGAAAAATAGTGGTTTTTGAACACTTGAGAGTAAAAACAATTCGAGGAAGGAAATTTTATTTATTTTTTAGTCATACGCATACGCAACAATGATTGAATTGCACGTCAAGTTGCGAAGGCACTCGCAAAGTAAATATGAATGACTCGATTGATTAAAATGTATTGAATTAATCCGGATTCTCAACGTGTGACAAGGTTGTCACACCTTGATGCCCGATTAAAATATATTAAATTAGGATCAGGTCCAAGTCGCCCTCATCACACCTTGAGAATTCCAATCGGTGTCCTCTCTATTGTTAGCCACTAGTTTTTAAAATGAGGTCCAATAGTTCTCAAATTGTAAACGCTCTGACAAAACAAGCATACTATATCCCAATTCCCACTACACCTCCTTAACCTAATAGTTCTCAGTTGCTCGCTCTCTCTTTGTCCCTAGCAACGAAGGCACCCGCTCGCTCTTCCTCATCGCTAGTCTTCCCTTTTTAACCTAATAGTTCAAGCAAATTTAATCTAATAGTTTGGGCCTACTGGACAGCACTGATTTCTCATCACTACAGTCTTCCCCTTTTAATCTAACAAAAAGGAGTGATCGTCAAGACTAAAGAGAGTCCGGATAAAAAGCGGATTCAACTCTAGGATGGCAATAGGGACAAAAATGAACTAAATTCCACATCATCTCGGTATGGTAAGGTAAAGTGTCATCTATGTAATGACACTTGTCCAAAATTATAATCAGACATTTTCTATACAAAGCCTAGAAAAACAAAACTACGTAAACTTTAGCCCAAAGTAGAAAATATCATTATGAGTGGAACTAGGCATTATAGAGGCAGCTCAGGTAAATTACACACTTACAAATGCGACTTTTTACTAATTATATCTTTGCTTGGGCTGCCTCGCATGGTATTGGGCTGCGTGCTTTAATCTTGCATTCTTGTTCATTTATGCTAGTGCGTGCTTTAATCTTGCACTCTTGTTCATTTATGCTGAACAATGAATCTAGTAAGATATGGCGTATAATTTCTTTAGTACATCAACGAGTTACTTCACTGAATGACTGTTCAGATCCACCCCTTTACTAGGGGTGTTAAAGGATGATCATTCCTTGGTACTTTCTCTGGTCAAATCTATGAAGCGAAGCATGTCACTTTTTTCTTCTTCTTCTTCTTCTTTTTTAATTTGATTCCAGTGGATGTCAATTGACGAGTACGCAGCACAACCTTCCATTGTCGGAAACAAGCAATTTAATTCCGTGGCGATAATCTGCTTGGCAAGGACTCATTGTGACTACCCTGGTTTCGCTCCTTTGGCAACAACTCAGAGCGGCAAAAGGTCTTGCATCTATTGCAATAAGAGTAATATATGGGCCATAAAATCCAGCCCATTGTTTTTATTAGCCAAAGCCCAACCCATTTCTTTTCCTTTCCCCTTAATTAGTGCAATTGAGCGTGAGCACAATAGAAAGAAGGCAGCAACCGCAAAAGCAAGGAAAAAATAAAAGAAGCATCCGTCAAGAAGGGAAAGAGGAAAGGAAGAGGAGAGAGATTCTGCCACATTCATGATCCAAACACCCTGACCAGTCAAATTAACTACGAATCGCAACATCTGGTGAGTATTTAAGCCGATCATTTATCTAATTGGAACGAAATTCTGAAGTTCGTATATAAGTTACTTATAACGGATAGTACACGTAAGGAAAAATATGAACATTTACCATGAACGAGGTTACTCGGTTGTGTGTAGATGTTGTTTTATAGATGATTAAATGTGGTTTAGTCGATCGTTCATTGGAATAGTGGTCTTACTCAAATTTTGACATTGTTTTTGAGTTAGTTGTTAGAAAGTTGAGTACATTGGCTTGAGTAACCACCATATATTAGTCTTTAGCTTTTTTAGGTGAGTAGTGCTATCTCTTTTTAAGAGTTTGTAAACTCATGTCTTCAAAACGATTAAAATTTGTTATATCATGAGTTATGAATAAGAATGTTAGATGCATAAAATTTGGATGGAACATTTATTGCAATTTGGTATTTGCAGATTGTTTGACAATTGTTTTAAGAACTGTGGGACAAAATGTTATATACTGATTTGCAAACTGAGTTGCGAAATCGAGTCTGAAATGATTTGAGAAATGTCTTGAGAAATGTATCATGGTTGATAAATGAAATTGAGAAAATTCATGCGTTTCATTTATGAAATCAATTGGTGATATTGATTCTGGATTTAATTTCTAGTATTAGAGGACGTTTGTGAGGTGCTCAATATTGCTATGACCCCAATCGTAGGCTTGTGGATATGCAATACTAGTCTAGGACATCTTTATGGACTGAGCCACCGGCTAATAATATGTGGAGATATTATCAAAGGAGGCATTATCACGGTCGTTATGCGTAACCATAGTTAAATATTTGAGCATCCATTTGGTCAATGGAGTGAGCCATTGACATGTTATTTGAATTTGGCCAATGGAGTAGACTATTAACATGTGATTTATGATTAGTCAATGGAATTGACCATCGACGTTTGGTTCAATGAGATTAATCGATAGAATGGACCATTGGTGATTGATTTGTTATTGTAAATTTATATTGTTATTGATCTTACACGGAAAAAAAAAAGTTTGTTGGAAAGATATTATCTACTTTTGATATTTTGTATATATAGTACTCTAGATTTGGGATTGATAAATGGTATATCATGTTTGTAAAGGTACACGGTGAATGTTTGATCCACTTAGAAAAGATGTATTGCTCGTTGAGTTGTGGTTGCTCACCCTTCCATTTCCAATCTTTTTTAGGGTTTTTAGCTAGTGATGAATACTACTAGAGTGACATCGATAAGAGAACTTTTGGAAGTTGGATTTTGTTAGTTTGAGACCATGTCCTTCAGGTGGAAAGACGACTATGTCATCCCCGATTTTTGATAGTTTTGGGGTATGACAATAATAACCTAGAGTTATGGAGAACTTTGCAAGTTTTGTGTAATTCCTAGGTTGTGACGGGGAATTTCTTCCTTAGACTCAGGACCTTGGACCACGTAGACCCCTACTGATGATTTTGTAGGCACAAAATCAGACAGTTAGGATGGACCTGGGATGAGGCAAAAAGTTCTCAGTCGGGATGCTGCATGAACTTTTGCTTCTTGTGTTATGGATGGGCTGAATAAATAGCACGAAACAGCTTCATATTTTGTCCTGCTGTGGTAGTTTATATAAAGTTCTGTTTACATAGCCTGGTCTAAATTAGCAGAATCACTTCCCCCTCCCCCCCCCCCCCCCAAAAAAATTTCTAAAGGTTGTTTTCTACATAGCCCGTGTAATTAATATTTTATGCGGGCGTATATACGAAAAAACCCTTGAAAGTTTTTTTTGCGAAATATGGAGGGCAGGCCAAGTGAATCGGTAAAATTAGTCAGAAAAAAGGAATGGAAATCAGACATAAAAATTACGTGATTCACTCTGAATATCAGATCTTACCTCTACGAAGAGAACAACACAGAATTTTACTATAGAAACAAGCGATAGAATAGATGTTACAATCATTTAAGTACTTAAACACTCTCTCGGTCTTTCCTTACCCCCAATTACACCCAATAACTCACATAGTATTTAACACCTCACAATTCATAATAAAATCTCATTCAAGGAATCACAAATTCTACTACTAAGAATTTAACTCCACTTCAACACTCGGCATCTTCTCCAATTGTAGAGCCCAAGGGGTAATACGGTCACCAAGTAATTTGGCGCACTCTCCTCTCTGACCAGCAAGGACTTGGCGTGCTTCTTATCAAATTCTCACTCTCCTCTATAATGCAGAAGAGAGAGCCTTCATCATTGTGCCCCCAACTCCCTATATTTAATGTGCGTGAGAGAATTCCTTCGTTCACTTGCCGCATGAAATGGAAAGGACAAAGAGGACTCCTATTCTTCTTTTATTGCTGTCAAGAAAAGTTAATAAAATATTGCCCATCTATCTTCATGCGGCAAGAGTCAACAAAGGACATGTGCAGCCGAATTAAATCCACGTGTGCTCAGCCGAATTAAATCCATGCGCAATCTCCTTCTTCGTAGATCTATTTTCAGCGTTCAGCCCACTTGCAGAGTGGACATCTCAGCTTGGACTCATAACGGCCACATATCCATGCTTTAATTTAGATCAAACTCGAGACATATTTTAACAGTTTTAATCTATTCACATTATGATTTTGCATTCCCAAGTATAAATAATTACTGCACTTTCATTGTATAGTGATGTTTAGAATTGGCATGTCCCTCTTCGTTTGAAGCACAAATTGAGTAGAGAAACTGCACTGCATCAGCAAGCAAAATAATCTTATAGCTTGGTCATCTTCAAAATGACTGTACATTGACCATGACTCCATTGAAGAATAAGCTGCAAGAAGTGATGGAAATGGAGAAGACCTCTCTCAGAGGCAATTACCGGGTGAAATACACTGAGAAAGGACTCGATGTCTCATCACTCCGAATTTACTATGGCCACTTACAAACACCCAGCGAAATGCTGATGGCCACAGAATACAAGCACACCATCTGTTTAAATATATATGGAGCAACAATGGTAAAAAAAAAAAAACTAAGGGACAGTACATAAACCATTTTCTTTGTTTTGTGTGCGCTTTTTTGCAGCGATGATCATAACTTGCTTTTGTTTATTGTTTTGGTTAGCGCCAAACACTGTCCTTATTGTATTTCTGTATATATACTATATCTGCTCTTTCCCATAATCATTTTACTGTTGACTACGTCCGAACATATGATCCTATTGAAACAGGGAGGAAAGGAAAAACAGAAGCCAAAACAGAAGTGACTCCTAGATTACCAAAAAGCTTAGATGTATCAATAATCCGCTTGGTAAAGTCAGGAGAAATAGTCCTCTTTGGTCCATTATACTTGGTCTTTTCTTTATCACTTTGTTCCAGAATTGCCAACTCATATTTTGCCACCTCTTGCGGTGAGTGTTTGGTCCAAGTCTTCATTCTTATAGTCGGTGCTGATAGTTAGTCCTCTGCTATAACTTTAGCTGGTGAACTGTGGATTCTCAGCATATTCTATTTTATCTCTTAGGATATCGATTTTGATATTATAAGCATGACAAGTCATTAGACAAGCAAGTAGTGAGGATCAAAAATTACTTGGGAAGGTGCTGGCTATGATGGAGTTGAAGTTGAAATCCAGGAGCTTATGGATACTCAGGACTTTATCAATAAGCTCAGAGCTTCAATTTCCAAATGGAGAGAATTGGTAACAAATATGATCCTCTCTTCATCATTTTCATATTGATGTAACTTCTTGATCTATGTGTCTTATGCCTTGTTAGTTATCATGAGTCACAGAAGAGGAGAGGCGTGTGGATCAAAGTGGCCATTGAAGCATGCACGCCTTGTTAAGTCACTAGTTAAAATACGTACAGTTCTTCATGGAACGAAACATATTCCGGTAGCTTGGCTTATGATGGATCTATCCCCTTTACATGCTTCTTATGCAGCAGTAGTGAGCAATTTCATGATGTATCAGGTGTTTTCATGATTTTTGTTTTTGTGAGAACTGGGCTGGAAGGATTTAGGTACAGGCAGGCGCTTTGCTGAAGGTGGCTGTTCCTGCCTTTGGTCTGAATGAAAAAGGAGAGATAACTGTGAACCCTCAATGTCAGTCATTGGATTCTTTCTTTCGCCTACTCTTAGACAGTCAAATTAGAGGAAGGAACGGACAAAGGACCTTTCTTAGACCATCATAACTCATAAGCCAAAACATATGCATGCAAGTTCGTTCTTCACAAATGCCTGGTTTCTGGTGAAATTACATCATGACTTGGCAGTTTCGAAGTGGAAACCTTTTCTTCTCTTTCCAGGTCTTGTGGTTATGGAGAAAGGCGGGTAATTCGAAGGCACAGGCATCTGGTAGCTCCTGAGTGGACTTGTCGATGAGGTGAGTACATTTGATAATTAACGCTGCATCAGATGTTTTTGATAATTTGACTACATATTGGCGAGGATGTATTTGCTACAGCTATCGGAGAAGTAAAAGAAGAGACAGGAGCAAGTGATCCTTTCATATGTTGGGCATCGTTTCAATAAAGCAAACATGCCAATTTCTCGATTCCTTTGCATTAGAATGCCAGTTAAAGCAATTGTTCTCATTTCATTCAGATAGACACTGAATTCAATGAAGTCCTGGCATTCAGAGAAGTAAAAGAAGAGACAGGAGTAAGTAATCCTTTCATGTGTTGGGCATCAATTTGATAGAGCAAACAAGCTAATATCTTGACTCCTTGATGGGAATTACAGCTAAAGTGATTGTTTTTATTTCATTCAGATAAACACAGAATTCAATGAAGTCCTGGCTGGCAAAGAGGATGTTCTTTTTCAAAGTTTGAAATTAATGCGATAATTCTGTCATCTTTCTTCAAAGCCTGGTTTAACAACGTTGCACCACTATAGTTTGGTCTCACGTTTCGCTGATGGACGCTTTGGCCTTGTCAAGACTTTTTCGTCCACATTTTTCTTTTTCCTGTTGAAAACCTGATTAAATGTCCTTAGTTTGAGCAAAGGCAAAGCCTCAAGTCACTCTTTGCGAAATCCGAGTTGCTCTTCATCAGCATGCTGTGGCCGTGTTCACCTTGTATCCCGAAACAGGATGGAGAAATTGGAACGGCTCAGTTAACTTGCACACTTTCAAACTCTCTCTGCTTTTGATAAATATGCAATAAGAGCGACTTTTGGTTTTACTGTCTCGGTTCAACTTTACTTTTAGCGTTTGAATTATTCCTTTTTGTACTATATTCACTGAAAATCTTCAAAACATGTCTCCTCAAAATTTTCCTAATAGTTTCTTTTTTAAATTTATCAGGAAATCAAGAGCTTTTTGAGGGGCCTAAAGACCAAAGTTAGCTATAGTAACACGATGCTGCATGGGGCTGTAGTCTCTGAATAGTGAACTAACTTGCCTGGAGTTCTATCTTCACGAGTAAGCTTAGAATCTTGTAACGACTGAATCTATGTTTTTTGCTTCTTTTCCCACTGCACCGACTTTATTACCATGAGCATTGCAACTGGCTTATCCTTCAGTATTTTCTTGCAATCTGTGCCAATTTATTTAGCAGGACAGTGTAAATGAGCATAAGTCCAGAATCATTCCCTTTTCTGGTTCTTTTTTGGCTATGAAGTTTAAGTAGCTCTGGGACATATCTAGGTGTTGACTTTCAGAGAAGTGGTTAGTCATCTTTCATCTTGGAATACATGAAAATACTTGTAGCGTATGTTCACAGCAAAACCTGGCCGTCTGACTCTGCGCTGCCTTTGACTGAAGTTGCTCTTTTGCCTTTTCAAATAATTTGCGACTTTCCCTTCTGGGTTGAGGTTGAGAAAATTGCAGTCTGTCTCTGTTCTTGTTGCATGAATGAAACGGAGGTTACGAAGAACACTTAGCGATTTTTTCTTTTTTTCGAGGGCATGATGACCTTTTTGTTATTTCATGATTCCAGTGGAGGCCAATTGAGGAATATGCACGGCGGCCTTTTGTGCTTCAAGATAAGCAGGTCGACTATGTGGCGAAAAATATGCTCAGCAAAGGCTAATGGTGACTACCCCGATTTTGCTTCTCTGGCCATCATTTTAAAGTCTGGTAAAATGATTCAACCTACTACAATAACCCTGGGAATCTGCAGTATCTTATGGAAGTTTTTTTCTGGGATATTGAGTAGTATTTGGAGCCCTATGTTTTCCGTTTACAACAAGGTTCATTTTCTGTGGGGATGTGTTGATTACACTTCATTATTTTTCAGTTTAGAAAGATTACATTCTTCTATCCATCTCTGAGGATGACTGCACTTCCATCCTTATGCTTGCGACATTATACCTTACCGGTTTTCACGGATCAATTAAGTTGGATCGTAGGGCAAAATGCAATGCCTGAGAAAATATTTGGAACCAGTATTCATACTACAGAGTTTAAAGTGCTGAAAGCTAGTGATGAGGCCTGATTCTATGTCAATGTCAGGCTTAAGTGCATGCAAACTACTGATAAGTGCATGAAGATTGGCTGTGTCATTAGCGAGGGCTGACTGTACGGTTGTGTCAAACTTCATCCAAAAGCAGAAAGACTGCATAAACAACCGTGGTGACAATACACGACCTTGGTGATCGATCAAATTCTAACTTACGTCCGCCAACATTAGTACATACTTCAAGCAGTCATGCTCTTTTAATGAGAAATTTGCGATATTTGTCTCTTGGTGAATAAAACAACTGTAAGATCGTATTCTATGATAACGAGCTAACTAGTTTATTCTTCTCAGCGATCATCATCGATTTGGCAGACGATATATAATCATTTCTTTTTATGAATAGTTCATGTTATGCTGAAAGGATGGTTGTCATATCGAGATTAAGTTGGATTTTGATATTTATGATGGAGAATACCTTTGCAGGCACACCCTGCCTTGGAGTCCATATCTCTTGTTTGGTACCAAAATTGAACCACGTAATAAGGTTGGCCGATGAACGAGATTCCAAGAAAATTTCTAATATAGAATTGCCTAGTATCGGCAGGAACGATGCTATTTATACTATCTTCAATCATTTTCCAATGGATGATCTCCTGCTGATTCCAGATGAAGTTGAACGATACAAGCACCTCATCGCATGGTCAATCGGCCCTTTTCCCTTTCTTCAACCACCACACTAAGTAAATATTATCTCCACGATATCGCATCTTTGGAAGCTATGAAAGTGCTCGACTTTCTATTATAAAATGGAGTTTTCTGTCATCCAAACCGACGTAAAGCGGGCTCTCTTCATAAGTTTATTTGCTGCTTCCATTATTTCCAGTCGCCCCGTAACATTTAGATGAAGGGCAAGACAACCCTCCCAATCAAATTGCCGATCCAAACACTACCATCCTGTAAGCCTGCTCGAAAGGCACTTAATATATATCTTGCATGGACTTCCATTAATAGCCAATCGTCCTTTTCTTTAGGTTGCTCCTATAGTTTCTGTTGAACGTGTTTCTGTGTCGCAAGACCAACTTATAAAGGACAATTCACGAAACTGTGATGAAAAACTCATCACACGATGATGTACTAAATTCAGCTAGCAACAGTACAAAAGGCACGAGTACTTACTATGTATTTATCTTCTTGTCCCATAATTATGCTTCCCCTGTACTTGGATCCTGAAGTGGACAAAATGATGCATACATTACTAGCACCAGGCAAGATTACAACTGTCTGCTGCAATTTTTTCTTTTCCATAGTGGTCGATCAACCATGCCTTGATTCTTAAAATTGCAATGTCTCAACATTTGAAATCACCTTTTGACCAATCACAACCCCAATTTCCACAGTGCGGAAGATCTATTCGCGACGATTAGCAAATCAACCGATCATCCGAAGCTATTGCTTAGGACATTTTCTCAAGCAGATCGTTCGCTAGGAAATCAAACTCTCAGAACCACAAAAACTCGTATGCCAATCAAATGACTAGCAATCTTCACGTACACAAAGCAAGCGAACCAGTCTGCAGTGAAAAGGCACCCAATGGGTGCACATTGGACGATTTGAGCTCAAACTTCCCGCCATTTTTACTTCTCTGACATGACCAGGTTGTTAAGGATGTCCTTGCTGGTAACGTCTCATGATCGATCGAAGAGCAAGAAAAAGCAGCTGAAGAACAAGGAGAATAGGGAGAAAACTGGGTAGAAACTAAAAAAGATGCAAGCTCTAGTTGTTTCTCTGTTTCGTGGGATTATGAGACAGAAGCAATCACTTCCACCGTTGATTTCAAGGAAATGTCATCGGCCATTTATGAGGGCTACACTCATATATGATATATATCTACTTGCCCTTCAACTTCTTTTAGTCAAGCAGCCTCTGTCATCGGTGTCACACCCCAAAACCATAAAAAAAAATTATATATATATGGATAACACGACCGCCCTCCTATCATAAGGACATAGCCTCAAACTAACAAAATCCAACTCCCCAAAAGTCCCATAGTCAGTATCCCTCTTATACTACTCAACGCTAATTGGAGAACCGAAGATGATTGGAAAATAGAAAAGTGAGCAACCACAGCTTAGTGAATAATACATCTCTTTTAAGCAAATTAAACATTCACTATGCATCTTTACAAAACATTATATCACCATTCATTAATCCCAAAGCTACAGTATCATTTACGTAAAATATCAAAAGTAGATAATATCTTGCCAATAAACTTTAAGTATAAAATCAATAATAATATCAATTCACAATAACAAATCAATCATCAATAGTCTATTTCATTGAATAATTTCTTTTAACCACATGTTGATGATCCATTCTATTAAGGAATGTCAAATCATACGACATTGCTCTACTCTATTGACCAAACTCATACTCAACTATGTAGTCATGATCACACACAATGCCAGTGATAAAGTAAACAAGATCCTCCTCTTTGTTAGATCTCACCTATTATTAGGTAGTGACTCGGCCTATAAGAATATCATAGACTAGTATGTGCATATCCACAAACCCTCAACTAAGTTTACAACGATATTGAACACCTAACCATCATCCTCCAATACCAGAACTCCAATCCATAAAAAAAAATCTCATATATCATAATACATTTTACAAATCAATCACGTTACATTTCTCAACTTAACTTATCTATGGGAAATCTTTTCGTAAAATATTTCTCAAATTATTTCAGAGTTCATCTCATAAACCGGTTTTACAAATTGAATCAAATCAAATGCATGTCATAAAACACTTCACAAATCGATATATGTAACATTCCATAAACCATACTCAAAGTCAAGAGCTTTTTGTTAAAAGATTTTGCAAATAAAACAAAAAGCTCTTGCAAATAAAACATATATAATATTTTCAACTTCGTTCATCAATAGAATATATATCTCCATCAAACGATTCTCGCACCATTCACAAATACCAAAACGTAGTAAAAGTCTAATCCAAATATTTATACAACAAACATACTTATTCATAACTCATAATATATCAAATCTCTATCATTTTGAAGATATGAATCTACAAATTTTTAGAAGAAAAAGTACCACTTACCTAAAAAGCCTAAATTGCTCAAGCCAATGCACTTATATTTCTATCAATTAGTCTAAAACAATATCAAGACCGGTAATATGCTAGTTTAACTAATGACTCAACTAAACTATAAATAAAAACGATACTTCCTTCAAAAGCGAACTTCAGAAATTTTTTTTGATCAAACATTCATCTTTCTCCATAACGTGAATTGTCTGCTAAGCATAACTCAAAAGCGAACTTCAGAAATTTGTTTAAAATGTACTTCGGAATCAAATTTCGTCAAAACCCAAAGATCCACAATGCCTTAGACTACCATTTCCATAAAATCACAGCTCAAAAGCTCCTTATTTGAGCCTCATAGTTCAAGATCTACATAACTCAAAGTGTGTGCTCTATCTTCCACAATTATTCCGATTAGACGAATAATCAGCTTGATAAGTTCCCAGGCGTTTCGATTTGTAGTTTATTTGGCTAGTCGAGGTTTCCAGAGCGTCTCCATGTGACCAATTTTTTTGGCATTTTCTTCTTTTCCTCTTTCCCTCCTCCTCGTTTTCTGCTTCAGCTTCTTCGTCTCCTCTTCGAATGCACGAGCTCAAATAAGAAGAGAGAAAAAGAGGATTGGTCTTGGGCTTGGCTTATAAGAGACATGGGTTGGCTGGGCTTTTTATTGGGCCTGTTATTACAATCAGTGTTCACCGAACTCCATGAGAGACCTAGGAACTAACTGCAACATGTACTCTCTCCCTCCCTCTCCTTTATGACAAGATTGGTTTGACCAAGATCATTTGATTTACAGGTGGCCAACGCAAGAGAATGTTCGAGCTCCTGCTCTGAAGTTAACAGTTTCCTTTATAACTTTAACAAGGATTTTCATTGATCAGTACATAAATCTCTTGAGACATGGGGAAACTGGAAGTGGGAATTTAATTTTCGTACCTATTGTCATAAAAATATATATCGAAAGGTATAGAAAAATAGCCATATATACCCTCATATATATCTAGCATCACATAAACTCCAATTCCTTTACAAATAGAGATTTATTCGTAACTAACATTTCCTTCACAATGAAACAACAAATAGATGAGAGAATAGCACGTTGCTGCAAACGTATCATAGCAACTTTACATAACCAGTTGACATGGTTTGTTACTAAGTGCATTGTTAGAAAATTTTGCCGAAAACAAGAAGAATAAAACATTCACGACAAGAGTCTCAGAAAAATTGACTTTTACCTCGACGGTTGACACATTGGCTTTATTTTTTTCTTCCTCTGGAAAAACTTTGGATCGATCTATATGTGTTCATACTGTCTGTAAATGTTATTTTTTATTCACAATAAGCTGTTCCGTTTAATGACAATATAATTTGATGGAATTTACTGAATTAAATTACCAAGTAGGAGAAGTCCTGCAATATCTATTAGAATATTGAATTTTTGTATGTGACTTTTACTCTCCTATAGCAACCTTTCGGATGGCAAACCTTAAACCGCATGGCTGTTCTAACGATCCCAAGTTGTTGTCAATTTTTTAATTCATGAGACGATCGTTAGCTGCTAGATTCATTTGGTCCAACTATCGGATCGGTGGTCATAGCTTAGATCACGCCCTCGACTCGCCAGAGAGAGGCGGTGACATTCACTGGTAAGGCCTAGGTCTGGCGGGTATCGGCGTTGGCCAGAGTGAACATGGGAGAAAGATTCCAACATTCCTTAAAACCAGGAATAATCATGAAATATATTACAAACACTGCCTCTTTCCCTCCCAGAGGAAATTTTTTTATGTGGGGAATACAAAGACAGATAATACAAGTGAAGAGAAAGGAGACGCATATAGCTTAGATTGATGTATTTATGTCGTAGCATAAGCGGAAACCGAAGTAAGCTTCAGATGCTGCTAGTGCTACTACAGGTTTCCAGGCTTGTTCGAGTATATGTAACAAGGCTTTCCGCTACCCGTTTTGCTCTTAAAGTGTGTGAAACCGGGACAGCCCTGACCCTTTGCCTTCTCCCAGCATATCTGTGCCATCTCATAGAACTGGTCCTTTTTCTCGGGAGGATACTGCTGTACATACTCCTCGATCGGAATCCACTGCGCAATTGAAAGACTACTCATATGGCGTACTCAAAACCTTAAAAAACACACTGAAGTGAAACTGTGAACAGGGGAAATTGTTCGATAAACTCATTCTATGGACGGACAGAACTGATCAGCTTGCCGGAACACTATATTTGAGGTTACGAGCCGTTGAGAAGTATATTGTGCTTGACCTTTTGGATCTTAGGTAGAAAGGATTCTTCAGGTCGGTGAATTACCTCAGTAGCCTCGATTTCTTGCTCGTTTCTTGAACAGACATTCAGTGAAGTGGCTAGTCGCTCATGTGCTTAAAATCGTACAAAATCGTATATCTAATTTTACTAGATTCATTGTTCAGCAAAAAATGAGCAAGAATGCAAGATTGAAGCACGCAGTCCAGTATAGTACAAGACGGCCCAAGCAAAGATTAATCAGTAAAGTCTTCGTACTTCCACCAAAATCAAGAAGATTTGCAAGTGCGAATGTACCTCGGCTGCCTCGATCTCTACTTCCTGTTTCTTGATTAAAGTTGATTTAGGCCGAAGCACGCACAGGAAGAGCAAATCTGATTTTGTGAAGAATGCTCGGTGGCTTTCCCTGTGATCGAACATAAGAGAGCGTTTTAGAGAAGTGAAAGCGAATTCAAAGATCAGAAGGCTAAACATAGAAGAAGACTCTAAAACAAAGACCAAAGCATATTAATGCACCACAATCTGAAATAGAGGATTTCTTTTACCTGAAACAGAGGACCTCAACAAATTCAGTGTCTACCTGTAGAACATATAAGAATAATGCTTTAGTTGGAGTTCTCAAGTGAATGCCTTAGAGAATTAACTTTTCTACACAACATAAAACTCGTCACTTACTCCTGTCTCTTCCTTTACTTCTCTCACAGCTGCACACCATATATCCTCGCCCTACAGGTATAGAGTCACGGTCAAACCACCGCAACATGTATTGATAGTTCTGATGTAGTACTTTATTTCTTAAACATACCTCGTTAACAACTCCAGTGGGGAGCTTCCAAACACGCTTTCCACCCTTCTCTTGGACTCAAGCACCTGGAAAGGAGGGGAAGGTTTTAAATTCTTTGAAGTATCGAGTGTCTGGTTGTAATAGAATCATGTTGAAAACCAGATAAAGCAGAACGAAAGGATGCCCCTAAGAATAGTATGTATAAAACGTTACTGCATTTTATCTCTTCACAAGGGCTGTTATCCACGGATTGAATCAATTAAGAGAGGAAAACTGATAGAAAAATATTAGCTTGTTGCTAAAGCTGAGAAGATTTATTGCACCCCAAAGGCTAATGGGAGTGAAGTCACATTACTAAATGGCTTGTCATATAGACAACCTAGTCAAACCAAAACTCACTGGCACCAAAGACTGGTTCTGTTAGCATAAAGGAACAAATATCCAACATCTCTGCTTATACACAATGGTAACATATGCACACACGAATCCAATGAACATTGAATGCAGAGGATTATTTCCCATGCGTAATTATTGTGATCCTATATATCCTTAATGCCTATCAGGCAGGCTGATATTTTTTAGAAAAACCATGTGATGTTTGGAAGGTGGCAAAATAATAAAGGTTACTAATTTTTTTGAATGTGTAGAACAAAGGCATGAGCCATTTGCAAATAGGATTAACAGCAGGACATCTAAAGCATGGAAAGGGAGTGGCTTTATGGAAAGGGAACAAGCTATTGTACAGAAAGCTGTGTCTAAATCCTAAAGGACCTTTTGTCGAAGGAGAACAAGCTGTAAAACATGGATTCACTAAATGCTTGGATGGACCTATGGAAGGTGAAGGTTTTATAGAACATGAGGAAGTCAATTTGCCTGGAAGAAACGGAAGGTAAACAGGCAATATAACGCAAATTAGCAAAAAGTATGAAAGGACATTTTGCAGAAGTAGCATATACTACAACTTCACGAGCCAATCCTGGTGGGAAGACCCAATTCTTTAAAGTTGGTGTTTTGCAGTGGCTCTCAAGTGTTGGAATCCGCCAAAAGCATCATGGTCATTACCTTTCCATCATCATTCATGACAAAAGCACCCATGCCAATCCTGTGGGAGGCATTAATAGGAATGGTACTTTTCTCAGGAGCAAGCCAATGCTTCAGCATCAAGTAATTTTCTTCAGCATGGTGGTACTTAAATCCTTCCTGTGAAAAAAATTAGAAGGCATGAATCATATGTTATCACCACTTAATTCACTTGTTTTTTTGCCAAGTTAACATATAAGAATGTACTTTGTGTTCTCTCATTAGCCAAAATAATTTCGTTCATGCCTGGCGACATAAAAAGTCATGTACCTTCACTGCAGATTCAACAAGGTTGACATGTTCAATGGGCAAATTGATCCAGATGCCCTTCTTCCCCTGCAATTCAGGAGGACACAACAAAAGAAGCAAGAGAAGTTTGAAATCATGAATTTATTCAGAGCCAAAACAGTAAATGCGACTAAACACCCTGCAGAAAATCTGGCCTGGTTTATGCTATCTCAGGTGTGGCAAAATTAAAAGGAAAGTTTAAAATTATTGCAGGTTTTGGGGTGTGAAAAACAAGGAAGTCAACTGTGTCGATCCAGCATCCGATTTATTTGCTTGTTCTTGCTCATTAGTGTGTTCGGTAGCTTGTTTTTTTGCAACAAATAGTTATTAATATTATTCCGCACCTGTTTCTTCCATTCATCAATTGAAGTTCTGAGGCGGCTAGTGAATGTCTTAGCGTCCATGGTCTCCTTGATTTCCACCGTTAGTCCTTCAAACCTGTCTGGTTTTCCACTGAAGACATGAACCCAACCACCGCTACCGTCGGTCTTCTTTTGGCTTGCATCCGATGGTGAACTGGCCGACATGAATGAGATGTAGGATATGCAGCACTCTTAGGGTTTAGAAGAAAAGCGGAGTCCATAGAAAAGCATTTCATCAACTGAATTAATAGCACGAGGACTGAACATCGCTTAACAGTATGCACCTGAATCAGGTAGCCCTAGCACAAGAAGTTGATGAGAAAGAACGACGACGACTTCATTTTAGTTTATCAAAGTCAATTCCCTTTACGATTTCTTTCTTTCTTTATGTACATTCAGTCATGAACAGGGAAAGTTCATGACCATATATTTGGGCTAAATACACTATGAGGGTCAAAATATGTGTAAGCGCCCACTTTATTGCCAAAAATTTATTTTAGATCAATTAACTTAAGTGCTAAAAATTTTGAAAAACAATCTTTTCAATACCAACTTCGATCTGATTGGCCGAAAATCTAATGTGACACTTTTCTTATTAATTTTTGAAGTCGAAATGGCTCACTGGATAGTATAGTCAGCATGTAAACAATAAAACAGCGCCATTTGGCATCTCTCCCCAAATAAGAATCCTAAATCCTCAAACTGAAAGAGTATCGGAAGCTGAAAATCCTAATCGGCCAATTTGAGTACCTACTTCAATTTTCCCCTCAAAATTATCAACTCAATCTTGCAAATGGAGGGCAAAAGCTTCAATAGCAACTCACATTCGTTTCAACAAAGAGAATTAGATAGTGAGTGTTACTGTTATTATGGGTTACCTAATTTGCCTGTCGAAACCCTAAATTTCCCACCCAATTGACTGACAGAGAGAACATGACAAACTTAAGTGAGTGAGAGTTAGGGATATGGCTAGCAAACGATGGTGTAACTATGACGGCAGCCGAGTGACAACGGCTGAGCAATGGTGGGCGAGCGACGTTGGGTGATCGAGCGAGCTCGGATGGGTGACGGGCGAGTAGCGTACTTTTTATGTAGGAAGAACCAATCGATGCCCTAATTTCAGTCCTCCTCTAGCGACATCATTTTGGCTAGAGGAGCTATGCGGCATCGTTTTTGACAGATAATCCACATAGAATGGCAAAACAATGTCATTTCTTAAGGAGGATGGAAAACGACGTCGTTTATGCCATTTCACGTGGATTGTGTTTTAAAATTTTTGCCATGTCAACTTATTTTTTATTAGTATAACAGTCATGTAATTAATCTGGTTGGAATCTCTCGCTAGAGGCACCAAAGTAATTGTTTTTTCTTTGATTTGATACTTAAGTGAGCCGCCATAAACTTTTGACACCTGATGGGTTTTTTTATATGTGATGATGGGCCTAAGAAGGCCCGTCCGCCCATGTTGAGCCTAAAAGCCCAGCCCGTAAGATAATGGCCCATAAATGAATGGTTGAGATATGAAAAGGTACCTTGAGGGGTTATGTCTTTTGGATGAACGTTTTACGTTGAAGAGATATGTCTTTTGGAAAAGACTTTTTAAGAGAGAAAAGAAAAAAGGGAGATTGTATCTTTTGGTGTACGTACATTCTGAAGACTCTCTCTCTCCCCTTAACGTAAGAAGAGTACGTTCTCCAAAATAAGAGTTTTCTCCCCTTCAAAGCAACAGTAAGGTACTCGGTAGAACATGATTGTGATTCTTCCTCGAACTTCAACATTGGTGTTTAATCTGTGAAAAGCAAGGTACATTCGATTCTGTAATGTACCTTTGATCGGTGATACATGTGTTTTCCTGGGCATGCTTTCGCGTTCGTTGTTTTAGGATTCGATTGACTGTCAAATTGGTTTTTAGGGAATCCGTTTTTCCCAACATTGGTATCAGAGCCATAATTCATATTTCTCGATTCCCTTTTTTTTTATGTTATTGAATTTATTTTTTGGTCGAATTTCAAGAAAAGCCGCCACCGATTGATCGGGGACGAAAAATCCTTTACCGTACTATTCCCCCTAGTCTTTTTGATTTTCTGTAAGTTGAAGTTCATTTCTAATAGCGTAGGGTCGAAGCTCTCGTCGATATGAGAAAATCGAGTGGCGGATCGCCACCGGAGGCCATCGGACGCACCGCCACGCGAGGCCGGAAGAAACCGGTGTCGTCGGCGCGTGCAACGCATGGGCCGATTCGGTCTCCCCCAGGCGCCTGCGACGCACGCGTCGATTCGGTCCCCAGGCGCGTGCAACGCACGCGCACGGTTGCTGGGGCATGCGCGGCACACGCCAGCTAATGTCATCGTGATGTCAGCCCACGCACCCGCATGGCACGTGTCGAGTTGGTCGATTCGACCCAACCCGACCTGGTTGACTCCAACCCGTTGACCTGTTGACCTCGACTCGTGACCGTTGACCGTTGACCAAAAAAAAAAGGAGAATGTGTTTCTTTTTTTCTTTTTTTTTTCCAATTAAGTCAATGTGGATTATATATAATCCCTTATTTGTTTTGCATTTGTTGCAGGAACAATGCCTCCTCGTAAGGCGCGCACACATATTTGCGCAATTACAGATGAACAAAAAGAAAGGATTTTTAGGTTGATAGCTGAGTTGACTGATTATCGATGGAAGAGTGGCAACTTAATTGATCATGTTCTCGAAGTCAACGGGAAAATACAAGAGGTCATATGGAATGGTCGTCCCATACCACAATCTAAGATGATGCGATTCTTCATGAACACTCTTCCACCGATATGGCAAGGAATGTTGAATCGCCTATGGGAGGTCAACAGAGCTACTATATATAGGAGGCTTGTAATGGCTTTTATAGATGAACATTATCTGATTGAAGCCACAAAGACTGCGACCCATGGAATGACTTCAATCTGACGGGGGATGAATGTGCGAAGGAAAAATCCTAAGTAATACCCGTTTTACCGTGGCTGCTTAGAATGTCTAAGGAATTTAAAGAAGAAAAGATCAAGAAGTTGAACAAAAATGAATCTTTCCATATGTTGTCTTGGTTTTAGATGTTTTGACTGGTCTTTATTTAGTATGCTTTATGGACATCTTATGTAAATGTTTTCTACCTAGTTGTTGTTGGTGTAGCAACTAATATGTTAGTTACATTATGTGAAAGCATTATTATAATATCATTATTGGATGTCAAATATTATTTGATTTTGTTACCTGTTGTGGGTAGTTCATAGAAATTTTTGTAATTTCAAAGAATTTATTTTGCATAAAATATTATATTAATAATAATTCCAAGTTAGGATTTTTGGATGATGATTGTAAACATAGTGACATTTTGATTCTTAAATCTTACTTGAAATTATTCATTAATATGATGGGTTTGTGCAAAATGGATGCATAATGATAGGCATTAATAATTCGTGCATATGTGTTTGATATGTTCAGATCAATGGCTTCAGCCATAAAGAGCATAGTCGCTGAGCTGAACAAAGGTGAGAAGCTTAACGGCGATAACTATGAAATATGGCACATGAAAATCCAATATGTGCTGGAAGAGCAAGAGGCACTAGAAGCTCTTAACCTGACCATGGAAGAACTTGAAGATGGAAACACTGCGCAACATAAGAGAGATAAGGATGCATTTGCTGCATGGAAGAGGAAGAACTCTCTTGCTTGCATTACGTTGTTGAGTAGCATGGAAAATGATGTCATGCGAGAGTTCAGGCGTTTTGAGAACGCCAAGGAAATGTGGGAAACGTTGGCAGCAAGATTTGGTTATACTTCGGTGACCAAACTGAGGCAGCTCACTATTTGGTTTGACTCTTACAAGAAGCCTCATGGTCAGACGATGAAGCAACACCTAAGAAAGATGTCAAACATGATTAATGAGCTGAAAGATGCTAGCCATGTCCTGACTGATGAGCAGCAGGTGCAAGCAGTGATTCGTTCCTTGCCTCAGAGTTGGAAGCATATGAAGGTGCACCTGACCCATAATGAGAATATCAAAACCTTTGAGGATGCAGTGTGTCATCTTGAGCTGGAAGAGAACCACCTCTTGGCGGCTAAGCCGGAAACTAAAATTTATCATGCTGGTTCCTAGCTCACATGGAGTTTCGAGCTCCAAGCGCAAACGTCCTAACCGGTTCAATAAAAGGAAAGGCAATGGAGCAAGTTCTTCAGGGAAGAAATCAAATGTTGACCAACATGAAAAAGGAAAGCGTCCTCGAATGAAGAAGCTCACAAGGGTGAAGTGTTACAATTGTGACAAGAAGGGTCACTATGCTCGCGATTGTCGCAAGCCAAAGAAGGTATACACTCCTTGTACTTTTGAGAACTTTGCTTATGTATCAAGTTCTGTATTCTTAACTGAGTCTAATCCTTTGTGGACTGTAGATTCGGGAGCAACAGACCATGTAGCGAAGGATAGAGAATCCTTCATGGAATTCCGACGAGTACCAACTGGAATTAAGTGGATCTATGTAGGAAATAACTCTAGAGCAGAAGTAAAAGGGATTGGCACCTGGCAACTGAACATGCGTGGTGGACGCACTTTGTTCCTACATGATGTATTGTATACTCCAGAGATTCATCGGAATTTAATGTCTATTTTAGTGTTGGTTAAACTTGGTTTTAATATGAACTTCCATAATAGTGGTGTGGATTTGTATTTGGATACAAATTACTATGGTTGTGGTTATTTCTAGATGGTTTCATTGTATTAAATGTTGACTATGGTAATGTCAATGTTTGTTATTCCCTTTTCACGTCTCCTAATTTATATGATAATGATGTGAATGTGTGGCATGCTAGACTTGGTTATATTAGCCAACAACGTATGAATAGACTAGCCAAAGAAGGCTTGTTGGGCAACATTGAAAAAGTCGATTTGCCCATATGTGAGCATTGCCTAATAGAAAAAAAGACAAGGAAACCATTTGGAAAAGGTAAAAAAGCTAAATTTCATTTGCATTTAATTCATTCTGACGTCTGTGGTCCGATGAATGTGAGAGGAAGACATGGGGCTGTTTATTTCATCACATTTATAGATGATTATACTCTATTCGGATATGTCTATTTGATTTCTCATAAATCTGAAGCATTGAGTTGTTTCAAAAGGTTTATGAACTTGATAGAAAATCAATTAAGATCCGATCGAGGTCGAGAATATTTATTTGATGAGTTCAGAAAATTATGTGATGAAAAATGAATAGAAAGACAGTTGTCTATTCTATATACTCCTCAACAAAATAGTGTTGCAGAGAGAAGGAATAGAACCCTACTAGAAATGGTTAGGTCCATGATGGCGCATGCTAATTTACCTATCACTTTTTGGAGTGATGCGTTATTAACTGCTGCTTATATACTTAACTGGGTGCCTTCCAAATCAGTTACTTTCACTCCATATGAGTTATGGACAAGTAGAAAACCGGACTTAAGTTTTTTTAAACCATGGGGTTGTGCTGCCTATACTCATGAGCTCTCTCATAAGTTTGGGAAATTGGATCCTAGAGGAAAGAAGAGTATTTTCATAAGATACTTTAAACACTTGAAAGGGTATGTGTTTATAGGTGAGTAGGAAAGTGGAAGTATAACTGAATTTGAATCACGGAATGTCACATTCTTAAAGAATGAATTTCCTAAGAATGGCGAAATAAGTGAGGATTACTCTCTATTTGAAACCTTAGATCAAGATAATGAACTTAGTGGAGTTCGTCCAAGTGGAAGTAACACGAGAAGTGATGAATTTATTTCAACTCACTCTCAATTACAACCACATGATGAGATCATATTGTCATTATCTAATCCGAATGGGAGCATGATGGGGAATGATGTGCAAAGTGTACAATTTCCCGTACGTTAAACAAATCACAAAAGTATTCCCCGTCGACGTTTTAACATTGAAGGGGAAACTTTTATGGTTACTTCACAAGATAAAGATAAGCCAAGAAATGTACATGAGGCTCTAAATTGGCCTAGTAAGGAAAAATGGATGCATGCAATGGAAGAAGAAATAGAGTCAATGAAGTCAAACCAAATTTGGGAACCGGTTGATCTTCCGAAATGGCGCAAAGCCATTGGGAACAAGTGGGTTATCAAAATAAAGCGTAAAGTTGATGGCTCAATAGAAAACACAAAGCTCGTCTTGTGGCGAAGAGTATAATCAATAGGAAAGAATTGATTATGAAGAAACATTTTTTCCTGTAGTGAGATTTACCTCGATTCGCATTATTCTGGCAATAGTGGCAAGTATGGATCTTGAGTTACATCAAATGGATGTAAAAACTTATTTTCTCAATGGAGAATTAGATGAAAAAATATATATGAAACAACCTGCTGGTTTCATTATAGAATGCCAAGAAGAAAAGGTATGTCGACTTTTGAGATCGATATATGGCCTTAAGCAATCGTCGAGACAATGGTATATATGTTTTTATAATGCCATAATGGCATATGATTTTACAATGATAGATGATGACCATTGTGTATATATCAAAAGATCTAAAGATCAATTTGTGATCATATCATTATATGTTGATGATATACTAATTGCCGGAAGCAATATGGAGTTTGTTAATACTGTCAAACGTTGGTTATCTTCCAACTTTGAGATGAAAGATATGGGTGAGGTTGCATACATTCTTGGAGTTAAGATTTCAATAGATCGTTCGAAGAGGTCATTATCTCTTTCGCAAGAAACATACATAAATAAGGTTCTTGAACGATTTCGTATGCAAGACTGTAAACCCATAGATATTCCTATTGCAAAAGGTGAAAGATTAAGCCATAGACTGTGTCCAAGGACTCCATAAGAGAATGAACAAATGAAACATATTCCTTATGCTAGTGCTGTGGGAAGCTTAATGTACGACATGATGTGTACAAGACCTGACATATGTTTTGCAGCTAGAATTGTGAGTAGATACAAATCCAATCTAGGTCAAGCACATTGGAAGGCCGTTAAAAGAATACTGAGGTATCCGAAGGGAACTGCTGATTACAAACTGAATTACCAAGGAAAGGGTCTGCGACTTGAAGGCTATTCAGATGCTGATTAGGGAGGAAATTTAGATAAAAAGAAATCTACCTCTGGTTTTGCTTTTTTTACTGAGCAATGGCGCCAAATCTTGGAGCAGTAAGAAACAAATGTGTATAGCCCTATTCACGATGGAAGCTGAGTTCGTGGCATTATCAGCAACAGTACAAGAAGGAGTTTGGCTTAAGAGATTTTTGGATCATTTAGGTGTTATTGGGAATGATGCAAATCCATTATTGGTTAACTATGATAGCCAAGTAGCTATAGCGTACACCAAAGATCCAAAATATCATGGCAAGACCAAACATATAGATACCAAGTATAATTATGTCAAAGATATGGTTGCACGAAAGGATGTGAACTTACAGTATACGCATAGAATGGTAGCAGATCCTATGACAAAGCCAATATCTAGATATGTGTTTTGTGGTCATGTAAAATCTCTAGGACCGCATAGAGGCTGATGTACTGAAAAATTGTAATTTCCCTGAAGTGTTCACATTTAATGAATTTGTGTTTTTCATTATTAATGCTTATGAATCTTTGTTTGACATTTATGTATCTTAGTGCTAAGTGCATTATATACAGTTGAGAAAGTATGTCGGACAGATAAAAGATTAGCCCACTCACACGGATAATCGCCTCTATTTACTATGTGATAAATAGAAATGATACGGTTTTTAAGGTTATTATCTAGGTGATAATCGAGAGCTCAAGCTTAAAATACATATGTCACCTTAACTGAGTGTTAAGATGAGAACACAATATTTACTATGTCCGAAAGTAAAATATACGAAAGTAAAATAACCCATATATTTTACTTTATCTGTCTATGATGCCAGATGTGAGTTCTGATGAATTCTATGAATGAGTAGATACGTGAACTCAAGTTAGACATTAGGTATATCTGAACTATCATATGTACGGTATTAAAAGTGTAGACATACGCTCCATGGGAAATGAGTTATTACCGTAATTTCGTACTACGTATACATGAAACGACCAATAAGAGTGGCAAAAGTTTGATCTCAACTTTTATGCTGTATGAGACTCTTGAGGAAAAGAGTTCCTCAATTTAGTGCCATTATAACTCTTACTTATTCTCAATATTTATATTCAATGTTTGCTATCTTAGGATGTTGCCAATGATCATGAATTGATTCGATCTAATGGGGCATTTCTAGAAAAGCAAGTTGAACTGAAATTGAGAGTTTGAATGAAATATGAAGATCGAATTTGGAGAATCACATTCTATTTTTGTATTCACTGGTCAATCAATTATGATTGTTTTATGGGATAATCATAATTGTGAATACAATATATATTTATTTAAAAAGAGATCAAGAGAGATACAAATGTGATTGATCGATCTAGAATACTGCATACTAAATCTACTCAAAGTGTGATGCCCATTATGAGCTGCTATATATTCCTAACAAACGAGCTCTCAAAGTATGCTGGTCGCACGGATTATTCACAGGTATGAATGTTGCGGAGAGGTAAAGAGGATCATGTTCGGCCCACCATGTGCGAGTGGGAGATAATGGGTTTTTTATATGTGATGATGGGCCTAAGAAGGCCCGTCCGCCCATGTTGGGCCTAAAAGCCGGCCCGCAAGATAAGGGCCCATGAATGAAGGGTTGAGATATGAAAGGGTACCTTGAGGGGTTATGTATTTTGGAGGAACATTTTACGTTGAAGAGAAGACGTTTTAAGAGAGAAAAGAAAAAAATGGAGAACATATCTTTTGATGTACGTACGTTCTGAAGACTCTCTCTCTCCCCCTAACATAAGAAAAGTACGTTCTCCAAAATAAGAGTTTTCTCCCTTCAAAGCAACAATACGCTTCTCGGTAGAACATGATCGTGATTCTTCCTCGAACTTCAACATTGGTGTTTAATCTGTGAAAAGCAAGGTACGTTCAATTCTGTAATTTACCTTTGATCGGTGATACATGTGTTTTCTTGGGCATGCTTCCGCGTTCGTTGTTTTAGGGTTCGATTGAGTGTCGAATCGGTTTTTAGGGAATCCATTTTTCCCAACAACACCAAAGTAAGTACAGTACACAAGTTTTAGCACTTTTTGTGTATTTACCCCGTGGATGTTTTTCTAGGGGAGTATGATAAGTTTGTGCTGTGACAGAGAGAAACATTCAATAAAGACTATAAGAGCAACAATAAGAGACGCGTGTTTGTGAAACAAGTATGTCATCCAATATGGACCTATGAAGCTTCAGAAAATGGTCCTTCCTGGAAGGCAACCATGAAAAATAATGAGCAGCCAAGTACAACCCAAGTCAATGGAAATCCAGGCAAAATATTTATTAAGTACCTTTCAAGCAGGTTTAACAAGATTTTCGCGTTTGAATCGGCATTTTGATCTGGAGGGTTGACTTTCCCTTAAATTAAATGTTGCAGGGCAACGGAAAATAATGGAAAGGGCAAAGAAACTTTAGGACAGGACCCACTTTACGTCGTTTTGGTGACAGAAACTATAATGGAGATTATATTTTCTTAGTTTGGTGGTAGAAGAAGGGAGAAAGGGCTGATTGATCATGCGGTAAGGAGGTGCTTGTATTCTTCAACTTCATCTGGAATCAGCAGGAGATCATCCATTGGAAAATAATTGAAGAGAGATATGCAAGAACAGCATCAATTCCTGCCGAAACTTGGCAATTTTATTTAGAAATTTTCTCAGAATCCCATTCGATGAGCAACCTCATTCCGTGATTCAATTTTGTCCCAAACATGAGACGTGGACTCTAAGGCAGGGTGTGCCTGCAAGAGAGGGTCTTCTCCATCATTTCTCGCATCTTATCGATGATAAGGATTTCTCAAACATCAAAGTAGTTATTAGAACATTAAAGTCCGATTCAACCCAACCATTAGCCACGGGGCTATCCTTTCTTGCTATGTTCAAGTTCAAAATCAACATTTTGGGGGTGAAATCAAGTTCGAATGACATAACATTGAATCACCAAACAGAAAGAACAATTATCTTTTTTACTAAGAGACCTTGCTGGCGTCATTGGGTCTGTTTCACTCAATGATTGGATTTCTTATGGTCATGTTGAACATGTAACTGATCTTCATAAGTATCAAACTCCAGCTTAATCTTGATAACAATTGACAACCATCGTTTCAATAGAATATGAACTTTTCAATAAAGAACTGGTTTATTCTGTTTAACGCATTGGTAACGATTGCTGAGAAGAACAAAATAATTAGCACGTTACATCCGAAAATGATCTTGCGGCACTTTCATTTGCTGAGAGAAGAAAATCATTGGAAGGAGACAAATATTGCAGATTTCTCATTAAAAGAGCATGGATTGCTCATAGTGTAAATTAACATTGCCAGAAATGAGTTAGAATTTGATCGGTCACAAAGGAAGCGTAGTGTCGTCACACTTGTTTTTTGGGTCTTTCTGCTTTTGAATGAAGTTTGACGCAGACGCACCGTCGGGCCTCACTCATGACAGAGCTAATTTTCATGCACTTATTAGTAGTTTGCATGCACTTAAGCCAGACAGAGACAGAGCCAGGCCTCATCACACTTGTTTTAGCACTTTAAACTCCAAAGTATGAATGTCGGTTCTGATGTTCGCACACACACATTGCACTTCGCCTCTCGATCCAACTTAATTTATCCATGAAAAGTGATAAGGTATCAAGTTGCGAGAAAGAAAATACAATGAGGATGGGATTTGGCAATAACCGGAACAATTAACAAAAGCAAGACACGGTCATCTGGTGCAAAAAGTGTGTGTGTGTGTGGGGGGGGGGGGGGGGGGGGTGGGGGGCTAGGGGGAAACAAAACAAAGAAAATGGCTGGTGTACTGTCGCCTAGTTTTTCTTTTCTTATTTGTCATTGTTGTTCCACACATATTTAAACAGATGGTGTGCGTGCTTGTATTATGTAGTCATTCGCATTTTGCTGTGTGTTCGTGGGTGGCCATATAGCGTACTCAGAGTGACGAAAGACATGAGTCCCTTTCTCAAGTATTACAACAGGTAGTTGCCTCTGAGGAAGGTCTTATCCATTTCCATCACTCCTTGCAGCTTATTCTTCAATGGAGCGTGGTCAATGTATAGTAATTTTAAAAGAAACTAACCTGTAAGATTATTTTGCTCACTGATGCGCTTCCTAAACACCACACCAGATAAAAAAAGGGAAGTGCCAATTCTAAGCATGGCTATACGATAAAAGTGAAGTAGTTGTTCATACATTAGAGTGATAAATCACAACTATAATGAATTAAAACTTCCAGGGACATTTTCATATATACACGGCCACATAAAATATCGTTTACACAGGTTGCGTTTAAACCTTTAGAAATCACGATAATAGAAATGATTCTGCATCTAGAAACCATCAATTGAAACTAGACTATGTAAACAGAATTTGACATATGCTATTACAAAACGACACAAAATGAAGCTGTTTTTTTCAATTTAATCAGTGCATCCATAACACAAGAAGCAAAAATTCTTGCCCTAGTCCCAAGTCCACTGGACTGAGTCCATCCTAACCTTTGATTTTGTGGGACCTACATGTGGGCTCACGTGGGGTTCACAAAATCAGGGGTTGGGATCAACACGGTCCAGTGGGCCTGGGTCTAAGGAAGGAATTCCGCATCACAACCCAGGCAGTAATTACATCGAACTTGCAAAGTTCTCCACAATTTCAGGGTTATTGCAGTAGATGTAAGTCCTTTTGCCTCTCCCAGTAGTTGTTTCCCAAGCACTGAAACCAGGGTAGCCATGATCAGCCTTCGCCAAGCATATCTTCGCCATGAAATTTTTTTGCTTGTTGTTAACAACGAAATGTTGTGCTGCGTACTCCTCAATTGGCATCCACTATAATCAAAATAATATACATCCAGTTCAGTTCATAGATTTGGCCAAAGAAAGAACTAATGAATGATCATCTTTTAACACCGCTACCACATGGCTACATCCTAACAGATATCCAGTGAGGTCACTCATCGTTGATGTGCTTGAGAAATTATTACATAAAATTTTACTAGATTCATTGTTTAGCACAACTGAGCAAGAATGCAAGATTAAAGCGCACAGCCCAGTGTTGTACAAGGCAGCCCGAGCAAAGATTCAATTAGTAAAAACTCCTCAAACTTCCACCAAAATCAAGAAGATATGCAAGTTTGCTATTTACCTGGGCTGCCTCGATCTCTACATTCTGTTTATTGATAGCAGATGATTCTGGCCGAAGCACGCAAAGGAAGAACAAATCCGACTTTGTGAAGAATGATTTGTGGCTTTGTCTGTGATTGAAGATAAGAGATAGAATGTGAGAAAGCGAAAGCAAATTTGAACATCAGAAGGCTAAACACAGATATCTAAATTAAGACCAAAACATATTAGTGTACCACAATCTAAAATAGAGGATTTTCTTTACCTGAAACAGAGGACTTCGACAAATTTAGTGTCTACCTGTAGAACGCCAAAAAAAGAGGCTTTAGTTGGAAGTCTCAAGTGAAATGCATCAGATACTTAACTTTTCTACACGACATAAAACTCTTCACTTACTCCGGTCTCTTCCTTTACTTCCCTGACAACCGCATGACATATATCCTCACCCTACGGGGATAGTCACAGTCAAACCATTGCATTACATATTGGCACTTCTTATGTAGCACTTGATATCTTAAACATACTCACCTCATTCACAACTCCTGTGGGGAGTTTCCATTCACCCGTACCTTGGAACCTTCCACTACATTCTTGGACTACAAGAATCTAGAAAGAAGGGAAAGGTTTTAAATTCTTTAGAGTGGTTGCAAAAGAATCACGCTGAAAACAAGATAAAGCAGTGCAAAAGCATGCGCCAAACAAAAGTTGGTATAAAACTTCACTGCATTGTATCTCTTCACAAAGTAAGGCCATTATTTACAGGCTGAATCCCGAGGAAAACTAATAGAAGATTATGTGATTGTTGCTAAGATGAGAAGATTTATCGCACTCCAAATGGTAATATGGCCTGAAGTCACATTATGAAATGGCTTGTCATAGATATAACCTAGTCAGACCAAAAGATTATAGCGAGGCATTGGCACCAAAGACTGGTTCTGTTATGAAAAAGAAAACAAATCCCATATCTCTGCTTATTCACAATGGCAACATACACGCATACAAATCAAATAAACATTGAATGCACAGGTTTTCTTCCCAGGCAAAATTACTGTGATCCTACCCATCTGTCTAAAGGATTCAATGCCTATCGAGCAGCCCGATTTCACACACCGCAATTTCTAGTCTTACACACTACCGCGGAGAGAAGTGTCCAGTGCTTTAGTCCAACCATGAACTTCTAAGAACTAAGTGAGCAAATCAAATGTTACATTTCTATCTCTTTGCATCTTCCTATAAGAGTCTTAAAAGGGCAAATGCAAGAAATGGGACAATGGCAAGGCAGAAAGTTACCTCTCTTTTATCATTCAAGACGAAAGCACCAACGCCCACCCTATGTGAAGCATTCATAGGAATAGTATCGGGGGTATCAGAGGTCTCAGGAAGCCAGCGGACAAGCATCAAGTAAGTTGGTTCAGCATGATGATACCTAAAATCTTCCTGCCAAATTACTAGACAATATTTCAATGAACCCTGTATTTCATACCTAAACCTATCAAACTTCCTGCTAGAAAGCGATTTAACAAGAGGGGCCAATACTAAATCTCGGCCACGAAAAAACACATATATGTACCTTCACTATAAGGTCAACAAGATGCGAATATTCAATGGGCAATTTGATCCACACTCCCTTCTTCCCCTGCAACCAAAATATACCCAATTAGAAGAAATACAGAAGAACAGATTGATATTGTTACAAATCGAAAAAAACAAACTGACAAGACCCATGAAATACAAGTGCGGTACCTGTTCTTTCCAGCTTGATATTGAAGCCTGGAGCAAAGAGGCAAAGACATCAGCTTTCATGACATTAGCATCCATATCTTCCTTGATATTAGCTTTCATGACATTAGCATCCATATCCTCCTTGATATTAGCTTTCATGACATTAGCATTAGCATCCATATACTCCTTGATATCCACCCTGACTCCTCCATATGAATCCTCACACCCATCGAGCAGTTGAAGCCAGCGGACAAACATCAAGTAATTTGGATAGTACCTAAATCCTTCCTGCCAAATTACCAGACAATATTGCAATGAACCGTCTATTTCATACCTAAACTTATCAACCTTTCTGCTAGAAAGAGATTTAACAAGAGGGGCCAATACTAAATCCTGGCCACGAAAAAACGCATATATGTACCTTCACTATGATGTCAACAAGATGTGAATAATCAATGGGCAATTTGATTAATACAGCCTTCTTCCCCTGCAACCAAAATATACCCAATAAGAAGAAATACAGAAGAACAGATTGATATTGTTACAAATCGAAAAAAACAAGACGAGACCGATGAAATACAAGTGCGGTACCCGTTGTTTCCAGCTTGATATTGAAGCCCGGAGCAAAGGGACAAAGACATCAGCGTCCATATGCTCCTTCATCTCCACAGTGACTCCTCCATATGAATCTTGAGACCCATCGAGCAGTTGAATCTGCTCGATCCCACTATCGTTATGTTCAGTCATGCCTTGCCTCAAAGCTGACGATGTACTGACGGACTTGTATCTGCACCCTAGGAGCTAAACCTGGCCAAATGAAGCGACCATTCAACCACTGATTTCTATCGGAAACAACTTGTCTAGCTCAAAAGTAAAGTAATAAACCCAAACAGAAAAAAACCCAGAACAAAACTATTAAAAAGAGGAGAGCGAAGACTTCAGTAGTCTCTCTTTACTAAGTCAACTCCCCTCCCAAACACTCTTGGGCGATGATGTTCTTGAATATTCCCGTAATTTTTCTCACTACATATTTGTCCAGGAACAGCCAAGAACCTCACCAGTCACTCAACCATTGGATACGCAAAGCTCAAGAGCATCAAGACAGCGGCACCCACGAAGAAAAATTAAAACTTACCCACGAAGAAAAATAAAAACTTTCTTAAGAAAAAGAAAGAAAGAAACAACCAAACACAAAGACCAGCTAAATTGCGAATGTCCATGGATCAAAGAAATAAAGAAACGCAGGAGGCGGGCAATTGGGTAGGCTTTGCCGTCGTCAGAGACGATGGATTAAACAATGAAAACTCGGGAGAGAGAACCAAATGCATAAATCCACGCGTACCCTCTTAAGCCCTTGGCTTGCGAGGAGTCAAAGCACTAAAAAAGAGGCCTCGGACGACCGGTCTCGGGACGGAGGCCTGGCGCGCGAGGAGGAGCGGGTCAAAAAGCTTGACGCTTTTCAGCCTCGGCACTAGCATCAAACGGATGGGAGATTAAGTTGTTCTCCAGTGAATTAGTACCGCTCCAACGGCTAAAGCGAAGTGAAAGATAAAGGCAGCAACGGTAAAACTATATAAAGGCTTCTTCTGGGTCTGCGAATTTGAAACATCTGTGGAGGAGTAATGGCGCGGTGATCTGGTTTTCGAAAGATTTGCGGCGAACGTTCCCCTCGGCTGCACACCTCCACGGACACGGAACCGATGAAGATGCGGGGATGCCACCGGGCAGTTGGAGCGATGACCCTCCGGAGTTGCAGAGATGGAGAAACGGGAAGATTCGACCTCGGGCGCTCAGAATTTACCTTGTTTCTTCCGTCGTCCTCGCTGTAGGTGGAGATCGGCGATTGGTTCTTCTCCCCGTAGTCACGGCAACGCGTCCTACATAATCAAAGTTTTTTTAAAGGAGTCGAAGGGTAAAGGAAACGAGAGAGAAGAAAGGGGGAAATTTCCTTTGTATTTCCGTATGTTCCCCAACTCAATGTACAGAGTCAACATTATAGTACAAAATATGTGTAGAGAAAAAAAGGCAACAATATAATCTACAAATCGGTCCGATATTGATTCATTCTGATAGATCTAATAATATCCGGATGATTCTTGCATATCTTCTAATATTCCTGTGTATTTTCCAACATTTTTTTTTTTTTATCATGATGTCCTTTTAGTCTTCACCATTTTCCGAAGTTTCATATATAAACGGGACAACCCGACAAATAGTCCTCCAACTTTGATCCAATAGTCTTGAACTTTTAATTCGTCCAACCTTAATATGAAATATAATCTCTAGACTTTTAATTTATTTAATATGATATATGAATTTTTAATACATGTTTAACTTAATCTCTAAAATATATCAAAATGTTCAATATTATCCTTTCATTAATTTGACTATAAATATTACATTAAATATTTTTGTATAGTTCAAGAACTCAAGCGAATATATACCAAAAGTCCAAAAGCACCATTAAAGAAATTGAAAGTTCAAGGACTACATTTAAAATTTTGAGACCGTATTGAACAAATTAAAAATTTACGAATCACATTGCACATTAAACTAAAATTCAATGATTATTTGTGTCATTTTCCCTTTATAAATTGTGCATATCTTATAGAGATTATAATTGATAATATCGTAATCTTAATCATCTTATAAAGCATGTATTATTCTTTGATATAGATATATACGTAAATTATTCTTATCTAACCAAGACAAGAATAATTTAAGGCAAATTATTATTCATTAGTGATTGCCGTAAGCTATTAAATCGATGATAAGGCAAACTATTATTGAACGTTTGAACAAGTGGATCACATTTAGTATCCAAACAAAAATTTATCTCGTCGCATCATAATCCATCTTAGCCTCCAAAGGCCCATTCAATAAAATTGTGAAATGGGTGCCACATATTTAAGCCCTAAATATGTCCACAACTGTAGTTTCGGAAGTGGAATTAAATGGTAGTTTCACTATGAATAGTTAGGGAGATTATTAGTTCCTTACCATAGGCGAACCAAACATTATTAATAAGTTTCAGCAATATAATTGATACTACTCTAATTATCACCAAATATTTTCGTTTAAATTTAATGAGGCAGCTCCTTGTAAATTTTAGTACTAAATGTTGTTATCGAACACGCCCTTAACATACCTAAACTTCTTTTTATATTGTAAGGATCCAATTAATGATATTAAGCATACTTAGTAAGAAAATCGTATAATTTCCAAAACATTGATTGCAAATGACATGAGAAAAGACAAATCATGAGTTCCCTTGTCAATAAAATCCTGTTAGCAACGATTTTATTTGATTCGAAAGTGGCAAGCTCCTATTGTTGTGGACCACACCCTATTATTGAAGGGTTACGATCTTTTCGTAATGTTTCTTCCCCTTCCTTCTTACGTCTGTTAATTTTGTAATACTGAGGACCTTCTGCGTTTCAATCGGGGATTGTGATTGACTAAAGATTCAAGTTTTATAATATAAGAGTCATTTGATTGACCGGTGAATCCTAGGAAAACGGAAAAACAAAACTTTGAGATTGGAAAATGACTAGAGAAGAGGCAATGGGAAGATCATCGAAAGTGTCCGTCGTCTTCCTCTTTTGTTCCCGGTAGCTTCCTGGAAATCTACCTCTCGAGAGTGAGGGTGCGTTTGGGAGTGGCTGAAGCCACTTTGAGCCCCTAAAGATCTTTGGGCCAATGTGGGGGTGTTGGGTAAAAAATTTTCAATCCCCATTTGGAGAGTGCCAGCCTTGTGAAGGCTGAAAGCCCAAGGCAGCTTTCAGCCTTCTCGGCATGCTGAGGAGGGCTTAAATAAAAAATCTTCTTCCCAAATTATCCTCATTGGTTTTTCATTTTTCCGGTTTTGCTCTTACTATTCATCATCATCTTCTTCTTCTCCAGCGAAGGGTAGGCAGTCGCCGGCGACCGTTGCCCAAACAACTGTCGTCGGGGGGTGGCACAACCGACGCCGGGGTGGCGCGACCGCCGCACCATCCGGGTCGTGGCGAGGTTTGGGTCGCTGCGACCCAGATCTAGGGCGACAGGGTCGCAGGACGACCTTGACGCCCCGATCCGGGTCGTGCGACCTCGCCGCCTCCGGATCCGGGTCGCAAGAAGATCACGCGACCTCGCCGCCCGCATCCGAGGGCGGCAAAGTCACACAACCGGAGCGGCAAGGTTGCATGACCTAGACGAGGTCGCGGGCGACCCCGCCATGACCTAGATCCGGGGTGGCGAGGTCCTCCCGCGACCTCGCCGCCCTTGATCTAGGTCGGCGGCGTCGTGCGACCTCACCGCCCAGATCCGGAGGCGGCGGGGTCGCCAACAGTTGCCCGACCCTTGGCAGCCTTTGCCGGTGGTCTTCGGGGGTCGCTCGACCCTGGGCAGCCCTCAACAGTCATCTCCGGAGCTGCCTGAGTCAGATGTCGGCCACTGGCGATCAGCTGGCAACAGATTTCGATCGTCGGCGGCCGCTGCCCTTGCCAACCAATTTTCTTATTTTTCTTTTGATAATTTTTTTATCACAAAAGTCCTTTGTAAATATAGTCTTTTTAAACACTATTTTGCTTAAAGGTACTTCACAATAGACTTTCAGATTACAATTTACCAAACACAATTTATATTCTGAAATGCCTCTTCAACCTAAAGTCATTTGCATTTTCCCAATGGCTTTCTTCAAAAGTCCAACCAAACGCAACTGAGTATAGGTAAATGAAAATTTATGTCAAATTCAAGGGAAGGGACGACTGCTTTAGGACTGCAATTTGTGGACCGTGTTGGGTAACGGTCATGCGAAAATTAATAAATAAAAGAATTAAGTAATCCGTAGTTGTTGCGCTTCTTTATTTTATTCTTCTTTTTTTTTTAGCAAGCGCTTCTTTATTTTATTCAATCACACGCCTCAGCATTTTTTTTTTTTTTTTTTTTTGGTTTGATTGCATACTCAACTGATCCATTCCCTTCCCTTAAATATACGAATGACCCGTTTCCCATCTAATACATCACTAGCGCGCAATAAAAAATTGAGAAAAACAAAAAGCATCCACAAACCTAAAATTTTAAATTTTAATGCAGGACATATTTACCTTATATCAATATTCGGTTAATGAACACCCTTAAAAATCTATTTTCATTGACGTGATGCAAGCAAAACAAATGACTTCATTTTGACTAAAAAATCATTTAACTAAACCTTGATGGAGTTATGTTATAAACAAAAAAAACAAAAACAAAAAAAACAAAAAACTTAGGGTAAATATAAATAGTTTGGGTTTTCTGGTTTTTTTACCTAAACAAATTTTAATAATAAAAAACCCTAATAAAGAGGGAGAGTCGGTGGCTAAGCCTGACCAGGGAAGGAGGAGGTACCTTGACCGGTGACAGGGCCGTCCATCCACCGATGACGGTCCAACGACCCTCACCAATGTCTAAGCTCATCGCTGCCGCCGCCGCCGCACCCGCATATGAAGGGAGACAGATACAGAGACAGAGAGAATTCAGCAAGGCCACAGCGCTAGATCTAGGGAGAGTGCCATGGTCCTCACTGGCAAGTGGCGAGGCTGACAAAGGCCGTGACTTCGCTTGCTTCACGCATGTCGCCTGGCCGGACGCATTCTCTTTATGCTCGTCGCATATGGGAGAGAGAGAGAGAGAGAGAGAGAGAGAGAGAGAGAGAGAGAGAGAGAGAGATGCGCGCTCTCGGATCCGTTTATGATAGCTGCGAGAGAAGGTAAAACACAATCATCCAAGCCAATCTCAAATAAACATCATGGTCGAGCAGATCCACGGCCATCAGGGCTGCTGCCCTGCTCAACCTCCGTCGCCTAGACCCACCGTCGCCTCTTCACCTCGCCAAATCAAAGTCCGCCACTGACACTAGCAATAGCAACGAAACAACCTGAGAACCACCAAGATAGATCCACCCGAGATCTCTACCGGAACAGAAGGTTTCGTCATCCTCCGCAAGAAAAACCCATGAGCAAGTCCCTCCTCGGATGCTTCGCCTCCCTCGCTGCCCACGCGATCTCTCTCTCGCGCTTGCGCGCGTCCTACGATCAAGGGGTCGGTGGGATTGGATGACTTTGCAGAGATTTCCGGCCCATCCCCGGTGCATGGGGGGCGATACGGCTGCCTCTTTCGACACAACAGCCCCTTCCCGTCCCTCCGCTGGTGCTTATTCTTAGGGTGATCGGTTCCCGAGCGGTACAGTTCCCAACCTAGAACCGGACCGACAAGACCGGTCCCCTATATCCACAATTGAGAACCGGATCGAAAGAGACTATAACCGGTCAAGTCGGTCCGTTTCCGCGCGGTCCAAAGGAACTTGTCATATTTAATTAAGAATATTGCACCACACGTGCTTAGAGGACTGCATTTCTTCAGCCCCGCGCTCTTCGACTCTACTCGTCCAGCTTTCCGCCTGAGTATCGGGCCAAGGCCCATGAAAATGTTGGAGTATATTTGGCCAAGCTTGGCTTTAATTAGGGGTGAGCGGTTCCCGGTTCCGGTTCGGTTCCACCTGGAACCTGGAACCTACTCTCGGGTACAGGTTCCTCATTTTTTGGAACCTGGAACCTACCAGTCAGAACCAAGAACTTGGAACCCATCCTGTCACAGGTTCCGGGGTCGGTTCCAGATTCCAACAGGTTTTTTTCTTTTTTTCATTTTTAGTTTAAAAAAACGAAAATGAACGCAGCAATGATAAACAATCTTATACCTCTTAATCCTCACTTTTTTTTTTGAGCTTATCCTTCAAATCATGATTAACACAGAAAAATAGCTTGAACACACCATAACGAGGTCCGACACCTTGACAATCCTTCAAGGAGCAGTACTCCAAAACTGTAGATGTCTAATTTTTGTGTGGGTTTCCTAGTTTTCATGACTTCGGGAGCCTGATAACCTACACTTCTAGTTCTAGGAGGCACTGTAGGAGTGCGGATCAGAGGAGTCAGGCCAAACTCTGAGATGCAACCTTCAAGGTATGTTGCCATGGATAAACCTCCCGCCTCTGGCCAGATGTATGAAGCAATGCCTTTAGCCATTTCTAGAGAAATCTTCACCCACGATGCCCAGTCCAATGGTTGTCTCCCACCTTCTGCAAATCATTATCAAAAGGTAACTGTCAACAATGTAGCGAATAGGAGACAACCTACACTTCTTTCGACAAACCTTCTTTCGACAAACCATTTCACAAGTCACAAATGAACAAAAGGAAAAGCTTGTGCTATACTAAAAGAAAAAGCAAGAAGACAAGCTCATTTGAGACCTATTGAGGGGCATTATGGCTAGGAGGCACTCGGAAAACATCGCTATTTAGAGGCATGTCCACAGTTTTCTCTACTTTACAGACAAAAGTGCTGGTCTTCCCTCCATTGCACAAATTAGCCCCATTCAAAACCAGAACAAGAACAGCCCCAACAATAGCCACTGAACAACAAGATGAAGATCCTAGAACAGCCATCTTGGTCTTATTTTGGAATACAGAAGAACCTACGTGACACAACCCCACAAATTCCCTTCCCTCACTACGTATGTACTTGGATCAGGGCACACAAGCATGACACTCACATCTCAGAAATCGACCAAATAAAGCAGCTAAAATGTTAGATTAGATCTAACAGTTAAGAGCAAAAACAACAAGAGATTAGACCTGCGATTGAAGCTGGAGGAGGCGAGTTTCTTCGGTGTTGAGGGCGGCGATCGGTATCAAGGGACGTCGGGCGGCATTGAGGGGGTCGAGCAGGCGTTGAGGGGGTCGTGCGGCGTCAAAGGGCCGAGTGGCGTCGAGGGGCCGAGAGGCGTTGAGCGAGCGTCAAGGGCGTTGAGGGGGCCGAGTGGGTGTCGAGGGGGCCAAGCAGGCGTCGAGGGGCCGAGAGGTGTCGAGCGAGCATCAAGGGCGTCGAGGGGGCGGAGCGGGCGTCGAGAGGGTTGAGTAGCGTCGAGGGGCGGAGAGGCGTCAAGGGGCGGCGCGGACGGCGCGACAGCTCGTCGGGCTCAACGACGAGATGGCTCGTGCCGGACGAGCGATGGTGATTCGGTGGCCAAGAGGTGGTGGTGACTAGGGCGTGGGGCGGCGGTGTGGTGGTGGGTGAAGCAGCAGCCAACAAGAGGAAGGAAGGAAGGAAGGAAGGAAGGAAGGAAGAAGAAGAAGAAGAAGGGGTGGGGTTTCGGCCGAGAGAGGGAAAGAGGAGAGAGAGAATAAAAGAAAAAAGTTGGGGGGCATGAAGTGACGTGAGGAAAAAAGGGAGAAAAGAAAGAGAGAGAGAGGGGGAAAAAGAAAGGGGGAAAAGGGGAAATCACGTGGGTGCTCTAGGGGGTTTTTTTTTTTTTTTTTTTTTTTTTTTTTTTTAAAGTTAACAGGTTCCGGTTCCGCCGGTTCCCAGAAAAGGGAATCGGGAAAATAGAACCGGGAACGCCGGAACCGGGAACCGAACTAGATCCTCCGGTTCGGTTCCCCAGTTCCCGGTTCTATCCGGGAACCGTGCTCACCCCTAACTTTTATAGGCAAACTCTCTTATGCTCTCTGATGTTGTTCGATGTGGGACTCTTGGAGGGGCTTATCTCTTGCAGGTGAGGATAGGCGAGAGAGGGGGAGAGAAGGACTGAGAGTGTGGCCACAGAGAAAATAGTCCTTAATTGTCTATTATTATAAACAATAAATAATGATATTTGAGCCTGAACTTTATTTACAATTCATTATTTTAATCTCATAGGCACTTAGGGCGCGTTTGGTAACGATTCTGTTCCCAGGAACAAATTCTGATTAGTAATAATTCTTTTTTATTCTGTTCCCGAGAATAATTTCTAAGCATTTTAAGCCGTTTGATAACTGTCCAAAATTTCTGATTCTAGAATAGAATTGCCTTTGGTACGGTACTCATTTATTATGTTCCGAATCAATTTCTTTTAATTTTTAAATATATTTTTTTTCCTTTTTTTATTTTCTTTTTTCCTTTTTTTTTTTCCCTTTTTCTCCTATTCTTCTTCTCCTTCTTGTGGCCGGTTGTCGAACCAGCAACCGGCTAGGACGAGGGCCGGCGACCTCACCGGAGTGTCGCCGGCCCTCGGTGAGGCCAGCCCTCATTGGCCGAGCCTCGCTAGCGCTTGGGCGAGGCTCGCCCAACCTCGCCGAGGCTCGGCCTTGCCAAACCGACAAGGCCGAAACTCGCCGCCGGTGGCCAGCCGGCCTCGCCGGGGGCCGGGCGAGGCCCGCCCGGCCACCGACAAGGCTGGGCGTTGCGAGGCTTGCCCAGTGCCGGCAAGGCTCGGCCTCGCCGGTGGCTGGGCGTGCCTCTGGCGAGCTCGTCGGACCGGCAGCAACGGACGACAACTGCGGGACGGCGGTTGATGAAGAAGAAGAGTTGGTTTTGATTCTTTTTTTTTGTTCCCGAAACAAGAATCAATTTTTTTTTATTCTTGATTCTACTCCAAATCTGTTCCCGAGAACAAAAATTTTACCAACCGCGATTCCGTTCCAAAACTACTCGCCGGGAACAAAAACTCATAATCGGGTACTATTTGACACGTTGCCAAACAGTCCCTTATTTTGTTTTATATTTTAATTTTGAATAAAGAACTCTATTCACAATTCGATCTAACCCCAAATATTTTTATTTGTTCGAGTTAGTTATTTCATTTAAAAAAAAAATTAAACTGAAATAAATGCCCATTGAAATTGAATAAGTAAACAAAATAAAATTGGATTCGATTGGATGGTATTAATTAAATTGAGTATTGATTACCATTTCTTATTGAATTAATGGTTCCAAATTCATTTTGCGATTCCTGACTAGAAACTGCCCCAGAGGATGTGAATTCTGCCTATTTGTCATGATGCCTAAAAGGTCTACAGGCAATATTTTCTTGAAAAAAAGAGAGTTCGAGACTTGTGTAGAAGGAGCAGCATGGCTCCCGCAGGTGAGCATGGCTCATCAAACAGCTCCTCCTTGTGGAATTTATAACATGTGTGCCCAAAAGATAATTGTCCCTAAAAGAAAGTCAAGCTTACAGATGCAGTCACACACACCCATATCCTCCTCATGAGTGATTGTAAACAGAGGAAGCAACGCTTCTCGACTTTATAACTCTACCATCTTTACTCATCTTGCTGACATATTAGATTTTGCAAATTCTGTTTGCTAAATAGAAGATATTCAATGAAAGAAAATATGGTTCCTTAAACTGACACCCTAGATTTGATGTGGAAAAACCAAGACAGATACAAACAGCAGGATCAGACGACAGATAAAAACAATTGAGACTTACAAATCAGTAACAATATTTCATGCGCCTAGGAGGGGGCAAGACAACTCACACTCGATCCCTTTTGCTTCCAATGCAATTCCCAGCCAAACAATTAGTGTTCACCTGAAGTAAAAAGAGGTATGATCGAGTCCGAACTACCAAAAATGATCCCCAAAAAATGCGAATCCCAATACTACTCACATCCTCTGTCCTGAAGCTTGACTCTGAAGATTTTGGTTGTCTTCTAATAGGCGATCATACTCTAGGAGCAAGTCCGCAGACTGCTTCTGGAGGGCGGCAACATGTGCTTCGGCAGTTTCAACTTTCTTGTCTCTCTTCACATTCAATTTTCAATTTTTTCAAATCCTCCGACATATTGGAAATTTCTTTCTGCAGTTGCTTTATTTCCTTCAGACTTTTCCCTTCCTTTTCTTTAAGCTCCAATTGTTCTTTGCGAAGACTTTCAACCTCCTCTTTGGACACGCCCTCTTTACTCCTCAACGTAATAAACTTTTGGAGGTAATGATGCACCCGATCAATGACGAACCCAAGAAACAGGTTGATCAACTTGCTATCGAATATTTTATTCGACAATACCCCCAATTGAAAAGAAATAATTTAACAACTGTCGATGTCTTTGTTCCCCAATTAAAATATGATGTTGGGCAGTAGACATGCAAACCTTCTTTCTAGGCTGTAGATATTTGGGATAGAGACATGAGATCTATTTTAAGGAGAAATTGGCGGCTGACTTGGCAATGGGTATATTAATGATTGGTTATTGATAATTGAACGAGTACGCGTCAGAAAAGAAAAGTTGAAAACAAAAGAAAAAAGCAATATATTCTAAGAAAATGTGTACATCATGTGCTAATAGTGAAAATTTGATTAATAATTTAGAATGGAAATATATGCAAAATATGAGTGTGGAAAAAGTTAGCTTCTCCAATAAAACCATGTAGAATAATATAATGATTATTTGTGTTGAACCCTCTTAGGGTAAAAAAAAACCGCCTCCTTTAAAATTGACGAAAAAAAGAATATGAAATTATCTAAGCAAGAAAATTTTTCCAATCAGCCTCTTTTTCCTTTTTGTCAAAATAAAGCTCATTTCATTCAACTAGTAAAACCAAAGGGGCCTTGTAAAAGGGTTTCAGTATAAAAAAGTTCCAAAAGGATTAAGGGAGGTGAAATAACCCGAATCAGTGGAAGGGAATTTCTCCTATAGCTTTGGCTTTCCAGTATGCAATGGAGTTGTCTCTTTATAGCAATGTTGAACCTAGATATTTGAGAAGTGGAGCAACAGACCATGACCTTTAGTGATCAGTGTACAAACTTCCCATGGATACTAACTGACCATAAATTCTGGGACTCAATCGAAAGATTTTCTTTCTTGGCAACAAGGACTCTAGGTTTAAAGCGACGTATGACACTCCATCGAAAAGGTAATGAAGCCTGAACAGTTCTTGAAAATCCATCGATGAGCCTTGTCGAGTGATCACAGCAAACGCAAGCAATGGTTCCATTCGTCGATCAAGGACTGTATGCTCCATCGATTTTCATTTTCAATGCCCTGAGCTACGGTGGAGACCAAAAGTTCTGTAGGTGCTCTGTTAAGTCCCAAGTTTTTGGAAATCTTCAAGCTTGCGAATGCAGAATCCACGATCCTGGTGGAGCTAGAGGTCTATTCGTGATGACGAAGTGATTTCGTGCTTTTCACATGTGCCAGAGTACCAACGCGACCACTTCCAAATTTGGCAAGTGAGCTAAGTTTGCTTTTAATTCTTATATCCATGCTTCAATTCTTGACAAACCTTATGTCGAAAGTTTAATATAAGGATCTGGGTCGTTTGTGGGTAACAAGAATAAATACTCTGTCATCTCGAGGATGCCTTCATTGCACAATGCACATATCGAATCGGGTACAATTCATCTTCCAAATAGGTTCTCCTTCATAAGTGGAGCGTTTTGACATAGGGTCCACATACATAATTTGACTTTAGGGGTGGTACACAAGTTCCATATCTCCCTCCATAGACTGTGAGGAAGTTGAAAGGAGGAAAATGCTTGAATCTAGCTAGGCTTGTCATCTGACCCTCTTATGCGATTATATCCTCTTTTGACTGAATATTTGTTTGATTGAATCCATGTCCATACAATATGATCTTTTGCTATCTGAGTCCTCATTGGAATAGATAGGATTTTATTGACAATTTAATGTCAAAATTATCCTCTAGAAGCTGAACATTCCATGAGTTCTCCTCCTTGTTAATTAGATCAACTGCACAAGTGGTTCACCTCGAAAAGCAGGACCTCCAAGCACCCATCTTTTTCAGCCATTTGTCTTCTCTAATTGTTATGTTAGCTTCATTACGTACTGAACAATGCACTAAGTGAGAGATTAAATCCCTTCCCGCGAGAAAGCTCTACCATCCCTAAAAGGGGCATACTCCTTTTTCTGCATGCCAAAAGTCTACGCTAGGAAAGTAAATTCATTTCAATAGCTGACACCAGAGTGATGAGGGGTTTTGAGTGAGTCTACAAGCTTGTTTTCTCAGTATTGCCTTATTAAAGGGAAAGCAAATCTCTGAAACCTAATCCTCCCTTTTCTTCAAATGTAGTATAGGTTTAACTTCATTATTCTTCTATCAAAAAGATGCTATGCTCTATACTTTTATAAATGGATAAGTGCACTAGAAATTCTTAAACTTATTATGAAAGTGCAATCAAATCTTAGAACTTCCAAAAAGTACAATCAAATCCTAAAACTTGCCATAAATAAGAGGAAGAGGGGAAAAATATAAAAAAAAAATAAACATTAAAAGTAATTTAAAATTAAGAATTAAAAAATTCATATTTTTTAGTAATTACATCAAACTTGCAAAGTTCTCCACAACTTCAGGCTTATTGCAGTAGATGTAATTCCTTTTGCCACCCCTAGCAGTTGTGGCCCGAGCACTGAAACCAGGGTAGCCATGATCAGCCTTCACCAAGCATATATTCGCCATGAAATTGAATTGCTTGTTGTTAACGACGAAAGGTTGTTTTGCGTACTCCTCAATTGGCATCCACTATAATCAAATTAATATACATCCAGTTCAGTGTATAAATTTGGCCAAAGAAAGAATTAATGAATGATCATCTTTTAACACCGCTACTTCATGGCTATATCCTAACAAGTATCCAGTGAGGTCACTCGTCGTCGTTGATGTGCTTGAGAAATTATACATTGAATTTTACTAGATTCATTGTTTAGCACAAATGAGCAAGTATGCAAGATTAAAGCGCGCAGCCCAGTGTTGTACAAGACAGCCCAAGCAATGATTTAATTATTAAAAAGTCCTCATACTTCCACCAAAGTCAACAATATATGCGAGTGTGCAATTTACCTGGGCTGCCTCAATCTCTACATTCTGTTTATCAATAGCAAATGATTCTGGCTGAAGCACGCAAAGGAAGAACAAATCCGACTTTGTGAAGAATGATTTGTGGCTTTGTCTGTGATCGAACATAAGAGATAGAATGTGAGAAAGCGAAAGCAAATTTGAACATCAAAAGGCTAAACACAGATATCTAAATAAAGACCAAAACATATTAATGCACAACAATCTGAAATAGAGGATTTTCTTTACCTGAAACAAAGGACTTCAACAAATTTAGTGTCCACCTGTAGATCATAAAAGAATAAGGCTTTAGTTGGAATTCTCAAGTGAAATGCCTCAGATAATTAACTTTTCTTCACAACATAAAACTCTTCACTTACTCCGGTCTCTTCCTTTACTTCCCTGACAACTGCATCACATATATCCTCACCCTACGAGGATAGACTCACAGTCAAACCATTGTATTACATATCGATACTTCTAATCTAGCACTTGATATCTTAAACACACTCACCTCGTTCACAACTCCAGTGGGGAATTTCCATACACCCGTACCTTGGAACCATCCACTATGCTCTTGGACTACAAGCACCTAGAAAGGAGGGAAAAGTTTTTAGAATCTTTTGAGTGTTGAGCATCTGATTGCATAAGAATCACGCTGAAAACAAGATAAAGCAGAGCAAAAGCGTGCGCCAAACAAAAGTTGGTATACTTCACTGCAAATATCTAGTCTTACACACTACTGCAGAGAGAAGTGTCTGGTGCTAGAGTCCAACTCTGAACTTCTAAGAACAACTGAATGAGCAAATCAAATGTTACATTTCCATCTCTTTGCATCTTCCTATTAGAGAGTCTTAAAAGGGCAAGCGCAAGAAACGGGACAATGGCAAAGCAGAAAGTTACCTCTCTTTTATCATTCAAGACGAAAGCACCAACGCCCACCCTATGTGACGCATTATCAGGAATAGTATCCAGGGTATTGGAGGTCTCAGGAAGCCAGCAGACAAGCATCAAGTAAGTTGGTTCGGCATGATGATACCTAAATCCTTCCTGCCAAATTACCAGACTATATTTCAATGAACCGTGTATTTCATACCTAAACCTATCAAACTTCCTGCTAGAAAGCGATTTGACAAGAGGGGCCAATACTAAATCTTGGCCACGAAAAAACACATATATGTACCTTCACTATAATGTCAACAAGATGTGAACATTTAATGGGCAATTTGATCCACACTCCCTTCTTCCCCTGCAACCAAAATATACCCAATAAGAAAGAAATACAGAAGACCAGATTGATATTGTTACAAATCGAAAAAAACAAACTGACAAGACCGATGAAATACAAGTGCGGTACCTGTTGTTTCCAGCTTGATATTGAAGCCCGGAGCAAAGAGGCAAAGACATCAGCTTTCATGACATCAGCATCCATATCCTCCTTGATCTCCACCCTGACTCCTCCATATGAATCCTCACACCCATCGAGCAGTTGAAGCCAGCGGACAAGCGTCCAGTAATTTGGTTCACCCTGATGGTACCTAAATCCTTCCTGCCAAATTACCAGACAATATTGCAATAAACCGTCTATTTCATACCTAAACTTATCAACCTTTCTGCTAGAAAGAGATTTAACAAGAGAAGCCAATACTAAATCTTGGCCACGAAAAGACATATATGTACCTTCAGTATAATGTCAACAAGCTGTGAATAGTCAATGGGCAATTTGATCCACACTGCCTTCTTCCCCTGCAACCAAAATATACCCAATAAAAAGAAATACAGTAGAACAGATTGGTATTGTCACAAATCGAAGAAAACAAATTGAGAAGACCAATGAAATACAAGTGCGGTACCTGTTGCTTCCAGCTTGATATTGAATCCTGGAGCAAAGGGGCAAAGACATCAGCATCCATATGCCGCTTCATATCCACAGTGACTCCTCCATATGAATCCTGACACCCATCGAGCAGTTGAATCTGCTCGATCCCACTATCGTTATGTTCAGTCATGCCTTGCCTCAAAGCTGATGATGCACTGATGGACTTGTACCTGATGGGAAATGGCACCCTAGGAGCTAAACCTGGACAAATGAAGCGACCATTCATCCACTGATTTCTATCGGAAACAACTGGTCTAGCTCAAAAGTGAAGTAATAAACCCAGATAGAAAATAACCCAGAACAAAACTACTAAAAAAAAGGAGGAAGACTTCAATAGTCTCTGTTTACTAAGGCTTTGGTAACATTCTTGGAAACAAGTGTTCCTGTATTTTTTTCCGGGATTAGAAATAGAACAGAAACGCGTTTGATAAGTTTTTTGTTCCTGGGAACATATCTAGAATAGAAACAATAAAAAAAAAAAAGTTGCTTATTGTTCTCGGGAACAATTCAAGAACAAGTTTTTTTCCCTTTTCTTTTCTTCCTTCTTCTTTTCCTCTCTTCTTCCTAGCTGGTTGTCGACCTCAGTGATGACCGGCGACGGGCCAAACGAGACCCAGCAACCTCGTCGGAGCCTTATTGGCCCCTGGCGAGGCTCGACCTCGCCCAAATCTGGTCAGGCCACGCCTCGCCCGGCGACCACGAGGCCAAGCGATGCCGACCCAGCCACCGCGAGGTCGGCGTCGCCTGGCCTCGCGGTTGGTAGCGAGGCTCGGCCTTGTCAAATCTGGGCGACATCGCCTCGCCCAGTTAGGGCGAGGCCGAGCTTGGCGAGGCTCGGGGGACCTCACCGATGGTCGGCGACTTCGCCGGCCCACGTCTGGCTGGCGACCGGCTAAGAGGAAGAGGAAGAAAAAAGAAAAGAAGAAAAAGAAAAAAAAGTAATAAAATTACTAACATACCAAAAAAATTATAAGTTACAAAAATATTAGGGATTGTACCAAAGGTGTTTTAAAAACAGAAATTTTTTATAGTTATCAATACCTTGAAATCAAAACTGTTCTCCATAATAGAAATAGAAAAAAGTGTTTCTCATCAAAAAAACTATTTCTAATAAAAGAAACTTTACCGTACGCACCTAAACCTAAGTCTCTCGCAAACACTCTCTTGGGTGATGTTCTCCTCAGTTCTCACTATATATTTGTCCAGAAACAGCCAAGAACCTCACCAGTCACTCATCCAATGGATACGCAAAGCTCAAGAGCATCAAGACAGCCACGCCCACGAAGAAAAATAAAAACTTCCTGACAAAAAAAGGACCAAACACAAAAACCAACTAAATTGCGAATGTCCATGAATCAAACAAATAAAGAAATACGGGAGGTGGGCAATTGGGTAGGCTTTGCCGTCGTCACAGACGATGGATTAAACAATGAGAAGTGGAGAGAGAAAACCAAATGCATCGATCCACGCGTACCCTCTAAAGCCCTTCACTGGCAAGGAGTCAAAGCACTAAAAAAGAGGCCTCGGACGACCGGTCTCGGCACGGAGCCCTGGCGCGCGAGGAGGAGCGGGTCGAAAAAGCTTGACGCTTTTCAGCCTCGGCAAGAACATCAAACGGATGGACATTAAGTTGCTCTTCAGTGAATTAGTATCGCTCCAACGGCGAAAGCGAAGTGAAAGATAAGAGGCAGAAACGGTAAAGTATATAAAGGCTTCTTCTTCTAGGTCTGCGGAGTTGAACAATCTTGGGGAGAAGGAATGGCGTGTGATCTGGGCCTTCGAAAGATTTGCTGCGAATGTTCGCCCGTTGGTTCCGGTCCTCAACGGACACGGATCCAAAGAAAACGCAGAAATTCCCCGCGGCCAGTGGGAGAGACCCCCCATCGCGGTTGCAGAGACGGAGAAAGGGTCGTCGCCGTCGGTCCTGGGCTTTTCCCCGTTGTGCAGGCGTGGACTGGCGATTGGCCCTTCTCTCGAGTTCACGACAAGAACGCGTCTGACATAATGACAGACTTTTTGATAATTGGGATGCTATTTTGTTCTCCGTCGTCTTCAGGGTTGCATAAGAGCACAAATAGCCCTTGAATTTTGATATATAATCCATAAATTTTTAATTTATTCAATATATTCTATCAAATTTAATCTAATATTTAATATGATCCCTAAACTTTCAATTTATTCAATATGGTACATATTCAACTTAATTCCTGAATTATATAAAAATAATTAATATCATATTGCAAGGACTACATTGAATATTTTTATATAATTTATGTTCTAAACTGTATATGTACTACAAATCCAAGAATTACATTAAACAAGTTAAACAAATTGAAAGTTCGAGAATCACATTGAATGAATTTAAAGTTTAAGGACTACATTACATATTAATTAAAGTTCAAGGACTATTTATGTCATTTTTCCTATATAAATTGTGCATATATTTAATGCATTATAATTGATATTATCTTTATATTAATCATCTTATAAGGCATGTATTATTCTTTAATATAGAAATATATGATGAAAATAATTTAAGGCAAATTATTATTCATTAGTGTTTGCCGTTAGCTATTAAATCAATGAAAAGGCAAATTATTCGTTTGAACAAGTGGATCATCGACCAAAAAAATAAAATAAAAAATAAAAAGAACAAGTGGATCACATTTAATATCCAACTAAAATTTATCTCGTCGCATAATAATGATCTTAGCCTCCAAAGGCTCATTTCAATAAAATTGTAAAATGGCTGCTACATATTTAAGCCCTAAATATGTCCACAACTTTAGTGTTGAAAGTGGAATTAAATAGTGGTTTCACTATGAATAGTTAGGGAGATTTTTAGTTCCTTATCAATCATGAACTAAACATTATTAATAAATTTTAGCAATATAATTGGTACTACTCTAATTCTTACTAAATATTTTCATTTGAATTTAACTAAGCATCTCTTTCCTTATAAATTGCAGTACTAAATGTTACTATCGAACATGCCCTCAATATACCTAAACTCTTTTTAGTTTGTAAGGATCTTATTAATGAGATTAAGCATACTTAATACGAAAATTGTACGATTTTCAAAACATTGATTACGAATGACATGAGAAAAGACAAATGATGAGAATCCTTATTAACAAAATCCTGTTAGCAACTATTTCGTTAGCTTCGAAAGTGGCAAGCTCCTATTCTTGTGGACCATCACCCTATACATTACTAACAATGTTTTCATAATGTTTCTTCCGCTTGCTTCTTACGTCTATTAATTTTGTAATACTAAGGACCTTCCCCGTTTCAATAGTAGATTATGATTGGCCAAAGATTCAAGTTTTATAATATTAGTGTCATTTAATTGACTGATGAATCCTAGGAAAATGGATATAACAAGACTTTGAGATTGGAAAACGACTAGAGAAGAGGCAATGGGAAGATCATCGAAAGTGTCCGTCGTCTTCCTCTTTTTGTTCCCGGCACCTTCATGGAAATCTACCTTTCGAGAATGAGTCAAGGTAAATGAAAATTTATGTCAAAATCAAGGGCGGGGATAACTACTTTAGGACGGCAATTTGTCGACCGTCTTGGGTAATGGTCATGCGAAAATTAATAAATGAAAGAATTAAGCAGTCCGTAGTTGTTGAGCTTCTTTAATTTATTCAATCACACGCCTCTGAAATTTTCTTTTATCCAATTGCACACTCAACTGCTCCATTACCTTCCCTTAAACATACGAAGGACCCGTTCCCCTTCTAATACATCACTGGCGCGCAATAAAAAATTGAAAAGAAAAAAAAATCCACAAACTTAAAAGTCCAAATTTTTTACATATTTACCTTATATTAATATTCGGTCAATGAGCGCTGCTAAAAATCTATTTTCATGGATATGACTTAAGCAAAACAAATGACTTCTTTTTGACTCAAAAATCATTTAATTAAACTCTGATGAAGTGTAAATATGTCGCACAAGATATCATAAGGGTAAAAGTATTATAGTTATCATAGTTTGAGATTTTTTATGTTATAAAGAAAGTTTAGGCTAAACATAAATAGCTTGGGTTTTCTAGTTTTTGTCCTAAACAAATTCTAATAATTAAAAACCCCAAAAAGAGGGAGAGTCGGTGCTAAGCCTGATCAGGGAAGGAGGAGGTTAGTGGTGTCAGGAACCAAACCGACAAATTCGATTTTTTTCGGTTTGGTTCTCATTAAAAAACCAATATTTTTTTATTGGTTTGGTTTTTATCGGTTAATCGAACCGAACCGAACCACAAACCGATAAAATCCACAAACCCTTTTTATCTCTCCCGACTCCCATCTCCTCCTCTCCTCTCGTGTCTCGTCTTGGTTGGCGACGGCAACTGCGACTGCGACGGCGATGACGATGGCGACTGCGACGGCGACAGTGGCAGGGACGGCGACAGCGACCGATTGAGGGATTCTTGGCGGCCGATCATGATTCGCTTCGGAGCCCAGTTACAGCCGATTGCTCCTTCCGCTTCTGCGTGCTGTTCGTTTCGGTTGATTATCGAAGCGAAACCTGGTATCGTCCTTGCATCGCGAACCTTAATGCCCATTTGGCTGGCATCGAAATGCGGATGTCTTGTTGTGCAATTTTGCGAGAAACTTTTCTTTTTTCTTTCTTTCCCTCTCTCTTTCCAACGATTGCGAATGATTGATTGGGGTTGGCTTGGCTTTTTGGTTCTTAATTGTCTCCCCCGGGGGTGTGATCTCGGAGGCGAGGCTGTCCTAGAAATGGGTTTACTCTTTTTTAGCTCGTGGATGATGAGGGAGTGAGCTTGCCCAAGTTTGTCTCGCGTGTAAATCGTGGAACTTTTTCTGTGGGAGGAATGCTTCAGACTAAGTATAGTCTAGCCAATATGTGGTTATGAACATTGTGGTTGGGGGTTCATCGGGCAATATTTTGCGGCTGCTCGAATGGGTTCTGAATTTCCAATGATCTGGTGTGGAGGGCTTAGACTCTTGATTGAGGATTTGAACTCCTCGAGGACTGCCGAGTATTGCAGAGTCTAGCAAGATAGTCTATGTTAACATTGTTAAGTAGTTCGTGTGCTTGTGCTTCTTTTAATGATTGAATGGGATAACAGCTTACACGAAGTTGTTGGTGGGCGGAACATCGGGTTAGTTATGACCATTCTAATTCTTGTTTTCTGGATGGCAGTGGTCGCTAATCAGGACATGCACCAGCTCTGACTTTGTTTGCAATTTTTGGATGACAAAGTGAATTTATATATTTGTTTTTTTGGAAATGATGATAGATGCATTTTTAATGAAAACGGAAACTCTTGAAAGATTTGGTTCTAGCAGCACAAGAAAGTGTCTTTGTCAATGTTGACAGTGAATTTGACTTGGAGAACATAGTTGCAGCTGCAAATATTTGTTGTGTGCATTTCATATGAATTATGGCTGGTGTGTCACTGGTTCCTTCCTTCTTCTGAAAAAGTCTCAGACTAATTCTGTGGGTTTTTTTTTTTTTTAAATTCAGGTCCATCCATATGTTGCCACGGAAAACAAGAACTCTAAGTTTGGAATTAGGAATGAGAAGCTGCAGTGGTTTCTTGATGCTGTAAAATCACATCCAAACGAAAAAAAAACAAAAACTGAAACCCCAAAAGCTGAAAACCGAACCGAACCAGTTCGTATTCGGTTTGGATCTCATTCGGTTCGGTTCGGAAGATTTTTCTAACGGTTCGATTTTTCAAAAAACTCGAACCGAACCGAACCGTTGACACCCTTAGTCCCACGTTTTCTTGGGCTTTAGCCCTATACTCAGGTGGAATGGTGGACGAGCAGAGTGGAGGGCACGGGGTGAAGAACTGCAGTCGTCTAAGCACGCACGTGTGTTACAATGTTTTTTATTGATCGGTTCCTTTGGACCGCCTGGGAAACGGACCGATCGGTCTGGTCCCGACCAGTTACAGTTAGGGGTGTAAACGGGTCGGGTCGGGTCGGGTCGGGTCGGGTCTTGATGTTACCCGACCCGACCTGAAACATACGGGTCACATATTGTTACCCGACCCGACCTGACCCGAAACACATTAAACTCGCATAGGAAATTCGGGTCGGGTTTCCAGGTCTCGGGGGCATTCATCTTCATTGTTGTTCGTGACTTCTCACAACTGTTATAGGTTATTACAAAGCATTCCAAGCCTCGGCTTGGCTCTTTATTTTTTAGCATTGGATTGATTTTTCTCTCTTTTTTCTTTTGGCTGGCCTCAAATGAATGTATCTTCTACAAATGACCACAAGCATATGCATGTGGGGAAAAGAAAGAAGTTAAAATGGGGTCGGAGAGAAGTAAATGTTTAAGAAATACATTCATACAATTGGAAAAGAAGATGCTAGAGAATCGGAAATAAGAAAAGCTGCACTTCTTGCCAATGCCCCCGAATTCATAAGGTATGGTGAGCTCGGTAAATATGCTAAAAAGGGTTTTACTTTCTAGAGTAAAATATGCAATCTTCTCCTTTCTTCAGAATCTGCTAGGATGATTAAAAACCTGATAGGCAACAAGCTATTATTCAACTAGGAAGATTTTATGACTTTGTATCATTGACAGTAGCAGATGTTCCTTTTGGCTGATATAGCAGCAGATAGAGGTTCCTCCTTGTGTGTGATAAGCTTAGAATAAGTAGTTCTATTTGCTAATCATGTATTTTCTTGAATTGCAGTGGCATGAAAGATGGGTACGACACATACTGTGGAGAAAGAGGAGTTCAGCTATCAGGAGGCCAAAAACAAAGGATGGCACTAGCTCGGGCTATATTGAAAAATCCATCAAATCCTTTTGTTAGATGAGGCTACCAGTGCACTAGACAGTGTATCAGAGAGCTTAGTTCAAGAAGCACTGGAGAAGATGATGATCAATAGGACATGTATAGTTGTTGCTCACAGGCTGTCCACTATACAGAAGGCTGACTCAATCGCCGTCATTAAGAATGGAAAAGTTGCAGAACAAGGCTCGCATAATGAGCTTATATCCTTGGGACGTGGCGGTGCCTACTACTCTCTGATCAAATTACAGAGCAGCAGCTCCCCCTATCACTAAAAGTAGAACACAGACAGAATGATATCTTGGATCACATCTTGTTCTTCTAAAAGATGAGCTATCCCACTCAAAAGGCCATCGTTTGAACATTTTTCCAGCAGCCACCATCCTCCCACAATGAGTGCACATATCAAGCAAAGCTGCTTCCACACAAGCATTGGCCAGGAGACCAAACTTGATAATAAACCCTTGCAACTGCTCACTAAGTTTCCCTTCCCCAAGCAACCCACAGGCCTTAGCAACAGTAGTTAAGGTGTAGTCAGTCAATTCCAAGCCCTCCTCCACCATACTAATAAATAAATTTAGCACTTCAAAAGCTTTGCCATTTTCACAAAGTCCTGCCGAAAGGGCATTGTGTGAAACACAATTCTTCTCTGGCATTATATGAAAAATCTCCATAGCCAGATCAATCAACCCAAACTCTGCATATGCTCTGATCATCTCTGTCCAAGTGATAACATCCCAAGTCAAGTCAGTCTCCACACCAATTCTGATGGCATTATATGAAAAATCCGATAAGTGCATTGTTGACACTCAAGTCAGTCTCCACACCAATTCTGATGGCATGAGCATGAATTTCTTTTCCTCTAATTAAACTACCAGTGTCAGTACAGGCAGTCAAGAGCACAGAAACGGTCATATGATCGACTCTAAAACCATCCCGAAACTACAGTATTCCAGGAAGCACAATCTTCCCTCTCCCTGTCACCCTGAACCGCTTCGCCGAAGCCTATCCACAGAATTCCCCATTCACACTCCAACCAACCATTCATTTTAACAAGATAAGCTCAAACAAGAAAGACCCATCAATCAATTTTAAAGAACTTTAGCTCCTGTTCATGATGTTGTTCAGAAAGCACATACTGCTCAGCTAGCTGCTTCAACTTAACTTTTAACCTGAACCCAAAGAATTTCATAGACAACTAAATGCATCAGACAAGCAATTTCCTTAATACAAGAATCTAAAAAGTCAAGCGCACAGAAACACAATCGCCGAATCAAATCGCCCCGCAACGAAGAGCAACAAACAATCATCAACAATCGCCCGAGCGGAAAGCGGCGACTTTGTGAAACGCAAAATTCCCGATCTCCACGGCCAATGTTGAGCGCCATCGAGCAGAAATTTGGGACGGCATTTGACGAGCGGCGAGAGGGGCGAAGGCGCGTGGATCTGGAGGGGGGCTCCTCACCTGCCGGGACTTGGAAACGAGGCGAGAAGCGAGCGCCATGATCGCCGAGCGAACCCAGTCCCCGAGCCGTCGACGATGGTCGGCCGCACGCGGCGGCAAGGGTTCTGGCGTCGGCGAGGCGGAGGCGCGTCGATCGGAGGGCGGCAACGGACTCCACGAGAAGGCGCACTCGTCGGAGAAGAAGGCGGAGCCGACGAGGTATGTGCTTCAGTGCTTGTGTTCGACTGTTTGTGTTTGGGGCTAAAGTGTTTGTGTTTTTGGCTTGTTTGGAATTTAGAATTAACTTGTTTCAGGTCGAACAATGTTCGAACTTGACCCAACCCGAAACACATTTTTTTGCTTGTTTTATATTTGTTACCCGAACACGACCCGAACACGAAACATGTATTATACTTGTTTCGTGTTCGGGTCGAGTCGGGTCGGGTTTTTTTGACATCCCTAGTTACAGTCTCCTTCGGTCTGGTTCTCAGTTGTGGAAATAGGGAACCGGTCCTCAGGAGGTTACCTTGGCCAGTGGCAGGGCCGTCCATCCACTGATGACGGTCCGAGAGAGAGAGAGAGAGAGAGAGAGAGAGAGAGAGAGAGAGAGAGAGAATTCAGCAAGGTCGCAACGCTAGATCTGCGGAGAGTGTCATGGTCCTCGCCGACAAGTGGCGAGGCTGATGAAGGTCGTGACTTCGCCTGCTTCACCTCCCTCCTCGCCTGGCCGAACCCATTATCTTTATGCTCGTCGCGTGGGAGAGAAAGTGGGACGAAGAGAGAGATGCGTGCTCTCGGATCTGTTTATGGTAGCTGCAGAGAAGGCAAAACACAATCATTCAAACCAATCTCAAACCTAATGGCCACCCTTCCAACTTGGAAGGGGGAGGTGGGGGGTTCGAGTCCCCACCTTCTCAGGGGGGTTGGGGTGGGGACGCATTAGTTTCAGGAGTGATTTTCGACTTCCACGCCCTGCATGGAGGCAGGGCAAAAGTCTGAGAGTGGGCGGTAGACTAGGAGTAGAGTTGGACCGACCAAAAAAAAAAAAAAACCAATCTCAAATGAACATCAGGCTGGAGCAGATCCATGGCCATCATGGTTGCTGCCCCGCTCAACCTCCGCCGCCTAGACCCACCTCGCTTCTTTGCCTCACCGAATCAAAGTCCGCCGCTGACACCGGCAACATCAACGAAACAACCTGAGAACCACCAAGATAGATCCAGCCGAGATCTCTACCGGAACATATGGTCTCATCATCCCTCGCAAGAAAAACCCATGATCAAGTCCCTCCTCGGATGCTTCACCTCCCTCACCGCCCGCTGGGATTGGGTGACCTTGCGAGGATTTCCTGTAAGAATTATTGTGGCCCACATGATATGATTTATTATATGGTTTAATAATTATTGAAATGCTATAAAATAATTAATTATTGGTTACGAGAAGTTGCGACTCTAATAAAATGAAAGGGTATATCGCTTTGATGGAAGGCACATTTTCAAAGAACGTACAAATAGAGTCCGGTCCTCTCTCCACCCACAATGAACAACAATAACTGAAAGGAATTGGGTATTCTCTCCTCCATCGATAGAATACATTAAAGTATAGTGGGTTAAGGGAGAGAAATCAGATTTCTTCTTTTGGTTCGAGTTCTTCGGTTTTCTACAACGATCATCACAAGTGCAACGCTATGGATAAAGGTATGTCTTCATCTATTTGTGAAAATCATGAAGATCAAAAGATCACTGTTTACTTTGAATTTCCGCATCAAAGTATTATATGTATAATCTAACAGTTGGTATCAGAGCGTGGTTTATGATCTCATGATTTTCCGTTTATAGAAATATTATGATTTATGTATGATGATCCGTTGAACGATCATGTTCATATTATTTGTTGTTGTTGAAATGTTTTCGGATGGATCTGTAAAAAAAAAAAAATCCGAATGAAAAAAGACGAAAATGGAGGAATTCGGAGTTTTGAGGCCAAGTGACAAAATCGCCGATTCCGAGCAAAATCCGGCAACCCACCGCTTGATTTTGGACCCATACGGTCACACTGCCATGAAGAACATTAGCCATGAGTTTTCCGGTATATCGATGTTCGCCAGAGGCTAAACAGGCGGCGGGAGCCGCGGTGGTTTAGGGTTTAAAATTTTTGGGAAATTTTCGTTTGATTGAGGCCAATTTCTTGGTCATTTTCGTCGAAACTTGAACCCATGTGGTCGTGCCGGCATGCTCTTCAAAACCCATTATGTATTTGTGTCTGGGATGGGCTGCCGGAGAAGAAACGGCCGGCGAAACCGCTGCAGAACGGCGAAAAATGGCGAAGAGACGCGTTCGGTCGCGCGAGGAAGAAGGCGCGTGGTCTCCACGTGCACGCCAACCGGTGGCGCGTGGAGTCCACGCGCGCGGCCCGCACGGCTTAGTGAGGTGCGTGCGTCGCACGCACTTGCGTGTTGGACGCGCGCGTGCGAGGCACGCGCCTGACACTCGCGCGGTGCATGCTCAACACGTGCCTTGACGTCCCCGCGGCGTTAATTTACGCTTTTGCCCTCCTTTTGATGGTTATTTACAGTTCTACCCTTGTTTATTGATAATTACGGTTATGCCCTTATTGATTATTTACCATTTTGCCCCTGGATTATAAATTTGTGATTCTGCCCTTATTTTACGATTTTGCCCTTATGTTTTTATCCTTGTGTGCAATTTGGTAAATATTTATATTTTACAATATTAAAAATTCATATTATGAATGGTTTGTTAGTCACCAAAGTGGCCAAACCTTGAAGTCTTTTGAATTTTTGATATTGTAAATTTTTTTATTCAATTACCCATGATTAATTGATGCTATATATATGAAATTGATATGTTGCATATCATTATTAGTGTTATGGGTATATTGAAGTTCATTTATTATAAGAACTTAGGGATTAACCCAAAGGTTAATTATTTTCTTATAATTCATGAACATGATAGTTGGTAATTAATATGACTTGTTAAATTTGTTTGTATATCCAAAGATAGCAAATAAATTTTAATAAGAAATATTTGATTACCAAATAAAAGTTATTAGCATCATTATGGTTTATATATATTTGTATATCATAAGATCACCCAAAGGAGAACTATGATGTATATGTGTCGTTTAGTTTGAATCTGATTAGGTGATGTTCTCAAAGCATTAATGTATGAGTATTTTCTTGCACATTTGCAGTATCTATACCTGTTTCACTCCATTCGCACGCCTCATATGTTCCCTTATTCAATGGGATAAATTTTTCTGATTGGAGTGAACAAGTCCAGTTTCACTTAGGTGTCCTGGATCTTGATTTAGCGCTTCAAGCTGAGAAACCAGCTGTTATTACTGATGAAAGTAGCGATGATGAAAAGTCTTTCCATAAAGCTTGGGAAAGATCGAACAGACTGAGCTTAATGTTCATGCGAATGACAGTTGCAAACAACTTAAAGACTTCTCTTCCCAAGACTAACAATGCTAAGGAATTTATGAAATTTGTGGAAGAGCGTTTTCAAACTGCTGATAAGTCACTTGCCGGTACATTGATGAGCACACTAACCACCATGAAATATGATGGTTCGCGTACCATGCATGAGCATATACTTGAGATGACGAATTTAGCAGCAAAGTTAAGGACTTTGGGAATGAACGTGGATGGGTACTTTTTAGTATAATTTATACTTAATTCCTTACCTCATGAGCAATATGGGCCATTTCAAATGAATTACAACACTATAAAGGATAAGTGGAATGTAAATGAATTGGCCAGTATGCTAGTTCAAGAGGAAACAAGGATAAAGAATCAAAAGGCTCATTCGTTCATCTCTCAAGTCATCAAGAAGTTCGAAAGAATTTCAAGAGGAAAGGTGGAAGGAGCAAGAAGAAAGGACTACACGTCCCGAATGACTCTTCAAAGGCTTCTCAAATCCACAAGAAGGAACACAATCTTATTAAGTGTCATTTTTGCAACAAAATTGGACACTTGAAAAAAGATTGTCTGAAATGTAAGGCTTGGTTCGAAAAGAAAGGTAAACCTTGTGCTTTAATATGTTTTGAATCAAACTTTACTGAAGTTCCTCATAATACTTGGTGGATTGATTTTGGTGCCACCACTCATGTGTCAAATACGATGCATGGATTTCTTACGATCCAAACTATAAAGCCAAATGAAAGTTATGTGATTACGGGGAACAGAAACAAAGCTCCAGTTGAAGGCATTGGCACTTATCGTTTGATCTTAGATACTTGGGCATTATTTGGATTTGTTTCGAGCCCTTTATGTACCTATATTTTCTCGCAATTTAATTTCTTTGCCAAGACTTGATGTAGCAGGATTTTATTGTAAGTTTGGATCCGAATCTTTCAGTTTATTTAAGAGTGATACTCTTATTGGAACTGGAACTTTATGTGAAAGCTAGTATAAGCACCTAGAGGAGGGTGAATAGGTGTAAAAACAAATTTCCCTTAGTGAAGTATGCAACTCAAATCAGCAATAGATTATGAAAATGAAATTTGTCTCTTGTAAACAAAACGAATTAAGATCAAAGTAAAAGAGCGTAGGGAAGAGAATATGAACACGAGTTTATAGTGGTTCGGCTTAATCCAAGCCTACATCAACTCTTCCGCACCGACAGCCCCCACCGGCTGGATTTCACTATGAACAAAAGAGTTGTTACAGTAAAGCTCTTCCTTGATTCCACAGTGTAAAGACTCTACTACACTTCCTCATGGTCTCTCAAAGATATAGACTCTCTTTTGCGTACAAGATTTCGCTCAACAGTTTAATTGACTAAGAACAAGGAGCTTCAAACTTTGGAATTCTTCTATCGCGCACACACTCGAACAACTGGAACGTCTTCCTTATATACTCCTTTATGCCATCATACCCATTGGCACTTACCAAAGGAATTCTTTCAATCTACCCGTTGGACAGAATCAATTAGGAAGATCTTCGAGCTATTTAAGGAACATGACGATAGCTCATCAATCCTGCTCGCCCATACAAACAGGATCTAGGTTTCCGTAAGTAGAACCTTCCAAGTATACTTCGCCAATCAACGGATCCAAAATCCCTAAATCAATCTTGATTTGAATAATAGATTTCGACATGTTATATCCAGCCAAGAGATCTTCTCCAGTCGATAAAGTCAAATCCTTAACGAAACATCTAGTTCTGGATAAGCTTTCTTCGACGATCTAGAAACTGTCAATGAGGATAGACTTTGAGTCTTGAGTCCGGGCAGTCCGAGTCTTCGAGACTTTGATGGAAGAGTCTCGCAAGTCTTCGACTAGATCGATGGAAACGTTTTGTCAACTTCAAAACACTCAAGAAAGTTTTCTCCAACAATCTCCCCCTTTTTGATGATGACAAAACTTTCCTACAGATTTGGATAACTTTGACCTGCAAAATATTACTCAAGCAAATATGGATATCTCACAAAGATAAATGGCTTAGTAAAAATAACAATAGAATCTGCATCCACAGAAAGTAGGTTAGTTATGTAAATGAACAAAGTCATGAGATATCAATAGTACTTAAGATAAACAACTGTTCAAACAGTCAAATCCAAATCCAGTCCAAATCCGAACACCCAAGCACAAAAGCACAAAAGTCAAGTCAAGTCTGTTGGAGAAATCTTTCTGAAATATTTTGAAGCTGACAAAACATTTCCATCAGTCTAGTCTGAAGATTTGCAGACTCTACTATTTAAAGTCTAAAGACCTTTGGATCGCGACTCAAGACTCAAAGTCTATTCTCATCGATGTCTGTAGTTTGTCGAAGAAGGTCTATCCAGAATCGTGTGTTTCGTTAAGGATTTGATCTTATCGACTGACGAAGATCTCTTGGCTGGATATGACATAACGGATTCCTTTATTCGAATCAAGATTGATTGAAGATCCGATGATTGGCGAAGCATACTTGGAAGGTTCTACTTATGGAAACCGAGATCCTGATTGTATGGGCGAGCAGGATTGATGGGCTATCGACATGTTCCTTTAATGGCTCGAATGATCTTCCTAATTGATTCTGTCCAACGGGAAGATTGGAAGAATTCCTTTGGTAAGTGCCAACGTGTATGATGGCATAAAGGAGTATATAAGGAAGACGTTCCAGTTGTTCGAAGAGAGTGTGCACGATAGAAGAATTCCAAAGTCTGAAGCTCCTTATTCTTAGTCAATTCATTTATTGAGCTAAATCTTGTACGCAAAAGAGAGTCTATATTTTGAGATACCTTGAGGAAGTGTGGTAAAATATCTACACTTTGTGGAATCAAGGGAAAGCATTGCTTTGTAACATCTCTTTTGTTCATAGTGAAATCCGGTGGTGGGGTCGGTGCGAAAGAGTGGACGTAGGCTTGGAATAAGCCGAACCACTATAAATCTTGTGTTCAATTTTCTCTTCCCTACTCTCTGTTTATTTTGATCATAATCTGTTTTAGAGAACTTCCTTTCTATTGTTTGCCTAGTATTGCTTTCGTATCTCGATAAATTGTTTTTACACCTATTCACCCCCCTCTAGGTGTTTATACTAGCTATATCAATTGGTATAAGAGCTTGTGTACTCATTTTGTTTGAAGTGTTTTACTTCAGAGTTAAAGATCCATGGCTAGTATGTTAGCTCCAAGGCTGGTGGAAGGGCAAAGCAATACAAGACCTCCTTACTTTGATGGAAAGGATTACAACATCTGGAAAAACAAGATGAAAGCGTTCTTAAGATCAAAGGATCCTCGGAATGGGACGTTGTAGAAAAAGGAATCACTCCTAAAGCTGCATCCGTCTCGAGAGAGAGGAAAAGAAACTGTTGAGTCTAGTGAAATGACTCGGGAAGAGATAATCAAGAGACAAGCTCTTGATGCAAAAGCAATTTATTCTTTATATTGTGCTTTGTCACCTACCGAATATAACGGAATATCTTCTTGTATTACAGAAAAGAAGTCTCGGGATAGATTACATATTACCTATGAAGGAACCGATCGAGTGAAAGAGACTAGAATCAACATTCTCCTCGGTCAATACGAAGCCTTCAAAATGAATTCAGGAGAATCTATAATCGACATGTTTAGTCGTTTTACGTAAATCGTGAATGGTCTTGAAAATCAAGGTCAACCAATTTCTCGATCCCATGAAAGTAAACAAGCTATTGCGTGGACTCTCCAAGGATTGGAATCACATAAAGACCTCAATAAGATAGACACAAAGAATCATGCCATGCGTCTCGTCGACGAGTTGGTTGGAACTCTTCAGTCTTATGAAGTGGAACGAATCAATGAAGACGAATTTCCTAAAGGTAAGAAATCCATTGCATTAAAATCCAATGATGATTATGATGTTACAAATTCTGAAGACGATATGGATGATGAGGAGCTTGCTCTCATGATAAGAAGATTCAGAAAGCTGAACGAGAAAAGGAAGAAGATTCAATCCAAAGAAAAGAGTTTTCAAAAGCAACAGACTAAATCTGTTGAGGATGATGAATCAAACAAAGATATAGTCTGCTTTGAATGTAAGAAAAAATGACACATCAGACCCAACTGTCCTCTTCTGAGGAAGAAGAAAGGAAAAGCTGAAAAGTATTGAAAAGCTCTTAAAGCGAAACACGGAGTGATACTGAGAGTGTGAAGAAAGTGATGATGATTATGCCAATATATGTCTCGATGGCACAATCGGACTCGATTCAAACTCCGAGACAGACTCGGACTCGGATTAGACAACGGTGAGTTTGAGGTAAGTAACTTTAAAATCCCTATTAAAGTTTCTAAATACATTGATGAGCTGTGTTCTAGTCTTAAGACTTCTCTTAAAAGGATTTCCGAACTCGAAAAGAAAATTCTACATTAAAACAACGGGAAAATGCTTTGAAAGAAAAGTTGAAATGTTCAGACATGAATGTTTCTACTCTCAAAGAAAGTGAAGAAAATCTTTTAAAAGAAAATGAATTTTTAAAAATTGACATATCAAATATTTCAAAAAGATTTTCAATAGGATCGAGAAACTTGAGAAAATTCTTTCAAAGACAAAGACCTTATTTCAATAAATCTAGTTTGGGAATGACTGTGGAAACCATTCCTCTAATTGATTTTCCTAAAGTGAAGGAAAGAATTAAGCAAAGACTCACAAGAGATGCTTACAAAAATCATTTCAAAAAGGTTTTTGTAAAACCAAAGAGGTCGAAATGCTCTCGATGCTCAAAGTGCAATAGTACGAGATCATTTTGAAAAGGAATGTTCTATGGTTTGGAAACCTGTTAAAAAGGTATGGGCAAAAACCGCATATCATACTAACACCAATGGACCCAAGAAAATATGGGTACCAAAGAAAGCTTGAGTCTCCTTTTTAAATGCAGGTCACTATCAAGAAAAAGGTAAAATGGTATCCGGATAGTGGATGCTCAAGACATATGACGGGAGATTCAAATTGCTTCATAAAGCTCGTTCAAGTAAATGGTGGAAAAGTCTCATTTGGAGGAAACATCAAAGGAAGAATTGTGGGGTTTGGAATCAGTAAAGATTGGAAACCTCACAATAAGCAATGTTTCCCTAGTGGAAGGACTCAACTACAATCCGCTCGATCGTCACCGTGTGTGATACCGGTTTCAAAATAAACTTTCAAGAGGGAATATCTTTAGGAACCAGTAAAGATTCTACTCAGTCATTTATGGGTCGAAGACATGGAAATATCTACCTCTTGGACGTGAAACCAGATGAAACGCAATGTCCGATCTCAATTCAAGACGAACGAACTTATGGCACGTAAAGCTTGGGCACATCAATATGAAGCGAGATAGCCAAAATTTCATCAAAGAAGCTTGTTCGTGGTTTACCCAATTTATCATACCAAAAGTCTGATTTATGCACTCCATGCGTATTGGGAAAGCAGGTAAGAAATTCATTTAAGCCAATAAATCATGTATCTACTAATCATGTATGCGGCTTACGCATATGGATCTCTTTGGACCAACCGAACACAAAGCATTGGAGGTAAGAAATATTGCCTAGTAATTGTGGATGATTACTCACGATTTACCCGGGTATATTTCCGGCAAGTAAGTCGAAACATTCTCTTACTTTGAAAAGTTTGCTAAAAAGGTTCAAAATGAAAAAGGGTATGTTATTTCAAGTATAAGAACAGACCATGGAGGTGAATTTGAAAATCAAGATTTTACAAAATTTTGTGATGAATCTGGTTTTCAGCATTTATTCTCCTCTCCATATACTCCAGAGCAAAACGGAGTTGTGGAAAGAAAGAACAGGTCGCTTCAAGAAATGGCTAGAACTCTTTTAATTGAAAGTAACATTTCCTCGCGTTTTTGGGCTGAAGCAGTTTCTATAGCATGTTATATCATTAATAGAGTTTTTCTAAGACCAATTCGGAAAAAACCCCTATGAGTTATTCAAAGGAAAGAAACCCATTGTTTCATACTTTCATGTGTTTGGATGTAAATGCTTTATTTTGAAAAACGCAAATGATCGAGTTGGCAAGTTTGAAGAAAAATCGACGAAGGCATCTTCCTTGGATATTCTACCTCGAGCAAAGCCTACGAGTCTATAACAAGAAGACTCAATCTGTGGAGGAATCAATGAATGTCAAATTCCAAGATTCTATGCAAAATGAATCGTTCAGACTCATCTTGAAGAATCGAACCTTCGACTCTATAAAGTCTAAAGAAGCAGCTCGAGACTCGAAAGACCAAGAACAAGTGGTTGCGAAGATTCAAATGAAGGAAGTGATCATCAACCTGAAAATCAATCAAGAATCGGAAGCATAAGTCCGGTCATCCCAAAGATCTCATTATTGGCGACATTAATGAAGGAATTCGCACAAGATCCAAAAGGCGCGAAGAGTCTAGTGTTGTGGCTCTTATTTCCGAAATAGAACCCAAAAGCATAAAAGAAGCTTTATCGATGAAAGCTGGATTGAAGCTATGCAAGAAGAACTCAGACAATTTAGCATTAATGATGTCTGGGAGTTGACTCCTAAACCAAAAGGTAAATCTATTATTGGAGCTAAGTGGGTTTTCAGGAACAAGATGAACGAGAACGGAAAAGTCATAAGAAACAAAGCAAGACTCGTGGCAAAGGGATATACGCAAGAAAAAGGGATAGACTATGACGAGACTTACGCACCGATAGCAAGGTTAGAAGCAATTCGATTATTACTTGCTTTTGCTTGTTATAAGAATTTCAAGTTATTCCAAATGGACGTCAAAAGTGCTTTCCGAATGGATTTATCCATGAGGAAGTCTATGTGGAACAACCACCTGGGTTTGAAGACCCAAAGAAACCAGACTCAAGATTCGACCGAAAAAGGCCTTGTATGGTTTAAAGCAAGCACCTCGAGCTTGGTACGACAGTTGAGTAAGTTTTTAATTCAAAATGGCTTTGTTAAAGGTAAAGTAGACACTACTCTATTTATCAAAAGAGAAAGCAAAAGTTTTCTACTTGTTCAAATATATGTTGATGATATTATTTTTGGATCCTCTAATGAAAGTTTGTGCAAGAATTTCTCTAAGTCTATGCAGAATGAATTTGAAATGAGCATGATGGGTGAACTAACCTTCTTTCTTGGACTTCAAGTGAAACAATTGAAGGAAGGGACCTTTATTCATCAAGAAAATATGCTAATGATCTTGTCAAAAAGTTTGGACTGGAAAATTGCAAAAAGACTGAAATACCAATGTCAAGCTCTTTGAAGATAGACAAAGATGAAGGAGGAAAGAAAGTTGACCAGAAGCTATACAGGAGTATCATTGGTTCACTTCTTTATCTTACGCTTCTAGACCGACATTTTGTTTAGTGTTTGCATTTGTGCTAGATTTCAAGCAGACCCTAAAGAATCTCATCTAAATGCCGCAAAGCGTATTATCAAATACATTGCTTCAACTTCAAGCATCGGTCTTTGGTATCCTAAAAAGGGAGACTTTACTCTTCTTGGATACTCGACGCAGATCTACTGGTTGCGAGTTGATAGAAAGAGTATTTCGGGCACTTGTCAACTACTTGGAAACAGGGATGTGTCTTGGTTTTCAAGGAAGCAAAATACGTAGCTCTTTCTACAAAGCAGGCGAGTATGTAGCTCTCGGAAGTTGCTGTTCACAAATTCGTGGATAAAACAACAGCTAAGAGACTTTGGAATTGAAGATTCATGCACGGAGATTAACCGTGACAACACCAAGGCAATCAATCTTACCAAAAATCCAATCCTTCACTCAAGAGCGAAGCATATAGAGATTCGACATCACTTCATTAGAGATCATGTTCAAAATGGAGATATTTTGATTCAGTTTGTTGACTCAAAGAACCAACTGTCAGATATATTTACAAAGCCTTTGGAGAAAAATCAATTTGAAATCATCCGTTCCAGACTCAACATCCTGAAGCTTGAAGAAGTTAAAGTCTAGAGACTCTCAGACTCATACAAACAAGGTTCTTGACTGTAAGTTATTTTATTTTCTCTAATATTAAATCTCGGAAAGGTACGATCATCTATCTATAATTGATTTTTGCTATCTTCAATTTCCGTGATAAATGCAATCTTTTCTTTTTCAAAAAGGAGTTAATATTTTAAAAATGGCAGGTATCTATTTTTGAAAAAGGCAGTTATTTTTTTTTTTTAAAAAGGGCATCTTTTACTTTCCTTTACGACGCTTGGTATACCTCTCTTCGACCGACCTATATATACGGTCGGTTCCTCTTCGTTCAAAAACCCTAAAAAGCATCGATCTTTCACTCTGTCTTCTTCACTTGTTTAATCTTCGAAAAAGTTATCATCTTTCTTGGGAAAAGTCAAGTTCGGAATCTTTCAAGATCGTGAAAGATGTCGTCTTCAAGGAAGTCTTCGAGGATTGCAAGCGGGGGACCACGGCAAATGAGTGATGGGCCTACTCACTTTGATCTCACCGAGGAAGAGGAGTCACCCGATCAAGCAACAGAGCCCACAACATTCTCGCAGGCGCCATTCTTCACCGACTAGTTCACAGGGTGTTGGTCATCCCGAAGAAGAAGAAATCATTGAAGGAGCTGTTTCTGTAAGAACTCAAAAGCCCTCTTTTATTTATAAGCTTTACCGTGCTTTAAAGAGGAGCGGTACTCCATTGAACTACATCGACGAGTTTCTTAAGGACAAGGGATATGGAAATGAGTTCATCTTTTTGCGAACTATGGAGCGTTTGGGAATTGCTCCTAAGGGGATGGCAGAAGAATCCCTTGCAAATATCCCAAGTGATCCGCGTGTTGGAGGACTAAATCCAATAGATGGGAATGATGATGATAAATTGTACAGCCAATTTCAACCGAGAATGGGTGTTGCGGCAAAAATTTGAGGAAAAAGGACAGACTTGTTTCGATCGAAGGAACAGAAGGATCTACACTCCAAATTGTTGAAGCGTAGGGTGATAAACCCTAGGAGTGTGGATTTTGATTTCCTTGATGCTGTGAATGTTAATTTGAGGGAAAAGTTCCGTTCTCTTCAACTTGAACAATTCTGTTCTGACACTAAAGAAGCCTATGCTGAACTAACTGCATATTTCTATTCTAATCTCAGCTTCTTGGATGCAAATAAAATTTCTTTTAGTGTCCGAGATTAGGACTTTGTGGTGGATGTAGATATGCTAGCTGATGTGATTGGGGTTGAGAGAGGAAAATATCAACCAATTAATGTCTCTATTGCTCATGCTACATTGGAACTTGTTAAGGACGGAAGGACGAGAGGGAAGAATTTCCTACTCAAGAATGCGTGCGTTCAACATTCGCTTCACAAGATTGTGATAAATTGCCTCGACCGAAATCTACTTCAAAGCGATGTCTCAAACTCGAGGCAAAGCCGATGTACGCCATCAATCTTTGGAAAAAGGTTTTCTCTTCCTCACACTATTTTGTTCCACATGTATAGAGCGGTGGTGAAGGACAAGGGTCGCTTCCTTATCCGGTCTTGTGTCTAAGTTATTCGAGACATTTGAATATTCAGCCTCCACAATTTCTCTGTGTTCGACCATGTGATAAAATGGCGGTAGGACTGAAAATGGTGTCCAAAATGCGTCTGAAAGAACTCAACAGGGCTTTGGAGAAATTCAAGGAGAGAACCCCTGCCAAGCCTCATCAAGTCTCTTTGGCAGCAAAAAGAAAAGGAAAGGAGCCTATGGTTACTCCATCCAAAAAGAGAAGAGCTCTCATCATTGAGGATGAAGATGATGAGGATGACATCACCATTTCTCGCTATGGCATTGAAGAACTTGAGTCATTCTGCTCCAAAATCAATGGAACGACGGAGAGAGAAGTTGAAGAAAAAGAAACGAAGAAAAAGAAGCAGAGGAGAAAGAATCGAGGAGAGAGAAGTGAAGAAAGAGAAGCAGAGGAAGAAAGGTTTGAAAAAGAAGAAGAAGAAGAAAGAGGAAATCCAGAGGAAGGAGAGCATGAAGAACACTCTTCTTCACCTGAAGGCATGGAAACAGGGGGAGATGGTGAGAAAAGAGGAATGTCCTCATATCCTCGCTACCAAGTGAAGGAGTCGCCGCTCTCCAGCGAGATCCAGAGGACATTTATGCCTCTCAATTTCCCGAGGAGGAACATGAAGCTTCATCGCCAAATCTGCGTGACTATGCCGATGTACCATCGTCTCGCTTTTACTCCATCTAATCGTGTCGAAGCCAGTACGCAGACTGATAATTCAGCAGATTTCCACATAATTCTTGATGTTCTCTTGGAAATGCGAGGTCAGATATATGCTCTGGGATACGAAGTTCAGAACTTGTAGAATGCAGGACAAGCTTCTTGGTTTCTTTGAATGATCGATCCAAGCTCTTGCTCTTCGATTCAAGCCAATGCTAAGAGTGAAGAGGTGGCTCAACTGAAGGAAGATTTGAAAAAGCTTGAAGGCATCGTCCAGTCATTGGGAGATTTCCAGCTTGTTCGCATTCCCAAGCAATCTTGACTCTACTTTCATCTCAACTTTTTTTATGATGACAAAAAGGGGGAGAGATGCAAGATTTGAAAACTTTGAACTTAATCTTTTAGTTTGTTTGTTTTGATGTTTGACTTGTGTGACTTGTGTGTCGTCTCAGGTTGTGGACTGAATTTGGGATTTGGATTTGATCGCTTATATTAAGTATCGTTGATATCTTATGAATGGCTTTACTCTCATGCAAGACTAACCTATTTTCTCGTGGTTGCGATTCTAGTGAGATATCCATATTTGCTTGAGTAATGTTTTGCAGTGTCAAAGATATTCAAATCTGCAGGAAAGTTTTGTCACCATCAAAAAGGGGAGATTGTTGGAGAAATCTTTCGGAATATTTTGAAGCCGACAAAACATTTCCATCGATCTAGTCTCGAAGATTTGCAGACTCTACTATTTAAAGTCTAAAGACCTTTGGATGCCCGCGACTCAAGACTCAAAGTCTATTCTCATTGATGATCTGTAGTTTGTCGAAGAAGGTCTATCCAGAATCGTGTGTTTCGTTAAGGATTTGATCTTATCGATCGACGAAGATCTCTTGGCTGGATATGACATAACGGATTCCTTTATTCGAATCAAGATTGATTGAAGATCCGATGATTGGCGAAGCATACTTGGAAGGTTCTACTTATGGAAACCGAGATCCGATTATATGGGCGAGCGGGATTGATGGGCTATCGACATGTTCCTTTAATGGCTCGAATGATCTTCCTAATTGATTCTGTCCAACGGGAAGATTGGAAGAATTCCTTTGGTAAGTGCCAACGGGTATGATGGCATAAAGGAGTATATAAGGAAGACGTTCCAGTTGTTCGAAGAGAGTGTGCGCGATAGAAGAATTCCAAAGTCTGAAGCTCCTTATTCTTAATCAATTCATTTATTGAGCTAAATCTTGTACGCAAAAGAGAGTCTATATTTTGAGATACCTTGAGGAAGTGTGGTAAAATATCTACACTGTGGAATCAAGGGAAAGCATTGCTGTAACATCTCTTTTGTTCATAGTGAAATCCAGCCGGTGGGCTGTCGGTGCGAAAAGAGTGGACGTAGGCTTGGAATAAGCCGAACCACTATAAATCTTGTGTTCAATTTTCTCTTCCCTACTCTGTTTATTTTGATCATAATCTGTTTTAGAGAACTTCCTTTCTATTGTTTGCCTAGTATTGCTTTCGTATCTCGATAAAATTGTTTTTACACCTATTCACCCCCTCTAGGTGTTTATACTAGCTATATCAAAGTCAAGACAACGCAAAACCATAAAAGTTCAAAGAGTTCAAAACCACAAAATTTAAAATCAAATCTGCACCACATCTCTCCCCCTTTTTGTCATCATTAAAAAAAAGGTAGAGATGAAAAGAGAATGGAATTAAGATTGCTTGGGAACACGAACAAGCTGAAAATCTCCCATTGACTGGACAATTCCTTCCAGCTTTTTCAAATCCTCCTTTAGTTGCGCCACATCTTCACCCTTGGCATTTGCTTGAACTTGAAGAGCAAGGGCATGAATTTGATCATGCAAAGAAACTGAAGAGGCTTGACCTGCATTTTGAAAGTTCCGTACTTCGCATCCCAGAGCATATTTGACCCCGCATCTCCAAGAGAACATCAAGTATTCTGCGAAAGTCTGTTGAATTATCAGCCTGAGTACTGGCTTCTACACGATCAGATGGAGTATAGGCAGATGATGGCAAATCAGCATGGTCACGCAAATTGGGCGATGAAACATCATGTCCCTCTTCGGGAAATTGAGAGGCATAGATGTCCTCGGATCCGCGGAGAACGACTTATTCCTTCACTGGTAGCAGGGAATGAGGACGTTCCTCTTTTCTCAGGATCTCCCCTGTTTCCATGCCTTCAAGTGAAGAAAAATGTTCCTCATGTTCTGCTTCCGTTTGATCTCCTCTCTCCTCTTCTTCTTCTTTCTCAATTCTTTCCTCCTCTCGCTTCTTTCTCCAAATCTTCTCTCTCTCCAAAGTCCCTCGTTCGTCTCATCCGTGTCCTTTTCCCGTCTCTCCGTTGTTTTTAGAACAGAATGACTCAAGTTCTTCAATGCCATTGCGAAATGGTGATATCATCCTCATCCTCTTCATCCTCAATGATGAGAGCTCTTCTTTTCTTGGATGGAGCAACCATGGGCTCCTTCCCTTTTCGCTTTGCCGCCAAAGAGACCGAATGAGTCTTGACGGGGTTTTCACTTTGAATTGCTCCAACGCCTTGTTGAGTTCCTTCGACGACGCATTTTAGAGACCATTTTCAGTCCCACCACCATTTGATCGCACGTTCGAATACAAAGAATCTGGGGAGGCTGAACGTTAAAATGTCTGAATAACTTGGTCACAAGTGCTGGGTAAGGAAGTTGACCCTTGTTCTTCACCACTGCTCTGTACATGTGGAACATAATAATGTGTGGAAGAGAGAACTTTTTACCAGCATTGATGGCGTACATTAACTTTGCCTCCGAGTTTGAAACGTCGGTCTTTGAAGTTGATTTTGGTCTGAGACAGTTAATTACTATCTTGTGAAGCAAGATGTTGGACGCATTCATTCTCAAATAGGAAATCTTTCCTTCCGTCCTTCTATCCTGAACAAGCTCCAACATTGCACGAGCGATAGACACACTGATAGGTTGATATCTCCCTATTTCAACCCCAATCACATCAGCCAGAGTATTCATGTCAACCACATAGTCCTGATCTCGAACACCGAAAGAAAACCTATTCGCATCCAAGAAAGCGAGATTCGAATAGAAGTAAGCGATAAGTTCAAGATAAGCCTTTGTAGTTTCGAACAAAACCGTTCGAGTTGAAGAAGACTGAATTTTTCCCGTAGATTGACATTCACAGAATCAAGAAAATCAAAGTCCACCCTTCTAGGGTTTATCACGATCGAAACAAATCTGTCCTTTTGCTTCGGATTTTTGCCGCAACACCCATTTTCGGTTTAAACTAACTGTACATCCTATCATCATCATTCCCATCTGGTTGACTCTGCCCTCCAACACGTGGATCACTTGGGATATTTGCCAATGCCTCTTCCGCCGATCCAGCAGGGGCAATTCCCAATCGTTCCATTGTGCGTAAAAAGAAAGTTTCATTTTTAAACCCTTTGTCTTTCAGAAATTCATCAATGTAGTTCAACAGTACCACTCCTCTTCAAAGCACGATAAAGCTTGTAGGTAAAAGCGGGCTTAAGAGTTCTTACGGGTTCGCGTCTTCGATGATTTCTTCCTCTTCTTGATGTGCAACATCCTGAGGTCTAGATGGAGGAGATGGACGCTGCTGAGAATGTTGTGGGCTCTGCTACTGTCTAGGAGATTCTTCTTCCTCGGTGAGATCAAAGTGCGTAGGCCCCTCACACATTTGTTGTGGTCCCCTGTTTGCGATCCTTGAAGACTTTCTTTGAGACGACATCTTTCACAGTCTTTGAGAGATTCCAAGCTTGTTTCCCAAGAAAGATGAAAACTTTTCGAGGATTAAACAAGAGAAGAAGACAGAAGTGGAAGATTGGTGCTCTCTTAGGGTTTTTGTGAGTAAAACGAAGAAGAACCGACAGTATATAAGGCAGTCGAAGTGAGGCATACGGAGCGTCGTGAAAAAGGAAATATAAAAATGTCTTTTAAAAATAACTGCCTTTTTTAAAAACTTTGATAACTGTCATTTCAAAAATAACTTGTTTTTCGAAAAGGAAGGATTGCACTAATCACGAAAAATTGAGAAAATTACACCAATTAAATTTGGATAGATGATCGTACCTTTTCAAGATTTGAACCAAGAGATAACTTTCTAAAATAGAAATAACTTACAGTCGTAGATCTTGATTGTCTGAGTTTGAGTGCCTTTAGACTTTCAGTCATGAGTCTGAACTTCTTCAGACTTTAAGATATTTAGTCTGGAACGAATAACTTCAAATTGATTTTTCTCCAAAGGTTTTGTAAATATATCCGAGTTGATTCTTTGAGTCAATAAACCGAATCGAAACTTCTCCATTTTGAACATGATCTCTAATGAAATGATGTCGAATCTCTATATGTTTTGCTCTTGAGTGAAGAATCGGATTCTTGGTGAGATTGATTACGCTAGTGTTGTCACATGTGATTTCAGTGCATGAATCTTCAATTCCAAAGTCTCTTAGCTGTTGTTTTATCCATAGAATTTGTGAACAACAACTTCCAAGAGCTATATACTCGCTCTTCGCCGTAGAAAGAGCTACCGTACTTTGCTTCCTTGAAAACCAATATCGTCCCGCTTCCAAGTAGTTGACAGTGCCCGAGGTGCTCTTTCTATCAACTCGCAACCGGCTAGGTCTCTCAAGGCTCGAGTATCCAAGAAGAGTGAAGTCTCCTTCTTTAGGATACCAGAGACCCAAGTTTGAAGTTGAGGCAATGTATTTGATAATACGTTTTGCGAAAGCACTTAAATGAGATTCTTTAGGGTCTCGATTGAAATCGGCACAAATACAAACACTAAACAAAATGTCGGTCTAGAAGCGAGTTAGATAAAGAAGTGAACCAATGATACTCCCGTATATCTTTCCGGTCAACTTTCTTTCCTTCTTCATCCTTGTCCATTTTCAAAGAACTTGACATTGGTAGATCAGTCTTTTTGCAATTTTCTAGTCCAAACTTTTTGACTAGTTCTTTAGCATATTTTTCTTGATGAATAAAGATTCATTCCTTCAGTTGTTTAACTTGAAGCCCGAGAAAGAAGGTTAGTTCACCCATCATGCTCATTTCAAACTCATCCTACATAGACTTAGAAAATTTCTTGCACGGATTTTCATTAGAAGATCCAAAAATGATATCATAAACATAAATTTGAACAAGTAGAAAACTTTTGCTTTCTCTTTTGATAAACAATGTAGTATCTACTTTACCTTTGACAAAGCCATTTTGAATTAAAAACTTACTTAGTCGTAGTACCAAGCTCGAGGTGCTTGCTTTAAACCATATAGAGCATTTTTCGTCCGAATACGTAGTCGATTTTCTTGGGTCTTCAAAACCAGGTGGTTGTTCCACATAGACTTCCTCTTGGATAAATCCATTTAGGAAAGCACTTTTGACGTCCATTTGGAATAACCTGAAATTCTTATGACAAGCAAAAGCAAGTAATAATCTAATTGCTTCTAACCTTGCTACTGGTGCGTAAGTCTCATCATAGTTTATCCCTTCTTCTTGCGTATATCCCTTGGCCACGAGTCTTGCTTTGTTTCTTACAACTTTACCTTTCTCGTTCATCTTGTTCCTGAAAACCCATTTAGCTCCAATGATGGATTTACCTTTCGGTTTAGGAGTCAATTCCCAGACATCATTAATGCTGAATTGCCTGAGTTCTTCTTGCATAGCTTCAATCCAGCTTTCATCAGTTAAAGCTTCTTCTATGCTCTTGGGTTCTATTTCAGAAATAAGAGCTACAGCACTAGACTCTTCGCGCCTTTTGGATCTTGTGCGAATTCCTTCATTAATATCACCAATAATGAGATCTTTAGGATGACTGGACTTATGCTTCCGATTCTTTGCTGGTTGATTTGTCGATGTTGATCTTTTTCCTCATTTGAATCTTCGTTGATCATTTGTTGCTCGTCTTCTGAAGGTTGAACTGTTTCTGGAGATCTAGACTTTGTAGAGTCTGGAGCAAGTTCGGATTCTTCAAGATGAGTATGAATCGGTTGATTTTGCATAAAGTCTTGAAATTTGACATTCATTGATTCCTCCATAGATTGAGTCTTCTTGTTGTAAACTCGTAAGCTTTGTTTGTGATAGAATATCCAAGGAAAATACCTTCATCGATTTTTCTTCAAACTTACCAACCCGATCATTTGCATTTTTCAATATAAAACATTTACATCCAAACACATGAAAATATGAAACAATGGGCTTCTTTCTTTTGAATAACTCATGGGGAGTTTTCTCCATAATAGGCCTTAGAAAGACTCTGTTAATAATATAACATGCTGTAGAAACTGCTTCAGCCCAAAAACGTGAAGAAATGTTACTTTCAATTAGAAGAGTTCTAGCCATTTCTTGAAGAGACATATTCTTTCTTTCCACGACTCCATTTTGCTCTGGAGTATGTGGAGAAGAGAACATATGCTGAAAACCAGATTCATTACAAAATTTTGTAAAATCTTGATTTTCAAATTCACCTCCATGGTCTGTCCGTATACTTGAAATAACATACCATTTCTCATTTTGGACATTTTTAGCAAACTTTGTAAAATAAGAAAAGGTTTCAGACTTACTTGCCAGGAAATATACCCAAGTGAATCGTGAATAATCATCCACAATCACTAAACAGTATTTCTTACCTCCAATGCTCTGAGTTCTAGTTGGTCCAAAGAGATCCATATGCAAGAGCTGCAGTACACGATTAGTGGAAACTTTATTTATTGGTTTGAATGAGTTTCTTACCTGTTTTCCCAACGCACATGGTGTGCCTAGATCAGACTTTTGGTATGACAGATTGGGTAAACCCGAACAAGCTTCTTTGCTGAAATTTTGGCTATTTGCTTCATGTTAATGTGCCCAAGTTTTCTGTGCCATAAGTTTGCTTCTTCTTGAATTGAGATTAGACATTGGGTTTCATTTGGTTTGACATCCAAGAGGTAGATATTTCCATGTCTTCGACCCGTGAAAGACTGAGAGGAGTCTTTGCGGTTCCCGAACATATTCCCTCTTGAAAATTTATTTTGAAACCGGTGTCGCACGGTGACCGATACGATACTCAAAGCAAATTGTAGTTGAGTCCTTCCACTAAGGACACATTACAGATCGTGAGACTTCCAATCTTTACAGTTCCGTATCCCACAATTATTCCTTTGTTGTTTCCTCCAAATGAAACTTTTCCACCATTAACTTGAACAAGCTTTATGAAGCAATTTGAATCTCCTATCATATGCCTTGAGCATCCACTATCCAAGTACCATTTAACATTTTTCTTGATAGTGACCTGCATTTAGAAAAGAGACTCAAGCTTTCTTTGGTACCCATATTTTCTTGGGTCCATTAGTGTTAGTGTAATATACGGTCTTTGCCCATGCCTTCTTAACAGGTTTCCAAACCATAAGACATTCTTTCTCAAAATGATCTGAGCTATTGCACTTAGAACATTTAAGAGCACTACGACCTACTGGTTTTACAAAAACTTTTTGGAAATGATTTTTGTAAGCATCTCTTGTAGGTCTTTGCTTAATTATTTCCTTTACTTTAGGAAAATCAATTAGAGGAATAGTTTCAGCAGTCATTCCTAAACCCGATTTGTTGAAATAAGGTCTTTGTCTTGAAAGAATTTTCTCAAGTTTCTCGAGATCCTATAGAAAATCTTTTAGAAATACTTGAAATATCATTTTTCGGGAATGCATTTTCTTTTGAAAGATTGTCTTCATTTTCTTTCAAAGTAGTAACACTTTTGTCTAAACTTTTGACATTTTCTTTCCAAACATTTTCATGTTGCTTTAGTGCAGAATTTTATCTTTTAAATTCGGAAATCTTTTTAAGAGAAATTTTGAGACTAAGACACAATTAATCAATGTATCTAGAGACTTTAGTAGGGATTTTCAAATTACTTACCTCGATTTCATTGTCCGAATCGAGTTTGAATCGAGTCCGATTGTGCCATGAGACAAATATTGGCATAATCATCATCACTTTCTTCACATTCCGTATCACTCCAAGTTTCGCTTTGAGTGCCTTTCGATATTTCTCAGCTTTTCCTTTCTTTTTCCTCAGAAGGGGACAGTTGGGTCTGATGTGTCCCTTTTTCTTACATTCAAAACAGACTACATCTCTATTGGATTCATCATCCTCAATAGACTTAGTCTGTTGCTTTTAAAAACTTTGTCTCTTTGGATTGAATCTTTCCCTTTTCGTTTAGCTTTCTGAATCTTCTTATCATGAGAGCAAGCTCTTCATCATCCATATCGTCCTCGAATACGTGACATCGAATCATCATTAGATTTTAACGCAATGGATTTCTTACCTTTAGGATCTTCATCTTCATTGATTCGCTCCACTTCATAAGATCGAAGAGTCCCAACCAATTCATCGACGTAAAGTGGCATAATTCTTTGCGTCTCCCTTATTGAGGTCTTTATGTGATTCCAATCCTTGGAGAGTCCACGCAGTAGCTTGTTTACTTTCATGGGATTAGAAATTGGTTGACCTTGATTTTCAAGACCATTCACGATTTCTGTAAAACGACTAAACATGTCGTGATAGATACTTCGATTTCATTTTGAATGCTTCGTATTGACCGAGCGAATGTTGATTCGGTTTCTTTCACTCGATCGGTTCCTTCATAGGTGATGTTTAATCTATCCCAGACTTCTTTAGCTGTATCACAAGAAGATATTCTGTTATATTCAGTAGGTGATAATGCACAATATAAAGAATAAATTGCTTTTGCATCAAGAGCTTGTCTCTTGGTTATCTCTTCTTGAGTCATTTCGCTAGACTCAACGGCTTCTTTTCCTCTTGCAGCTTTAGGAATAATTCCTTTGTCTACCACATCACATTCCCGAGGATCTCTTTGATCTTAGAAATGCCTTCATCTTGTTTTTCCATATGTTGTATTCCTTTCCATCAAAATAAGGCGGTTTGGTATTGCTTTGCCCTTCAACCAGTCCTGGAGCCAACATCCTAGCCATGGATCTTTAACTCTGAAGTAAAACACTTCAACTTAAGTGAGTACACAAGCTCTGATACCAATTGTGAAAGTTAGTATAAGCACCTAGAGGGGGGTGAATAGGTGTAAAAACAAATTTCCCTTAGTGAAGTATGCAACTCAAATCAGCAATAGATTATGAAAATGAAATTTGTCTCTTGTAAACAAAACGAATTAAGATCAAAGTAAAAGAGCGTAGGGAAGAGAATATGAACACAGAGTTTATAGTGGTTTGGCTTAATCCAAGCCTACATCCACTCTTCCGCACTGACAGCCCACCGGCTGGATTTCACTATGAACAAAAGAGTTGTTACAGTAAAGCTCTTCCTTGATTCCACAGTGTAGAGACTCTACTACACTTCCTCAAGGTCTCTCAAAGATATAGACTCTCTTTCGCGTACAAGATTTCGCTCAACAGTTTAATTGACTAAGAATAAGGAGCTTCAGACTTTGGAATTCTTCTATCGCGCACACACTCGAACAACTCGGAACGTCTTCCTTATATACTCATTTATGCCATCATACCCGTTGGCACTTACCAAAGGAATTCTTCCAATCTACCCGTTGGACAGAATCGATTAGGAAGATCTTCGAGTTATTTAAGGAACATGACGATAGCCCATCAATCATGCTCGCCCATACAAACAGGATCTAGGTTTCCGTAAGTAGAACCTTCCAAGTATACTTCGCCAATCAACGGATCCAAAATCCCTGAATCAATCTTGATTTGAATAATGGATTTCGACATGCTATATCCAGCCAAGAGATCTTCTCCAGTCGATAAAGTCAAATCCTTAACGAAACATCCAGTTTTGGATAAGCTTTCTTCGACGGTCTAGAAACCGTCAATGAGAATAGACTTTGAGTCTTGAGTCGGCGATCCCGAGTCTTCGACTTTGATGGAAGAGTTTGCAAGTCTTCGGACTAGATCGATGGAAACGTTTTGTCAACTTCAAAACACTCAAGGAAGTTTTCTCCAACACTTTATGTGATGGTCTCTACAAATTTAGACTTGATAATACTTTTGTTGAGACATTAATGACCTTGCATCATAATGTTGGCACTAAATGAAGTTTGGTGGATGAAAATTCTGCTTACTTGTGGTATAAACGTTTAGGTCATATATCCAAGGAAAGAATGCAAAGATTAGTGAAGAATGAAATTCTTCCAAATTTGGATTTTACTGACCTTAGAGTATGTATTGATTGTATTAAAGGTAAACAAACGAAGCACACTAAGAAAGGTGCCACAAGAAGCAAAGAGCTTCTTGAAATTATACATACTGACATATGTGGTCCTTTTGATGTTCCATCTTTTGCTAAGGAAAGCTATTTCATAACATTTATTGATGATTTTTCACGTTATTGTTACATTTATCTATTGCATAATAAGTCTCAATCAGTGAATGCACTTGAAGTGTATATTAAAGAGGTTGAGAGGCAATTAGATAAAAAGGTGAAAATAGTAAGATCAGATAGAGACGGTGAATATTATGGAAAGTATAATGAATCGGGACAATGTCCAGGTCCATTCGCTAAATTCCTTGAAAGACATGGCATTTGTGCTCAATACACAATGCTAGGTACACCACAACAAAATGGTGTAGCAGAAATGCATAATCGTACTTTAATGGAAATGGTTAGGAGTATGATGAGTCATTCATCTTTATCATTGTCTTTGTGGAAGTATGCTTTAAAGACTTCTATGTATTTATTAAACAGGGTTCCTAGTAAAGCAGTTCCAAAGACTCCCTTTGAACTGTGGACGGGAAGGAAACCTAGTTTACGACACCTGCATGTTTGGGGTTGTCAAGCGAGAAATAAGAATTTACAATCCACATGAAAGGAAATTGGATTCAAGAACGACCAAAGTGGTTATTTCATTGGTTATGCAGAGAAATCCAAAGGGTATAAATTTTATTATCCTAATCATAGTACAAGAATTGTTGAATCTGGAAATGCTAGGTTCATTGAGAATGGTGACATCAATGGGAGTGAAAGAATGCGTGATGCTTGCATTCAAGAAGTAAGGGTAGAAGTTCCTATACCCAAAACTTCTAAAGTCGTTGTTCCGATATTATAGTACAATCTAACTATAATCAAGAACAACAAATTAATGAACAAACACTCGATGATGGAGATGTCAATAATGAACCTACAATAGCCAAGTCACAAGAAATAGTATTAAGAAGATCTCAAAGAGAAAGGAGATCGGCTATTTCTGATGACTATATGGTTTATCTACAAGAGTCAGAAAATGATTTAGGAATTGGAAATGATCCAGATTCATTTTCCCAAGCCATGGAATGTGAAGATTCTAATGAATGGTTTAATGCCATGCAAGAATAGTTAAAATCCATGCATCAAAATCAAGTTTGGGATATTGTTGAATTGCCTAAAGGATGTAAAAAGGTCGGGTGTAAAATATGAGTGTGGAAAAAGTTAGCTTCTCCAATAAAATCGTGTAGAACAATATAATGATTGTTCCTGTCGAACTCTCTTAAGGGAAAAAAAAAAAAAAAAAAAAACAACCTCCTTTAAAATTGACGAAAAAAAGGAATATGAAATTATCTAAGCAAGAAAAATTTTCCAATTAGCCTCTTTTTCCTTTTTTTTCAAAATAAAGCTCATTTCATTCAATTAGTAAAACCCAAGGGGCCTTGTAAAAAGGTTTCAGAAATAAAAGTTCCAAAAAGGATTAAGGGAGGTGAAATAACCCAAATCAATAGAAGGGAATTTCTCCTATGGCTTTGGCTTTCCAAGTCCACAATGGAGTTGCCTCTTTATAGCAATGTTGAACCTAGATATTTGAGAAGTGGAGCAATAGACCATGACACTTAGAGCGCGAATGATAACCATTTACGGCAAGAAATTGATTTCTCGGAAGAGAAATAGATTTTTCTATTTCTATTTCTAGATGAGTTTCTAAGCAAAAATACATGTTTGATAATGACACAAAATTTATACTCTAAAAATAGAAATTCGTTTGATAACGACACAAAATTTATTCCTTTCGATCAGTAGCAACGTGGCGGACAGCCCAGCGGCCGGACCGGACGGCGGCAATGCTGACCGCATGGCGGCGGATGGGCGGCTTGGCTACCGGCGGATGGTGGTCGCGGTGACGGATGGACGACCGGTTCATAGCAAGGACGAACGATAAGAAGAATTTTTATTTCTCATTTTTATTCTAAAAATAGAAAAGTAGAAAATTTTTACTTCGATTTTTATTCCAAACCTATTTCTAGAACAAAAATCTATTTCAGAAATAGAAAAATGAATTAATTTTATCAAACGGATTTCTATTCCAGAAACAAGTCTTGAATAGAAAAATCGTTTCTGAACAGAAATTGTAATTTGTCATGCACCCCCTTAGTGATCAGTATACAAACTTCTCATGATACTGACTGACCAGAGATTCTAGGACTCAATTGAAAGATTTTCTTTCTTGGCAACAAGGACACTAGGTTTAAAGCGACGTAAGACACTCCATCAAAAAGGTGATGAAGCCTGAACAGTTCTTGCAAATCCATCGACGAGCCTTGTTGAGTGATCACGACAAATGCAAGCAATGGTTCCATTCGTCAATCAAGGATTGGATGCTCCGTCGATTTTCATTTTCAATGCCTCAAGCTGCGGTGGAGACCAAAAGTTCCGTAGCTGCTGTGTTAAGTCCCCAATTTTTGGAAATCTTTGAGCTTGCAAATGCAGAATCCACGACGCCTGGTGGAGCTAGAGGTCTATTCGTGAGGACCAAGTGATTTCGTGCTTTTCATATGTGCCAGAGTACCAACACAACCACTTCCAGATTTGGCGAGTGAGCTGAGTTTGCTTTTAATTCTTATATCCATGCTTCAATTCTTGACAAACCTTATGTCGAAAGTTTAATATATAGATCTGGGTCGTCTATGGGTATAACAAAAATAAATACTCTATTGTCTCGAGGATGCCTTCATTGCACAATGTGCATATCGAATTGGGTACAATTCATCTTCCAAATAGGTTCTCCTTCATTAGTGGAGCGTTTTGACGTAGGGACCTCATACATAATTTGACTTTAGGGGTGGTACGCAAGTTCCATATCTCCCTCCATAGACTGTGAGGAAGTTGAAAGGAGTAAAATGCTTGAATCTAGCTAGGCTTGTCATCTGACCCTCTTATGCGATTATATCCTCTTTTGACTAAATATTTGTTTGATTGAATCTATGTCCATACAGTATGATCTTTTGCTATTTGAGTCCTCATTGGAATAGATAGGATTTTATTGACAATTTAATGTCAAAATTATCCACTAGAAGTAGAACATTCCATGAGTTCTCCTCCCTGTTAATTAGATCAACTGCCACAAGTGGTTCACCTTAGGAGCAGGACCTCCAAGCACCCATCTTTTTCAGCCATTTGTCTTCTCTAATTGTTATGTTAGCTTCATTGCGTACTAAACAATGCACTAAGTGAGAGATTAAATCCCTTCCTGCGAGCAAGCTCTACCATCCCTAAAAGGTGCATACTCCTTTTTCTGCATGCCAAAAGTCTACGCTAGGAAAGTAAATTCATTTCAATAGCCGACACTAAAGTGACGAGGGATTTTGAGTTAGTCTCCAAGCTTGTTTTCTCAATATTGCCTTATTAAAGGGAAATCAAATCTCTGAAACCTAATCCTCCCTTTTCTTCAAATGTAGCATAGGTGTTTAACTTCATTATTCTTCTATAAAAATTGTGCTATGCTCTATAGTTTTATAAATGGATAAGTACACTAGAAATTCTTAAATTTATTATGAAAGTGCAATTGAATCTTCGAATTTCCAAAAAGTATAATCAAATCCTAAAACTTACCATAAATAAGAGGAAGAAGCAAAAAATAAAAAAAAAAAAAAATAAAACAAAAAAACAAAAATATTAAACATTAAAAGTAATTTAAAATTAAAAAATTAAGAATTTATATTTTTTAGTAATTACATCAAACTTGCAAAGTTCTCCACAATTTCAGGCTTATTGCAGTAGATGTAAGTCCTTTTGCCACCCCCAGTAGTTGTGGCCCGAGCGCTGAAACCAGGGTGGCCACGATCAGCCTTCTCCAAGCATATCTTCGCCATGAAATTGAATTGCTTGTTTCCAACAACAAAAGGTTGTTTTGCATACTCCTCAATTGGCATCCACTATAATCAAAATAGAAAACATCCAGTTCAGATCATAGATTTGGCCAAAGAAAGAACTAATGAATGATCATCTTTTAACACCGCTACTAAATGGGTAGATCCGAACAGCTATCCGGTGAAGTCACTCGTCATCGATGTGCTTAAGAAATTATACATTAAATTTTACTACATTCATCGTTTAGCACAAATGAGCAAGAATGCAAGATTAAAGCATGCAGCCCAGTGTTGTACAGGACGGCGCAAGCAAAGATTTAATTAGTAGAAAGTCCTCATACTTCCACCAAAATCTAGGAGATAGGCAAGTGTGCAATTTACCTGGGCTGCCTCGACCTCTACATCCTGTTTCTTGATAGCAGATGATTCTGGCTGAAGCACACAAAGGAAGAACAAATCCGACTTTGTGAAGAATGATTTGTGGCTTTGTCTGTGATAGAACATAAGAGATAGAATGTGAGAAAAGCGAAAGCAAATTTGAACATCAGAAGGCTAAACACAGACATCTACATAAAGACCAAAACATATTAATGCACCACAATTTGAAATAGAGGATTTTCTTCACCTGAAACAGAGGACTTCGACAAATTTAGTGTCTACCTGTGGAACGTAAAAGATTAAGGCTTTAGTCGGAATTCTCAAGTGAAATGCCCCAGAAACTTAACTTTTCTACACAAACTCATCACTTACTCCAGTCTCTTCCTTTACTTCCCTGACAATTGCATCACATATATCCTCACCCTACGGGGATAGATTCACAGTCAAACCATTGCATTACATATCAATACTTCTAATGTAGCACTTGATATCTTAAACACACTCACCTCGTGCACAACTCCAGTGGGGAGTTTCCATACACCCGTACCTTGGAACCTTCCACTATGCTCTTGGACTACAAGCACCTAGGAAGGAGGGAAAAGTTTTTAAATTCTTTGAAGTGTTGAGCATCTCATCGCATAAGAATCACGCTGAAAACAAGATAAAGCAGTGCAGAAGAGTTTGCCAAACAAAAGTTGGTATAAAACTTCACCGCATTGTATCTCTTCACAAAGTAGTGCTGTTATTTATGGGCTGAATCCTTTAAAAGAGGAAAATCGATGGAAGATTATGTGATTACCGCTAAGATGAGAAGATTCATTGCAATCCAAATGCTAATATTGCCTGAAGTCCATTACTAAATGGCTTGGCATAGATATAACGTAGTCAAACCAGAAGATTATAGCAAGGCATTGGCACCAAAGACTAGTTTTATTAGGATAAAGAAAACAAATCCAATATCTATGCTTATCCACAATGGCAACACACTGCGTATAAATCCAATGAACATTGAATGCAGAAGTTCTCTTCCCAGGCGAAGTTATTGTGATCCCAGGCAAAGTTACCTATCGTTCTAAAGGATTCAATGCCTATCAAGCAGGCTGATTTTACACACTGCAAATCTCTAATCTTACGCACTATTGCAGAGAGAAGTGTCTGGTGCTAGAGTCCAACTCAGAACTTCTAAGAACAACTGAATGAGCAAACCAAATGTCACATTTCCATCTCTTTACATCTTCCTATTAGAGAGTCTTAAAAGGGTGAGTGCAAGAAACAGGACAATGGCAAGGCAGAAAGTTACCTCTCTTTTATCATTCAAGACGAAAGCACCAACGCCCACCCTATGTGAAGCATTCACAGGAATAGTATCGGGGGTCTCAGGAAGCCAGCAGACAAGCATCAAGTAAGTTGGTTCAGCATGATGAAACCTAAATCCTTCCTGCCAAATTACCAGACAATATTTCAATGAACCGTGTATTTCATACCTAAACCTACCAAACTTCCTGCTAGAAAGTGATTTAACAAGAAAGGCCAATACTAAGTCTTGACCATGAAAAAACACATACATGTACCTTCACTATAATGTCAACAAGATGTGACTTTTCAATGGGCAATTTGATCCACACTGCCTTCTTCCCCTGCAACCAAAATATACCCAATAAGAAGAAATACAGTAGAACAGATTGGTATTCTTACAAATCGAAGAAAACAAATCGACAAGACCAATGAAATACAAGTGCGGCACCTGTTGTTTCCAGCTTTTTATTGAAGCCCGGAGCAAAGGGGCAAAGACATCAGCGTCCATATGCTCCTTCACCTCCACAGTGACTCCTCCATACGAATCCTGAAACCCATCGAGCACTTGAATCTGCTCGATCCCACTATCGTTATGTTCAGTCATGCCTTGCCTCAAAGCTGACGATGCACTGACGGACTTGCATCTGATGGGAAATGGCACCCTAGGGGCTAAACCTGGACAAATGAAGCGACCATTCATCCACTGATTACTAAGTTAACTCCCCTCGCAAACACTCTCTTGGGTGATGATGTTCCTTGAATATTCCCCTAATTTTTCTCACTATATATTTGTCCAGGAACAGCCAAGAACCTCACCAGTCAGTCAACCATTGGATAAGCAAAGCTCAAGAGCATCAAGACAGCGGCACCCACGAAGAAAAATAAAAACTTTCTTAAGAAAAAGAAAGAAAGAAAGAACCAAACACAAAGACCAACTAAATGGCGAATGTTCGTGGATCAAAGAAATAAAGAAACGCAGGAGGCGGGCAATTGGGTAGGCTTAGCCGTCGTCACAGACGATGGATTAAACAATGAAAACTCGGGAGAGAGAACCAAATGCATAAATCCACGCGTACCCTCTAAAGCCCTTGGCTTGCGAGGAGTCAAAGCACTAAAAAAGAGGCCTCGGACGACCGGTCTCGGGACGGAACGCTGGCGCGCGAGGAGGAGCGGGTCGAAAAGCTTGACGCTTTTCAGCCTCGGCACGAACATCAAACCAAGGGAGATTTAAGTGTTCTTCAGTCTATTGCTATCGCTCCAACGGCTAAAGGAGAAGCGAAGTGAAAGATGAGGCAGCGACGGTCGGTTGGTAACTATATAAAGGCTTCCTCTGGGTCTGCGGAGTTGAAGTCTGGCGAAGGAATGGCGTGTGATCTGGTCTTCGAAGATTTGCTGGGAACGTTCGCCCCTCGGTTTCACACCTCCCCAGGCCGGTGGGAGCGACCCTTCGCAGCTGCAAAGACGGAGAAACGGAGAAGATTCGACCCTCGGAGGCTCAGAATTCACTGCGCTTTTGGGTCGTCGTCCGTCTCGGGCTTTTCGCTGCGGAGGTGTAGATTTGGCGATTGGTCCTTCCCCCGGGTTCCCGGCAAGAACAGACTTTTGACCCTATGTAGTGTAACCTATGAACTCTTAATTTACCGTGATCCGTTAACTTTAACCTAATACACAATATATTCTCGAAATTTTCAATTTATTTGATGTGATTTTTAAATTTTTAATATATATTTAAATTAATTTCTAAATTATATGACATATTTTTATTAATTTATATGTATGGACTACATTGAATATTTTTATATAGTCTAAGGATAATATTGAACAAATTGAAAGTTCATGGACCACATTGAACAAATTAAAAGTTTAGAGATCAAATTATACATTAGACTAAATTTCATGAACTATTTGTATCATTTTCCCTATATATATTGTGCATATCTTTAATAGATTATAATTGTTATTATCTAGCATGTATTATTCTTTAATATAGAAATATACGTAAATTATACTTATTTTAATTAATCTTATAAGGCATGTATGACAAGAAAAATTTAAGGCAAATTATTAATCATTAGTGTTTGCCACAAGCTATTAAATCGAGGATAAGGCAAATTATTACTGAACATTTGAACAAGTGGATCACATTTAATATTCTAAAATTTCGCATAATAATGATCTTAGTCTCCAACGGCTCATTCATTTAAAAGTGTAAAATGGGTGCTACATATTTAAGCCCTAAATATGTCCACAACTTTAGTGTTGAAAGTGGAATTAAATGGTGGTTTCACTATGAATAGTTAGGGAGATTTTTAGTTTTTTATCAATCATGAACCAAACATTATTAATAAGTTTTAAAAATATAATTGGTACAACTCTAATTCTCACTAAATATTTCGTTTGAATTTAACTAAGCAACCCTTTCCTTATATATTGTAGTACTAAATGTTGTTATCGAACATGCCATCAATATACCTAAGCTCCTTTTATTTTGTAAGGATCCTATTAATGAGATTAAGCATACTTAATACGAAAATTGTACGATTTTAAAGACATCGATTTGCAAATGACATGAGATAAGACAAATGATGAGGACCCTTATTAACAAAATCTTGTTAGCAACGATTTCGTTTGCTTCGAAAGTGGCAAGCTCCTATTGTTGTGGACCATCACCCTATCATTGAAGTGTTACTAACGATGCTTTCATAATGTTTCTTCCCCTTCCTTCTTACGTCTGTTGATTTTGTAATACTAAGGACCTTCCGTGTTTGAATCTCTTATCGCGATTGACCAAAGACCGAAGTTTTATAATATTATAGTCATTTAATTGACTGATGAATCCCAGGAAAATGGAAAGAGCAAGACTTTGAGATTGGAAAATGACTAGAGAAGAGGCAATGGGAAGATCATCGAAAGTGTCCGTCGTCTTCCTCTTTTGTTCCCGGTAGCTTCATGGCAATCTACCTCTCGAGAACGAGTCAAGGTAAATGAAAATTTATGTCAAATTCAACGGAGGGGACAACTGCCTAAGGACGGCAATTTGTCGACCGTGTTGGGTAATGGTCATGAGAAAATTAATAAATAAAAGACTTAAGCAGTCCGTAGTTGTTGAGCTTCTTTAATTTATTCAATCACACGCCTCCGCAATTTTCTTTTATCCAATTGCATACTCAACTGCTCCATTCCCTTCCCTTAAATATACGAATGACCCATTTCCCTTCTAATACATCATGGCGCGCAATAAAAAATTGAGGAAAAAAAAGCATCCACAAACCTAAAATTCTAATTCTTTAATTGTATAACATATTTACCCTATAACAATATTCGGTTAATGAAGACCATTAAAAATTTATTTTCATGAACATGACTTAAGCAAAATAAAGGACTTCGTTTTAACTGAAAAATCATTTAATTAAATTTTGATGAAGTGTAAATATATCACACAGTAACAGTTTTGCGATTTTTAATATCATAAGAATAAAAGTATTATAGTTAATATAGTTTGAGATTTTTTTTATGTTACGAAAAGAGCTTAGGATGAATGTAAATAGTTTGGGTTTTCTGGTTTTTTCCTAAACAAATTATAATAATAAAAAAACTCCAAAAAGAGGGAGAGTCGGGGGCTAAGGCTGATCAGGGAAGGAGAAGGTACCTTGGCCGGTGGCAGGGGCCGTCCATCCACCGACGACGGTCCATCGACCCTCGCCGTTGTCTCGGCCCATCGCCGTCGCCGCCGCCGCCGCCGCCGCCGCACCCTTATATGAAGAGAGAGAGAGAGAGATAGAGAGAGGGACGGAGAGAGAGATGCGCGCTCTCAGATCTGTTTATGGTGGCTGCAGGGAAGGTAAAACACAATCATCCAAACCGATCTGAGATAAACATCAGGCTCGTGCAGATCCATGGCCATCGGGGTTGCTGCCCTGCTCAACCTCCGCCGCCTAGACCCACCGTCGCTTCTTCGCCTCGCCGAATCAAAGTCCGCCGCTGACGCCGGCGACAGCGACAAAACAACCTCAGAACCACCAACGTAGATCCACCCGATATCTCTACCGGAGCAGATGGTCTCATCATCCCTCGCAAGGAAAAACCCATGATCAAGTCCCTCCTCGGACGCTTCGCATCCCTCGCCGCCGGGGCGACTCTCTCTCTCTCTCTCTCTCTCTCTCTCTCTCTCTCTCTCTCTCTCGTGCGTGCTTGTGTCCTGCGATGAAGCGGGCGGCCGGATCAGGTGACCTTGCGAGGATTTCCGGCCGCTCCCCGGTGCATGGCGGGAGGTCCGGCCACCTCTTTCGCAACAGCAGCCCCTCCCCTTCCCTCCGCCGGTGCTTATTCTTTTATTTTTCCCAGAATTCTATCTTTTTTAAATATAAAAAGTATTATGAATTTTATGACCCATCAACCTTTAACGACAGCGTAATGAGCATTCATTTCAGTTTACTTTTCTTTTTTTCTTTCAGTGAGACAACTTACTCGAACAAATCAAATAAAAATACTTGGGGTTAGATCGAATTGTAAATAGAGTTCTTTTTTTCCCAATTAAAACAAAGAAAATAATAAGTGCCATTAAGATTAAAATAGGGCTGAATCCAAAGAAAAAAAAACCAATTTTAGATGGAGGGACAAATCTGGCCCAAACCTTTTTTTTTTGTCTCATTAAAAAAAAACACATACTTTATGTCAGTGAAAATTTGGTCCAAAGCTTTTTGTCTCGTAAAAAGGCACTAATTTTAGGTTGTGTAACGATTCTAACCCCAATTTTTTTTTTTGTTTCATAAACAATCATAAATTTTCATTCTTATTGCAAATCTAACCCCTATCATTAACTCTATTTGAAGTTAACTTTATTTCGAGAAAAAAGGTTTTAGCTGTGAGCTTAACATATCTTATTCATGGTGTCTCTTGATGAGCTTCATACTATGACAAAACGACAAAGTCTAGCTAGGGAAATTGATTTGGAGATTTTTGACTTGCTAGTGAAGTGTAGGAAACAATAAATAGTTTTATCATTATTCTCCAAGCTATGGTTCAAACAAAAAGACAATGAATAGTGTTTTAAATCCATGAGCAAGTGCATATGGATTTATTGTTAAGGATAATCGATGAATCTAAGTTAAGGGGGCCAGATTTATAATTTAAGTGAAAGTTTGTGATTTTTTTTTTTTATTGAGACATAAAATAGTTGGGGCCCGGAATTATTACTCGATCTAAAGTTAGTGCTTTTTATATGACCAAAAAAAAGTTTGGGTTAGATTTATCATTTGACCTAAAGTTTATACTTTTTATGAGACAAAAAAAGTTTGGGCCAAATTTGTTCCTTGTACTAAAGTTGGTGCTTTTGTTTTTGGAATTAGCCCTATTAAAATAATGAATATAAATAGATGAATTGTAAATAGAGTTCGAGCTCAAATATCATTATTCATTAAATATAATAATAGACAATTAAGGACTTTCTCAAGCGCGAGATTTTATTCATTCACTAGATATTTTGAAAATAAGGCGGTTGAACTTGAGCACTCACTTAATGAAATTGAATAAGTAAACAAAATGAAATTGGATTTGGTTGGATGGTATTAATTAAATCGATTGCTAATTACCATTTTTTATTGAATTAACTGATCATATATATATATATATATATATATATATATATATTTGGATTCGACAATACCCCAAATTGAAGAAAAAAAGTTTAAGAACTGTCGGTGTCTATATTCCCAAATTAAAATATGATGTTGGGCAGTAGACATGCAAGCCTTCTTTCTAGGCAGTAGAATATTGGGAATGAGATCTATCTTAAAATTGTTGGCTGAATTGGCAATGGGTATATCGATGATTGGTTATTGATGATTGAACGAGTACGCGTCAGAAAAGAAAAGATGAAAACAAAGAAAAGGGAAGTATATTCCAAGAAATGTGCACATCATGTGCTAATAGTGAGAATTTGATTAATAATTTCGAATGGAAATATATGCAAAATATGAATGTGGAGAAAGTTAGCTTCTCCAATAAATCCATGTAGAACAATATAAGCATTGTCCCCGTCGAACTCTCTAAGGAAAATAAACCCGCCACTCTACAATTGACAAAAAAAAATGAATATGAAATTATCTAAGCAAGAAAAGTTTTCTAATCAACTTCATTTTCTTTTTTGTCACAACGAATTTTATTTCACTCAACTAGTAAAACCAAAGGGGCCTATTTATGGGTTTCAGTATATAAAAATTCCAAAAGGATTTAGGGAGGTGAAATAACCCAGTTCATTGGAAGGGAATTTCTCTTATGGCTTTGGCTTTCCTGTCTGCAATGGAGTTGCGTCTTTATAACAATGTTGAACCAAGATATTTAAGAAGTGGAGCAACGGACCATGAAACTTAGTGATCAGTGCACAAACTTCCCATATTTATTGACCGACCGTAGATTCTAGGACTCAATCAAAAGATTTTCTTTCTTGACAACAAGGACACTGGGTTTAAAGCTGCGTATGACACTCCCCACTCGAAGAGATGACGAAGCATGAACAGTTCTTGCAAATCCATTGACGAGTCTTCTTGAGTTATCGCAACAGACGCAAGCAATGTTTGCATCCATCAATCTAGGATTGTATGCTCCGTCCATGTTCATTTTCAACGTCCCAAGCTACGGTGGAGACCGAAAGTTTCATTAATGCTGTGTTAAGTCACCAATTTTTGGAAATCTTCGAGCTTGCTAATGCAGAATCCACGATGCCTGGTGGAGTAAGAGGTCTATTCTTGAGAATGAAGTGACTTCGTGCCTTCCACTTGTGCCAGAGTACCAACACGACCACTTCCAGATTTCGTGAGTGAGCTGAGTTTGCTTTTAATTCTTATATTTATGATTCTACACAAACCTTATGTCGAAAATTGAATATTTAGATCTCGGTCGTCCATAGGCATAACAAGAATAAATGCTCTTTTGTCTCAGAGATGCCTTCATTGCACAATGCACATATCAAATCAGGTACAATTCATCTTTCAAATAGGCTCTCCTTCATAAGTAGAGCATTTTGACATAGGGACCACATACATAATCTGACTTTAGGGGTGGTTCACAAGTTCCATATCTCCCTCCATAGACTGCGAGGAACTTGAAAGGAGGAAAATGCTTGAATCTAGCTTGGCTTGTTGTCCGACTCTCTTGTGCGATTATACCCTCTTTTGACTGAATATTTGCCTGATCTAATCCATGTCCATACAATATGATCTTTTGCTATCTGAGGCCTCACTCGAATAGAGAGGATTTTATCGACAATTTAATCCTCAAAATTGTTCTTTAGAAGCTGAACATTCCATGAGTTCTCCTCCCTGCTAATTAGATCGACTGCCACGAGTGGCTCACCTCTGGGAGCAGGACCTATGAGCACCCTTCTTTTTCAGCCATTTGTCTTCTCTAATTCTTATGTTAGCTTCATTACCTATTGAACAATGCATTAAGTCCCTTCCCACGAGCAAGCTATACCATCCCTATAAGGAGCGTACTCCTTTCTATTCATGCTAAAAGTCTCCACAAGGAAATAAATTCCTTTCAACAGTTGGTAATAGAGTGATGATGGGTTTTGAGTTAGTTTCCAAGCTTGTTTTCCAAGTTTTGCCTTATTAAAGGCAAGCAAATCTCTAAAACCTAATCCTCCATTCTCTTCAAATGTAGTCTAGGTTTAACTTCATTGTTCTTCCATCTAAAAGATGCTATGCTCAATATTTTTATAAAAAGATAAATGCACTAGAAATCTTAAAACTTATTATGAAAGTGCAATTAAATCCTAAAATTTTCAAAAAGTACAATCAACTCTTAAAACTTATCATGAAAGTATAATGAAATCCTAAAATTTTTAAAATGTACAATTAAGTTCTAAAACTTGTCACAAAGGAAAGGAAGAAGGAAAAATAGAAAAAGAAAAGAAAAAAAAAATATAGAAAAATTAAAAATTAAAAGTAATTTAAAATTAAGAATTAAAAAATTCATATTTTTAGTAATTTTCTCAAAAACCAAATCAAATTCTCCACACCAAATAGCTTAAAAATATTTTCTAATTGATTTTGAAGTTTCAATCAAACATCGAAAAATAAAAACAAGCAAATTCTAAATATCTATGCAAATATTTTTGTAGGTAGGTTCATTGAAAATTAAAAGTAATTCTAATTCTAACCTAGAAAGATAAATTAACAAACAATGTATTGAAGTGCGGTGCGATAAGTAAACACCCATTGAAAAGAAAAGGCGACTTTCTAAGTGTGATAAAAGTAAATCTGCAATTGTCTAGTGTTGCAAAAATGAAAAACCCAATACAAAATCAAGCAAAGAATAACATGGCTTTGTTATTGAGCCTCGAGACATGAGCCCTTAGAAGCTTGCTAAGATAACTAGGACGAGCCTAATTCTATTCAATTCGATTAAGCTAAGATCGAGCTATTTATTTAAAAACAATTCTAAGTCTAAATTGATTTTATTACTTGAGGACATTAATTGAAGTCGAAGATAATCTAAAGTGTTTGAACCAAACTATTACAAATTTAGATTGGAATGGATATCAATCTTCACCATCTTCGAGAGCTTTGGCTGCCTCCTCCATAAGCCGCCTTGCTTGGCGACCATCAATGGTATCGATTTCCAATTGCTCCTTTCATTCATTCACATCATATGCAATCATTCAAATCAAACAATCAACAAAGTTTAGGGAGCCGAAAAGTCTTTTTTTCTCTCTTTTCTCTTTTTCCCATCGTCTTCTTCAACCTTGACACGGGGAGGGTTTGAGCTAGTCTCACCCTCTCTCTTTTGTTGATTTTGTTTGCGTCTTATTGCTCTTTTCTTACCTTTTCTTCTCTCGACTTAGATTTGGGAGCTTTTTTTCCCAGTCTAGTTCTCAATTTGAGAGTTTGAACTCTCTTAATTTAGTTCTAGATTTGGGTGTTATCCTTTCCCGATTTAGATTTGGAAGTTTAATAAATATGCTTTTGGAGATTCGATGTCCTTCTATTTTGTTCGTGTATGGGTTTTTTGTCTCAAGTCTTAATGATGATTGTAGAAATTTTGGCGTCTCATTGAATTACGAGGATTTGCTCATCCACATGTTAGATCTATGTTTGTTGTAGAAGAAGCCAATCTTAGGTGCACATCGCAACCGGTAACGTCATAATTATTGAATAAGTAATTTCCAGTGTGTGCTCATCATTGACAAAGATACAAGATCCAATAATTGGTTGCCAACTTTATTTGACAAATCTGTTCATGTGAAATAAGTTTGTATTTAACTTTGCAAATGCTTCATTGATTCTCGTTGTGTTCTGGATTTGGCTTCTTCTTTTTTTTTTCCAGTATTTATGCTTTGTTTTAATTTGCTTTTCATGAATATTATGTACTTCTGCATCCTTTTGAGTGATGAATATAATTTTCTTTTGAACAAAAAAAAAAAAAAAAAAAACAATCAACAAAGTTCATTCAATCAAATATTGGATTGGCCTTGAGGTCGTCCTTTGATTCTCCTATATTTCGATCATCTCGACCTCCTATTGAATAAGGTTCTTTGATTAATGGTTAATGATGATTGTTAAATTAATGTCTCGAGTTTGAATTCGGATAACAATTTGTTAAACTGAATTTTATCGAAGAAGATTTTCAAGCGGATTACAAATCAGATGAATAAATCTTTCTTCTTATTGGACATGCTTTTGGACGTGCAAAATATCACTACAAGACAAAAGGGGAAATGTATGAGATAAAAGAAAAAGGAAGAAAGAGGTAGAAAAATGAAGGTTTTCTTCCTCTTACTTGCCGTGTACGAATTCCTTTTTTAAAGAAGGAAAGGGACGCGGGCCTTAAAGTCAAAGTCTTGACTTTGGGCACACAATATAAAAGCTAAAAGGAACGTGAAGCCCTCTGCACATCCACGCCGCTTGAGAGAGGAGCCGCAAGTTTTTGAAGCCACGCGAAGCCTTGAATAGGAACGTGAAGACTTACGTACGTGGACCAAAGACGAACGCTGGAGTTCCTAATTTTGGCGTAAGTAGAGCGTTTTTTTGTTTTGAGCTTGAACGTGTGGTAATTTTGTGCAATGAGTTTATGTTCAAGTGAGTTGTTTATTTATAAACACTTTGGATTTGGGGTTAAATCTAGGTGTGGGAAACACTCGAGCTGCGAAAAGCGATTGTAAACTCGATTCTCCGATTATAGTAGATAATTTGCTGTTGGTTTTCCCCGTAGACGCGTAGGTACCGATACATAGACGAAACCACGTAAATTTATGGTGTCCTTATTATTTCTCGTTTATCTCTCTGGAATTTGCGCGTTGACATAAATTGCAAAGATCCTATCATTTCCGCATATTATATTTCAACAATTGGTATTAGAGCTTGTAATCGGATTTCTTGATTGTGATTTAGAGCTTTTGCTTGTATGATTATTATCTGGAAATTCTGTTATTGCAATTATGTCTGAGAGGAAATTTGAATTTGAGAAGTTTAACGGGAGAAATAACTTTGGGTTACGGAGCATCAAGATGTGGACGTTATTGACAACCCAAGATTTGGCCAAGACACTGGATGGTGAAGATAAGTTGCCAATTATAATGAAAGCCTCTAAGAGAGGTAGAGCTAATGGAAAGAGCAAATAGTACAAATCGTTAAATTGTCGGATGAGGTCTTAATAAAGGTTGCTGAGGAGAAGGATGCCGTAGCATTATGGGCAAAACTTCAGGCACTCTATGTGAAGAAATGTTTGAACAATCGCCTATACATGTTGAAGAGGATATTTCAATTTAGATATACTAAAGGTACGTCTATCGAACCCACCTAGATGGATTTAATAAACTCATGATGGATTTGAAGAACGTGATAAGATACTTAATGATGAAGAATATGGCATGATGTTGTTAGCCTCTTTACTAGAGTCGTGGGAGCACTTTACTGATTCATTGTTGTAGGGGCGTACTACAATTACATTAGAAGAGGTGAAGTCAGCCTTATTCTCTAAACAGTGACAGAGAAAGTTGCGAGATGACGGTCTGGCAAACGGTCTGGCACAAGAAATAGCGCAAGCACTGACGATTTGGGGTAGAGAACAACATCGTTGGCCTAGTAGCAGTAGAGGTAAAAGCAGGTCGAAATCACGCCATAGAAAGTCCAAGGGACGCGTGAAGTGTTTTGAGTGTCACGATGAGGGACACATCAGGAGAGATTGTCCAAAGCGGAGGAATAAAGCTGATAGGGAAGGTTATACTTATGGAAACCGAGATCCCGATCAAAGGCGAAAGGTGATTGATGGGCTATCGACATATTCCTTTTAATGGTCTTCGAATGATCTTCCTAATTGATTCTTGGAAGAATTCCTTTTGTAAGTGCCACGGGTATGATGGCATAAAGGAGTATATAAGGAAGACGTCAGTTGTTCGAAACGTGTGCACGAGAGTTTAAGAATTCCAAAGTCTGAAGCTCCTTATTCTTAGTCAATTCATTTACTCGAACTAAATCTTGTACGCAAAGAGAGTATATTTTGAGATACTCGAGGAAGTGTGGTAAAATATCTACACTGTGGGAATCAAGGGAAAGCATTGCCAAACTTCTCTTTGTTCATAGTGAAATCCAGTCGGTGGACTCGTCAGGCGAAAGAGTGGACGTAGGCTTGGAATAAGCCGAACCACTATAAATCCCGTGTTCAATTTTTTCTCTTCCTACTGCTTATTTTGATCATAATCTGTTTTGCAGGACCTTCTTTCTATTGTTTGCCTGTATTGCTTTCTCAGATCTTGATAAATTGTTTTTACACCTATTCACCTCCTGTGTATGTTTATACTAGCTATATCAATTGGTATCGGTACTGTGTACTCATTTTGTTTGAAGTGTTTTGGTTCGTAGTTAAAGATCCATGGCTAGTATGTTAGCTCCAAGGCTGGTGGAAGGCAAAGCAATACAAGACCTCCTTACTTTGACTTAAAGGATTACAACATCTGGAAAACAAGACAGCATTCTTAAAGATCAAAGGACCTCTCTGAAGGGTTGAGAAAGAATCACCTCTGTGCTTTCAATCATGTTTCAAGAGAGGAAAGATACTATTGAGAAATTAATGAAACTGACTCAAGAGAGATAATCAAGAGATGCTTTTGATTTATAAAAAGTAGTTTATTTTCCATATTAAATATCACTTTTTGGCCTTATATGGTTTTTTGAGAATATCTTCTATATTACAAGTTTAGTCTGAGATATGAAGATATCTACCAGAAGGAATCATTTTCTAGTGAAAGAGACCAGAATCACATTCTCCTGCAATAAGCGAATTTTCAATGTTTAAATTCAATGAATCTCATGAGAATCTATGAGTAATTATATAGAGTAAGCTGAATACGCTTTATGGAATGGAATGGTCTTGAAAATTGTCAAGGTCAACCAATTTCCATCCCATGAAAGCAAACAAATATTAGTAGACTCTCAAGGATTGGAATCACATAAAAGACTCATAAGAGAGCATGAAAGAACTGCTGTCACTGCACTTAATATTTAATAACTCTTCACTATGCAGTTAAGGAACGAATCAATGAAGACGAATTACCTAAAGGTAAGAAATCCATTGCATTAAAATCCAATGATGATTCGATGTTACGATTCTAAAGGCGATATGGATGATGAGGAGCTTGCACTTATGATAAGAAGATCTTAAAGCCGAACGTGAAGGGGAATTAAGATTCAATCCAAAGAAACAAAAGCTGTGCAAATGCACTAAGTCTCGTCGAGAGGATGATGAATCAAACAAAGATATAGTCCGCTTTCAATGTAAGAAAAAATGACACATCGACCTAACCGTCCTCTCTTCTCGAGGAAGAAGAAAGGAAAGCTGAAAAGATGAAAGTGCTCTTAAAGCGTAAACTCCGGAGTGATACGAGCGTGAAGAAAGTGATGATGATTGCTGCCAATATTTGTCTCCATGGGCACAATCGGACTCGATTCAAACTCCGAGACACTTTCGCACTTAATTCCAATTTGCATGCTGAGTCAAGGCAAGAATCCTTGGGGCAAATCCCTATT